>BMAU01007237.1:0-442956 GCA_019973935.1 Trichonephila clavipes | reverse complement strand
CTCCTCGCTGCAATGTTGTATTTGGTAACGCCCGGTTGCGCGGCAAAAGGTCCGCCATGTTAGATCATATATGATGAAAGCGTAATAAAGGAATATTGTGAAGATGATGCCCCTCTTTATTTTACCAGCAGGCCTGGGGCCTGACATATATATATATATATATATATATATATATATATATATATATATATATATATATATATATATATATATATATATATATATATGCTATCACAGGCTTTTTTGCAGATGGCAGAATTTTATCCTACTTACTTGACAACTGTCGTTATATTTTGCGACACTTCACACAATATCTTTATTAATTATAGCCTATGTGTTATTCTGATGTATAAGCTATATTATTATAAAGTTTCATTAACATCCATTGAGCTGTTTTTGCGTGTTTATAAAATACGAATAAGGATTAAGTAGCCTCTTCTCTTGCTTGTATTAAATATAAGTGGTTTTCAAAAACAAATATTGAGGAAATATGGGTCATTTTTTTGAACATATTGCACATTATTGGTTGTTAAAACCTTGCTTACAAAATGAATTGAAGTTTTAAGGTCATTGTAGTGACATCTCGCGATTTTGTTTATTAGGTCATGTTGACAATAAAATACATTTCAAATAACTTTTATGCAGTAAAAAAAAATTAATACGAAACTGAGGGGAGTGAAATATTTTTTCGAGTAAAAAGATATTGCATAAAAAAATCATATACTCAACAAAATTTAATTTATTTAGAGTGTATTTTATTTACATAGATATGTATATATAAGCATGTATTAAATAAAACTCAATGAAACAAAAACATTGTGAAGGTCCCCTTGGACCTCACTTTGAGAACGAGAATAAATTGGAGTCATATAAGAAGCAGTAGCCATTTTTAAAAATAACTTTCTTTATTTGGTAATCTTTCCCAAATAGAATCAAAGACTTTTAATAACAAATAAATCAAGAAATTGCTATATGAGGTTTAAGAAAAAGGGTCTTTCCTTTAAATTAACTTAAATATTTAATGATCCAATTAATTAACAATTAGAATATCGATCACGCAGAGATTACCGCGATAAGAGATCCCAGAATTATATTCAATGTTCTTATTGAACATTTAATTTTAATCTCACTCGTAATAACAAGCTTTAATGAGACTTTAATTAATATTTACCACACTGCAGTTCAGCTCAGCTTTTCTCTGAGATTAAATTATCCAATAAGAAATCTTCAATTATAAATCTAACTTCACTATTATAACTTTCTGCTTCAATCTCTTTCTCCTACTGCTCTAACTTTAGTATTCCGTTTGACTTAAATACTTTATCTAATCTGCATATATATATAACAAGGAATCCTGTCCTCCCTTTGGAGCTAATTGGAAATAGGTAGGGAATTAAATTTCCCTAAAAAAGACGTCTCAGAAGGTTAGTGATAAAGTTCCGTATAGATCTGTCACAACACATTCCCAATAAAATTTAACACAAAATTTTCAAGGTTTTGAAAACGAAACATTTATTGAGTTTTTGGAAAAAACTGTACTGGTCTTTTACTGGTTTTTTCTTTGCATTGTCTTTTTAAGACGCTTTTGTAAGTTTTACTTGTATTTTAACACGCTTTTATAAGTTTCACTTGTATGTAACGGAATCTTTGAACTTGAATTTTACGAACTTAAAAAAGTCAAATTAATTCGAAATTTTGTACACCAGTCGAGGCCCGATGACAATACAATAAATTCAAAATTTTGTTTCGTTGTCCTGATCAGGATCCTCAAGAATAAGGATTTTGAGATTTGGCGACTAATTCATAATATCGTTCCCAAATTTGGCGACTCATTGCAAATACCATTTCCAGATTTGGCGACTAATTCCATATTCCATTTCCAGATTTGGTGACTAATTCCAGATTTGGCGACTAAAAGATTATTACAACCCTATAATAGAGAAAACGTTTACGCCAACCATTTCTTACAATAATATAAAAAAAATTGCCCAGTTTTTCTGAAGATGTAAATTAAAAAAAAGACTCGTGCAAGTGAAAATAATATTTATATTTTAACCTTGCATTTCTCTCAAACTGTGGGGGGCGCGAGCATTTCAGAAACTCCAAAATAAAAGATTTAAAATAATTATTAATTTACCTAACAAAATACATTGATATGATAAAAAATAAAACACATATTCACACTAATATATGATACTTATAAGTGCGGCAAGTATTTAATAATTCATGTATCAATACTAAATTAAAAGCAATTTTAGTAACTTCTAGTGAATTCCATGGCTTTTGTCATATACAAAATATAATACATATATTGATAATATTACAAGTTATAATATTAAAGTCGCATTGCATTCAATACATTGTTATTGTAGGGGGGGAGGGGTGCAATGAAAATTATGACTGAAAATTGGGTCGCAAATATAAAAAGTATTAGAAGCACACTGTTCTAACCGCTAAACTCGGACAGTCTATTTTTCTAAATTCTCTTGTCGGATTTGTGAAATGAAACATCATTCATTGCTTCCTTTTACCAAAAACAGCTGAGAATTGATTCAGAGGTCACCGGATTAAATAATTTCTCCCAAACTCTTCGATTCATAAAGTGTGTCTAATACAGATGCAAGCTTCAGAGAGAATATTGAGCTCTTTTCAGTGAAAAATATAATTGACAACACCTTCTTTCGCCTGAAATATTTGAAACTTAGCTCTTCCAGATTTTCTACATTTTGCAAGCCAGGCCGTATCGACGCACTGATAGGATTCCAATGGGTATTCCAGATTCTAAAAATGACGTATTTAAGATTAATTCATCAATGAATAAATGATAATCAAAAAAACTAAAAATGCATGCTTTTATTGAAGATCGAACTAAAAAATGAAAAATAAATTATAGCTTAAAAAAACTAAAAAACACGCTTTCACGTTTAATCGAACTAAAAAGTGAAAGAATAATTCTTAATATTGTAACGAATGACAAAAAGATGGTACTAGAGCGACCTCTCCTTGCCGTATGGATACTTACTGAGTCTGACTGCCACCTCGTTGGGCATCAAACCCGCGCAAAACTCCTTATTATTTGTATCGTATTAAATGTTTTTATGTATTTGTAACTGTGCTTAATTAGAATGTACAAGCAATTAAAAAATTTTGAGCTAGCCGCCGGTGTTATATTTGAGTACAGGTTATAATATAAGAATAAAATGATTAAAGAGAGAAAATTAATGTCGTCGGGGTAAAAGCGTGAGGCAGGGTCGGCTTTTACAGTTTTGCCACCCCGGGCAAAAATGGAAAATGCCGTCCTCTGTCTCCAAATCAGAAAATTATTAAAAAAGGTAAATTGATCACATATATTACACACCTATAAAACTTAAATTATTCTTACGTACAACAGAGGAGCATAAAATAATGTATACATATATATATATAATATTGTTAAGTTAAATACACAAAGTAGTTCGAAATTATAATTTCGAATGTCCTTATAAGGACATAATTATATGTTATCAATTCAAATGAGTAAAATGCAAGAGAAGGAATTGCTCATTTCAGTACGCTAATTTCTTCTAAAAAGAATCTATTGATGGTGGGATCACAAACGTCTTTTTACCTTATAAAGAGTGTTTTTTTCCAGGTATAGAAGCTTAAGTTGGCATTACTTTCCAAGATGGCGACCGATTTAACAGCTGTCAAGTGATATATTCTCAGCTTGGTTTGGTAATTCATCAAAACGACCATCAAGCAAGGCGTAGATTCGTCGAATGGGCCCAAAACGAGATTGCCGTTGTTCCCGATTTTCATAAGCGAATTTTGTTTAGCGATGAAGCGCACTTTTGGTTGAATGGCTACGTCAACAAACAAAACTGTCGCGTTTGGAGTGAAGCTAATCCACAAGTGTATGTCGAAACACCGTTACATCCAGAAAAACTGACTGTTTGGTGCGCTTTATGGGCTGGTGGAATCCTTCAAAAATGATGAAGGCCACAACGTTACAGTCAATGGTGATCGGTATAGAGCCATGATTACTAACTTTTTCATTCCTGAATTGAACAATCATGATGTCCAGGAGCTGTGATTCCAACAAGACGGCGCAACATGTCACACAGCTCGTGCCACAATCGATTTATTGAAAGACACGTTTGGTGACCGCCTAATTTCACGTTTTGGACCTGTGAATTGGCCTCCAAGATCTTGTGATTTAACACCGCTAGACTATTTTCTGTAGAGCTATGTAAAGTCATTGGTCTATGCGGATTAGCCACAAACGCTTGACCATTTGGAAGACAACATTCGCCGTGTTATTGCCGATATACGGCCACAAATGTTGGAAAAAGTCATCGAAAATTGGACGTCCAGATTGGACTACATCCGAGCCTGCCGTGGCAGTCCTCTGCCAGAAATCATATTTAAAATGTAATGCCACAAGATTATCTTTCGAATAAAAAAAATTCATGTCAATCGAATAATACATCGTTGTTTTATTGCAATTTAAAGTTCTATACCTCTAAAAAAACACCCTTTAGTAACTCCATTCAAGAATAAAATAAAACATCTGTGACTCTATCAAAAAAAAAAAAAAACTCTTATTGCTCCTGTTCCCTTTTGGATAACTGTGACACTGGACGTCGTATGGTTAAAAGAAATGTCCGCGGTGCCCCCACACCGGGATGGAGAGAAAGGTACTAGTGAAAAATGTGTAAACATATCAGATTTCATAATTGAAAATATAAATTCCGCCTCGAACTCTTAAGTTTCAACATGAAAGAAAACTAACATTAAAAATACAGAGTACAAAATAAGGAAGTAAGACGCAATAAAAATGAAATACCAAATTCACACCCAATAGTATTTCAGAAAATATCAATTTTTTTTAAACAAAAATATATATTTTTCGAATTTAATCCAAATGCCACCTTTAGAATGAGTTCAATTCATGACATCACAGGACAAAGACAAAAACACGGACTCTCCATTGAATTCAAAACAAACATTAAACTGATAGTACTTGTTGTTCTATTTGTGAAACTCAGATAAAATTTCGAATTTCATATTTGGATAAAGATGTTAAAATGTTAGGAAAAAAGAATTTCTTCAAAAAGATTTTTTAACATTAAAAAAAATTGTATTTTATGATTGTACTTTTAAATAAAATGCATTTTGTGTACAATGTACTTTTTAAGAGAAAACTTCTGCAAAGAGCACAAAACTTAGCAACACCGAAGTGCGTGAACTGATTAGCTGGAAACATAAGATTGTTTTTTTCGTGTGACTATATGACGTCACATGAGTTTTTGAATTGATTAGCTAGAATCACGTGGCTATCACTATCATGTGACTATGACGTCACATGAATTGAGCCTATTGCCCCTGCGTGGGGTGCCCTATATCAATTGTTATAATTTCTTACTAGCTCTCTTCCGAAATGCTGAGTTAAAGTAAAAATGTAGCACAAAGCACCCCACGCTTTTACCTCTCAATGACATTAATTTTCTCGTTAATCATTTTATTCTTATATGAAGAATTATTTTTTTTACTTTTTAGTTCGATTAAACATAAAAGCGTGTTTTTTTTAAAACTGTAATTTATTAGCATCAATTTGTCAACACATTGTTCGATGTCGTCCATTTTGTTATTCATTTCACCATTGGAATGTGCATCTAAATAACTTCGTATACTTTTCAAGATGTTCCTCGTTTCGGATGACGTGGGATGAGGAATTGCATTATTCAGCTTATTTTCGTCTTCAAAATCTGCATCAATGATATTTTGTGAGCTTGGAACAGACTCTAAAATGTCTTTGTTTGCCATAATTGGGACTGGATACACATTATCACCACCTAATGCAATGAATTCTTTTGATAATGAACCTGCATAGCTGGTGTTTTGTTCATTCCCAGAAGGGATACTTTTTCGTGCTAAGCGATGTTCATTTTCTCTAATCAGTGAGTCTTCAGTGGCACAAGACTCGAACTCATAACACGTCAGGCACGAGCCCATGACCATTTTAAAACTTAATATCTACTTTTATTACTTAACTGGAGTAGGAATGACGATTCTTTCCGAAAAAGATCGATTTTTAAATCAATTCGAATCGCAACCTGATGAATCGATTCAAAAAAAATCGAGGTGTAAAAGATCGATTTCTAAAAAATCGATTTTTTTTTTCAAGTCTGCATTTACAATGTAAGTGTAAATCCATTTTATGATAAACAAGAAAAATACCATAATAAACTATCTCTTATTAGTAAAATCAGGGGTTTTTTTAGTTCAGGGAATTCGACAATTACAATTATTTTTATTACCATATCAAAGTATCAGGTATAAAAGAAGACATTTATTTTCTAAATATATTTGTTACATTAAAAAACTTAGAAAATAGATTATATAGCTTATATAGTTCCCAATGCTTAAAATCTAAACATTTTAAAAACAACAGTCTGTCAAGTCTACTGGAATGCAAGTGGTTAAACTCATCACTTGCGATGTTGCCGGCAATCGAAAAAGGGCGCTCAAAAGGAACAGATGATCCCACAATACTCATACAGATCATGGATATTGAGTGGACGAGATGATAAATAGAGTTTTTTTTACCTTGCCAGTAAAGTATAGAATCATACTTCAGATGCACAATAGTGTTTAAATTGTTCGCTTTTTTATGGTTTTTACCAAAACGGAAAAAAAAATCGCGAATGTCGATTTTCTAGGATGAAATATCGATTCAGTGCTACAGTGGTGGCCAAAATTCTGGACACTTTTTTAAAATGTTATGTTTTTTAAGTTGGTATGCTTATAGAACATTTTAAGCTGCACAAAATGCTAAGTATTTTACATCATTTTAAAGAGAATTTAATACTGAATTCATTACAAAAAAGAAAATTCGAATATTTGCAAGGCAAAAAGAGTTGTGCTGCAATAACTGTCGATATACATTGGATAATGATGATAGCAGAGAGTTATCAGAGCTGAGTGAGGTTGCCTTTATTCTTTATTACAGCTTCGCATCGATGTTTCATTAACCTGAAAATAGTTTTAATCTCTTCCTTTGTTATTACATAATACCAGGAAACAATTATATCCTCAATTAGCTCCTTATTTCATGGGTACCTCATTCGCACAAGTTTTCAAACGGCGCCGCAAGTTTTCGATAGCATCAAGGTCAGGACTGTTTCCTAGCCAGCACAACAACGCGATGATGATCTTAGAAAGGTACCAGTCTTTCAATTACTTTACCGTGTGGCAAGGAGCAGAATCTTTCTGAAGAATAAATGAAGCATTGTTGGTAAATGGATCCCTGTTGGAAGGCAGAAGTTTGGGTTCTAGAAAGGTGTCAATGCATTTAATGACGTTCAGTACCATCTGCTGATATGGACTACTAAATAATTAAACTATGCGGGTACTTCAAAGTTGAATATGTAGATACACATTATTTTCACATTCACATTAAATTAATCATAAAATTCACATTATTTTCAGAGTTACCACCCATTGAAATAATTATTGGCGTTTTTTTCTTAAAACTGCTCCCCTCTGTTGTCGTAAAATATGAATAAACCCACTTCTAAGTTATATATTTCAAAAATTCTAGTTGAACCTCTGTAGAGAGGTCTGAGGTATATAAAGGCAAAATATTATTATAATAGAAGCATTTTTCACAAAAGGAGAATATTTGGAAAAAAGATTATTCTAAGTTAATTTTTTGCCAAAATATTATATTTAAATAATTTTTTTTGTCAAAATGTCCTTAAAACAATTGTATGCGTATATTCTAATCTAAGAGACACTCAATATCATGAAAATTATCCATTTATGTGCTTTTGCAAAATCACGGTTTCGAACGTAGTCGGATACCTTAATCTTACATCTGCTCGTCTACTCCTGTTTGTCTTTGAACTGACAAAAACACCAGCATCATTTCTGATGGTCCATGAAATTATTTTATCTCTGAAACATAGTATTTTTATTCTTCTGTCATCAACAAATGTGGTGCTACTTTTTCGGCCTTTACCTTCTTTTTTTTATTGAATTTGTCTCCTGACATCTTAAGCAAAACGTTCAGTCTGCAAATGTAGTCACCCACCTATTATGTAATTTTAACAAAGGAAATACCACTTTCTCGTCACGCATTTGTCCTATATACTCTTTTATTTGATGTCATTGCTTTCTGAGTAAATATCATTGTTATCATGGCCAGGAAACAGTCATGACCTCAATCCTATGGAAAACTTGCGGCACCGTTTGAAAACTTTTGTTCGAATGAGGTACCCATGAAATAAATAGGAACTAACTGAGGATATAATTGTTTCCTGGCATCATGTAATAACAAAGGAAGAGCTGCAAACTATTTTCAGCTCAATGAAACATCGATGTGAAGCTGTAATAAGAAATAAACGCTACCCCACTAAGCACTGTTAACTCACTGCTATCATCAGTGTCCAATGTATATCGATAGCTATCGCAGTATCTCTTTTTTCGTTGGGAATGTTTGAATTTTCTTTTTTATATTGAATTCAGTATTAAATTCTCTTTAAAATGATATAAAGTACTTAGCATTTTGTGTAACGTAAAATTTTCTATAAGCATGCAAACTTAAAAAACATAACAATTTAAAAAAAGTGTCCACAATTTTGGCCATCACTGTATATATCCATTTAAAAAATCGATATTTTTGGCCCGAAAAATCGATTTTTCGATCTCAGATCGCCATCTCTAAGCTTGAGCAGTGGCTCATAGAACGGGGGAGTCCACAGGTCTTGTTTCCTCCTCCCCATATAACTTGATTTTTTTTTATTAATGATAATCCTATGTACAGTCGATCCCTGATTTAACGATTTCATTGGGACCGATTATTTTGTCCGTTAAATCGGGGTCTAAACAAAATACCAATTTTTTGCACTTCCTTTTTAAAAGTTCTATAATAAGCAACTACAAACACACACAAAATATGCAAAATTAAAAATTATACACTTTTTATTCAACAGCTGAAACACTATCAGTGAATTATTTTGCATTAGTTAATTGGAAATTTTAAAATACTGACTAATTGATGTTTTTCGATTTTGTGCAGAGAAAAAAATACTGCGTGCCATTTACATCCTGTTGCATGAGGTAGTTTTTCACAGTTTCCAAAGCATGTAAGGAATTAGAAAATGTAATAGTTTTGACAAGACTTTCATTATCAGATTCTGCATCAGAATCGCTATTCATTGCCTCTGACAAAACAACAATTTTCTGAACTTCACTGACACCGATAAGCAATCCATGATCGTTAAAATATCCCATGCGTTGTAGAGTGGGATAAGATAAGAATGGAGTTTCCTGTTCAATTCAAAGCTCACACTACAGGTTACACTCATATTTCATCTACATCTGTAAAATCTAATAATTGCCTGCACTATTTACGGTCGAATTTATTTATTTTCAAGGAAAATCCTTTTTCTGGTCCGGACAAAAAAAATGTCACTTGAAAAAAAAATAATACATTTTTTTTCTATTAGAGACTAATAAAAAAAAATTCCAACTGTGTAATCAAATCGTTAAATTGCAGTCCGACTGTTTACAGTACGTAAAATTTCATTGTTTATTAATTAAACTAGCTGGTATATCCGTTCTTCGCACGGGTAAATTGAAAATTTAAACAATACAAGCTGAAGGATAAAGAAGTTTTTAATGAGTTAATTTTACGTGAATTGTAAATTAAACAAGAAAAGCTTTTTGCATATCTCAACTGAACAACAACAAAAAAAACATGTTTGTTAAATTTTATATCTGTAGATCTAATAGCTGATAAAAAGAATTTTTTTTATTGTTTATAACGCCCCGTAACTCTCTTGTGGGTCGATTTTTGAAAACACCTTCCTTCTGCTCAACAAAAGTAACACATTGTTACAAATTTTTCGTAATAAACGCTTAAAATAGTGTAAATAATTTGTATCTGGATGTGTAATACGTTAGTATTACTTTCTGATGCATTTATTTTGTTAAATAGCTGTTACCCGCGACTTCGTCCACGTAGAATTTAACAAAAAAGTTTTTATTCAATTCGCAGTTAACGAAAACTTAATAATTATGCATTCCACGTAAAAAGATACCTATGTTATAAGTATAATGTCATTTTTCTACTTTGTGAATCAATGTTTTTTTGTTTTATTTATTTATTTTGAGCAAAGTGTGAGAGGGACGCATGCCCTTTGACATTGTCGATGGGGTGAGGACTATAAAATCATTAGGACCAAAGGACATGAAAGGGAAAAATCACGAGTGGCAGCAACCTAATAAAACAAAAAAGTTTGATATAACTGCTAGCAATCGTTGAGACAGAAGGTTCTCGAAATAAAATAATCCCTATTGAATAAAAATAATCACTATTGAATAAAAAGAATCCCTATTGAATTAAATAATTCCTATTTGAATCGGATATTGTTCACTATTTCATTGGTTTTAATTTTTTTCGTGGAACCCTACTTTTTTTTTCTAAAATAAAAGTAGCCTAAGTTACTCCTCATAACATTAACTATCTGCCAGTGAAAGTTCCGTCAAAATTGATCCAGCCGTTTCAGAGATTAGCCAGAGCAAACAGAGAGACAGACAAAAATTTTAAAATTTGATTTTTTTCATATAAGTACCGTATATACTTTCAAATGCATTTAGTAAAAAGCTGTTAATTTCAAATTACAAACAGACACTTCATTTTTATTTATGTGTATGGATTTTATTAATACTATTTATTAATTCAATAATTTGTTTCTGGTTTTTGTTCCCAAAATGAAAAGAATATGTTTGGGGGGCGTATTTAAGTATGATACGAGAATTGTGAACTTTCAATCCTGAACTCCCCCCTGAAATTTTTTTGTGTGTGCCACTGAACTGGAGTATATATTACTCTCATCTTAAAGCTTAATTCTCAACCAATTTTTTCGTACCGCTGTAGACCCGCCATGTAGATGGAGCCAATGCTCGTTAAATATATCGAGAGTCTCAAACGTCCTACCGTGGATGTGGTATGGACGTTAGTAAAGGGGGGATACCAGTTCAGACGTGGAGTGGTCTGTCGCCAACAGCCCTTGTTCAGCTTTATATGTTACTCTCACTTTTCCGATTTCATTACTTAAGACTATTTTTGATATTTTCTACGTGTAACACTTCATTAACAGCAAATATATTAATCAGAAAAGTTTTATTTAAAATAGTTATAAATAGCTAGGACGTGTGAATTTATGTATAGAACTTTTTTCGAAGTGAATACTTTTCCCGAGTTACTTTCTTTTAAACTAACTTTTAAATCTATGTTTATTATTCTGATATATGTAAGACGATTTTTCTGAAGAAATGAGCTCGAATTATTAAAGCGTCTTCGGCCCTTAACATTATGTATGTATATTTATTTATATATATATACACTTGGTTCCTAAAATATTGTTTTTTTATGCGATTTTAGAGTTATGCGGTTTTTATGGCAAGAAAAAAAATTTTTTTATTCATATTTAATTCTTTTTGGTGATTCATTTCTTTTTTCTGAAAACGAATAAGAATAACAACTACAACTCTACTATTACGCAATCAATACAAAAAATTTTTATTCATATTTAATTCTTTTTGGTGATTACTTTTTCTGAAAACGAATAAGAATAACAACTACAACTCTACTATTACGCAATCAATACAAAAAATTTTTATTCATATTTAATTCTTTTGGTGATTCACTTTTTCTGAAAACGAATAAGAATAACAACTACAACTCTACTATTACGCAATCAATACAACGAAAGAATTTCTCCTTTATATGTTAATCTTTTGACGTAATTTTATCTTCAAGTGATGAAAGTGATCTTTGCACCAATCCACAACCTGGTTCGCAAATTATCAGACAGTGAATAATGATGAAAACATTCTTAATATGATTTTAAATGAAGTTTTGTTTTTTGTTACATATTAAGTTTTTTTTTGTTTTTAACATACATATGTGCCATTTATTAAAATATGATGAAAAAAAAGTAAATCTTATTATTTATAAATATTTTTTTTATGCGATTTCTGGTGCATTTTAAAACATTATTTGGGTTTTATGCGATTTTTTGAATAAATGGAACGTATCCATCATTTTGCATATAAATGTATGTCTTTTTTGTGCGATTTTTTTATGCATTTCCCTGGAACGCATCTACCGCATAAAAAACAGAACCAAGTGTATATATATTTACGGGCACACATCATAACCCCTAATTTCCTAAAATATTGTCTTTTCCCATGGGGGTTTATCTTTCGCAAACTTCCTTGTTAAAGACCTTTCTCTATTTTTTACCCTCCTTTTTATCATCCATTTATCTTTTTCCTTGATTTGAAACGTTGTTAAAAACAATGCATACACTTACAAATACCTGAATGAAAAAAAACCACCCACCATGACACACACGTTTTACTTTATTTTTCGACATAGTCCTCACCAACATTCAGACGTTTATCGTAACATGCAATTTATTTGAAGACTAGCTGGTATACCCGTTCTTCGCACGCGCGCGCGGGTGAACTTAAAAAAATACAGACTGAAGGATAAAGAAGTTTTTAATGAGTTAATTTTACGTGAATTGTATAAATTAAACGAAAAAAAAAAAAGCTTTTTACATAACTCAGCTGAACGAAAAAACCACGTTTGCTAAATTTTAAGTCTTTATATGTAATTGCTGATTTTTTTATTATTATTTATGACGCCCCGTAACTTTCTTGTGGGTCGATTTTTGAAAACACCTACCTGCTCAGCAAAAGTAACACATTGTTACAAATTTTGTGTAATATACGCTAAAAATAGTGTAAATAATTTTTATCTGGTTGTGTAATACGTTAATATTACTTTCTGATGCATTTATTTTATGTTAAATAGCTGTTACCCCCGCGACTTCGTCCACGTGGAATTTAACAAAAAAAATGTTTATTCACTTCGCAGTTTACGAAAACTTTTCTTCTACTTTGTGAATCTATTTTTCTTTTTTTTCCTTTGCTTTTTGTTGAGCAAGGGGTGAAAAGGACGCATGACCTTTGACACTGTCGATGGGATGAGGACTAAAATCTTTAGGATCAAAATAGGTCTAAGTAGCAAGTAGGGTGAAAAACGAAAGCCGCAAGGAAGGGGGTAAAAGGGACGCATGACCTTTGACAATGCAGTTAAGGACTGTAAAATCATTAGGATCAAGACATGAACGGGAAATGTCGCGAATGGCAGCAACCTAATCAAAGAAAAAAGTTTGATATACCTGCTAGCAATCGTTGAGACAGAAGGCTCGCGAAATAAAATAATTCCTATTAAATAAAAATAATCCCTGTTGAATAAAAATAGTCCCTATTGAAATAAATAATCCCTATTTGAATCGGATATTGCTCACTACTTCATTGGTTTTACTTTTATTTTCTCGGAACCCTTATTTTTTTTCTAAAATAAAAGTAGCCTAAGTTATTCCTTATAACATTAGCTATCTGCCAGTGAAAGTTTCGTCAAAATTGGTCCAGCCGTTTCAGATATTAGTCGGAACATACAGAGAGACAGATAGATAGACAGAGAAAAATTTTAAAAATTGATTTTTTCATATAAGTACCGTATATACTTTTAAATGCATTTAGTAAAGAGCTGTTAATTTCAAAATTACAAACAGACACTTCATTTTTATTTATATGTACAGATAGTATTGTTTTACCTACTGTAAAATGTACTATTTACTTTATGAGGTGTTGGAAAAGTTAAAATCTTATTTTTTTGACAATTTGGGATATTTACATTTTCAAATTGTATCGATTTTAACGTTTCTAAAAATACCTTACTTTTAACCTCTAGGGTAATTAGAGGGCCTTAAAACCTATTTAACACGCTTTCGTAAGTTTCACTTGTATGTAATGGAATCTTTGGACTCGATTTTTACCCACTTTAAGTCAGATTAATTCGAAATTTTACACACTTGTCAAGGACCGATGACAATACAATAATTTTGTTCTATTGTCCTGATCAGAATCCTCAAAAGTAAGGATTTCAAGATTTGGCGACTAAAAAACCCTACCCCTTAAAAAGGTGCAACCCTAAAAAGGAAAACGCTTGTTATTAATACAAAAAGTGTGCTTTATGTGAGAAAGGAAGTTAGCAATTTCTTAGCATAATATAAGTCTAGTTTTTATGAAAATGGATATAAAAAAAAAGACTCGTGCATGTGAAAAAAAATTTATGTTCCAACAGCAAAATATTTTTATTTTTATAAAGCAATACGTTTAAAAGGTGATAAATTGATGTTCTAACTGCTAAATATTTTTTTATACTGATAAAGCAATACATTTAAGAGGTGATAATACGATTGACATTAAATATTTCTTCTCTCTCTTGCACACTTTCATAAGTTAGACCTGTATATGTAGAGATCTTTGAAATACAACGATATGGGACTCATCCGAGGCCCCGTAGATGGAGAGAATATAAGTACCCTTCAGACCTGTAAATTAATGTCCATTGAAGAGCAAGACTAATTCCAGCAGCCACATAATTCCGGCTCCAAATATCAAACTCAAGGATTAATTCAGCAAAGAATAAATGATAGTTTTAAAAACTAAAAATACAAGCTTTTATTGTAGATCCAACTAAATAATGAAAAATAAATTATAGTTTTAAAAAAAACTAAAAAACACGCTTTTATAGTGAATCGAAGTAAAAAAAATAATTCTTAATATAAGAATAAAATGATTAACGAGAAAATTAATGCCATTGAGGTAAAAGCGTGGGGTGCTCTATATTGTTATAATTGCTTACTAGTTCTATTCCGAAATGCTGAGTTTCAGTAAAAATGTAATACAAAGCACCCTACGCTTTTACGACAATGAGATTTTAATTTTCTCGTTAATCATTCTATTCTCATATTAAAAATTTTTTTTTCACTATAAAAGCGTGTTTTTTTAAAACTATAATTTTAAAAAAATGGAGCGTGGAACGCCACGCAATGGAAGTGAAACTTCTTTGGCGACGTTGGCCGTAAATGGAGAAATACATCTAATAATATTAAACTGTTGGGGGAACTTATAATAAATCAAATAAAATTAAAACTTATTCTCTCAATCGCATGATTTTCATTGCCATTTAAAGCAAATATGCTGTGGGGTCACTCCACGATGATCAACACGTCTTAATTCACTTGTGGCTATCATGAATAATGTAACTCCTCTTTTCCCTGGAGTTTCTAAAATGACCCAAGTAAATTGCTGGGAAAGAGAGCTCTTCAGCATGTTCATCAAATAGCAAGCTTCTTGGTACATTCGCTTCTCCAGGTACGATACGAAGATATTTCTCTTCATTCCATAACAACGTCTGTTGCTGGGCTGTAAGACTCTCATCAATAGTTATATTTTCGCTGATTTCTTCTTGAGGAACTTGAGACGTACTCTGGTTCAAATTGAAGAAACTATCATCGATTGTAACATCATACATTCTGTACAATGGAGTAGCTACTAAATATTGCAACCATGGTTTGATGGTTATTTTAGTAATGAAACCCATTAGATAACTAGTTCTGTGAATTTTCCTCCGTTTGATGTGAATATTGACACAGTAGCCATCATCAACATTTCGAGGCAATCGGTTGACCATTGTATTGCTGGATACAGGAACATTGATTATCTCTGCCCTAATATTCCAAACTGACCGTGTACATGTCTCAATCACCGAATTTGCATGCAAGATATTCGTGGCGAGACGAGTCTTTCTGATACCAAATCCAAAGTAGGAAGATATTCTGGGTATACAAAACCATTATATTTTGATAAATTTAGTATACTTTTCCTACTTAAACTTTGTCGGCAATTATATATAGCCTGCTTTAATGTCTTTTAAATTAATGCCCGGTAAAATATTTTTGTGCTCAGCAACAGGCGTTCTCAAATCATCTCCAAATCATATTTTGTCACAAATCGAACACGTATGACCGAAAGGATTATCAACGAATAGCTTTTGAAAATCTTTGTCAGCATTTTTATGGGTGAGTGAATATTAACGGCGCACTGTTCAGCTACACGAGGGCTTTTGGCGACTTCTGAATTTTGAACCATGGTGAAGTGACGAGGACGTCACTTGAGCTTGCACTCCCCCCTCTCCTAACTACCACACCAACAGGAGGACATTTGAGCTCTCGACAGATTTAACATGGATCGCTCCCCTGCACGGCGGGTCTTAAGTGGTAATCGGTGCGAACTCATGACACGCCAGCCACGATCTGATACTTTGACCACTAGGTTACCGCGGCCACGCACATTTTTATGGAAATCATAGCTTTTGTAACGTAAGATAAAATCTATTATCGATTCACATGCACCAGTTCCAACACGCACTAGACTTGTTGAGGGTTCTGTAGTTGACGGCACAGAGTGGTTCAAAAAGTCCGTATTAATCTGTGCTGTCTTAAGAAGAGTCTGATTAGCATTCCCATCCCACAAACTCGGCAATAAGAGAGTATTTTGCAATGGTTTTTTTCGTGCTTGATATTCTCTCATGTACTCTGATCGAGATTTGGCAGTAGCACCTGATGAATTTGCATTATTTTTCTGTTTTTTTTTTTTTTTTTTGTCACTTTTTCGACTGAACTTGCGCTGCAATTTTTTTCTTTTTCCTTTCACGAAACTCTTTTCCTTTTTATGCATTTGATTTAGGCATTCTGACTAGAATTAATAATAATTCAACGCAAATGAAAATTAAAGAAATAAATTGGCCACCAAACACATCGCCATGCAACCAACAATCTAAAGAAAATTGCAAAAAGGCACGCTTTTGCTGCGAGAGCTATTTTGTCTGCACCGTAATGCTCACACTACAACTGATACGACCGTCGATAACGTTCCCGGGTCGTTGAGAAAATTACCCCTAATCGGAAGGTGGAAAAGTTGACCAGTCGGAGGCGTAGGCAATTATCCAACTTTTTCACCGATATAACGCATGTCCCCTTTTCCTCCCTCGCCCTCTCCTTACTATGGCGACGATTCGGAGGGATGGGGGATAAGACTACTTCCGTTCGTTTTTTCACTGTTTCGCAAAACTGGGCAATTTACTCATTCACTCTCGCGCCCAAAAAAGTTTCTCACTTCAATAATCGTTAAAAATGGGCCACGCTCATTTGAATGGCGAAAAATGTAAACAAAGAACTTCGTTTTTGCTTAAAAGTTGAACGTCTGATATAAACCAAAACATTTAGCTTTTATTTTAAATTGAGTCTTGTTTCCTAGCCGATTAGAGGTCTCACTATATACATTAAAATCAATTTATCTCAAAATGTAAAATTTGATGTTCGATGTACCTTTTCCGAAAAACTATTGTTCACAGGTATGAATATTTTTATGATATACAGTCGAATCTCTATATAACGAAGTCGCTAAATCCCGAAAAAAAGTTCGTTATAAAGAGGTGCACCTTTCAATTTTCTTTATAAACCACACAGAACAAATTTCAAACTCAAACACTATATATTAATAAGAAGCAATTATTCGCACCTTTTAGTAAATTAATATATATTTATTTTATATATATTACCCATATATATAAAAAAAACACTGCAAGGAAAGTTTTTTGTGATGCATTTATTCAAATTCTGAAGAGTTAAATTTTTTTTTTGATGCTCAAGTACTTACGTTTTGACATTTTCGAGCCAGTAGAAACGAAATTACCAGTACGGCTGATCACTACAAATGAACGGAGACTAGTTAAAAGACAATTCCACTGAGGGTGAAAGGCGATATCGATGTTTCGAGTGAACTGGACAATGGGGGTTGAAGGTTGTACTTGGATGAAACGCACATAATTCTATTGTTTTCGAAAATTTATGACCGCCATACAATGAGTTAAAAGGGAGAATAACTTTAAAATTTGGGAGAAAAAATATTGAATCAAAAGAGAAAAAGTTCGTTATATAGAAAATAGACCTCACTATTGGGAGGTTATTTTACAAAGAAAATCGTTAAATGTTCTTGGTTCCACGAAAAAGTTCGCAATACCGAGGCTCGACTGTATTTATAATGATGGCTCATATATACTTACCGCAAAATCCAGCGTATAACGCGCACTTTTAGCACAAAAAATAAGATGACAATTTAAAGAAGCGCGTCATACGCCGGTTATAAAAACGAGAGCTTTAAAAATTTCAAAAACGATGAATATAAGAAAAAAAATCTTCTATATGTATGTTTATTTAAAAGAAATGACTTACTTGCCTTATGAACTAAAAGTTGTTCTAGAAGTATACCATTTTTTTTTTCAAAAGTTTAGAATAATACCTCGAAAAAATGACTTCAAAACATAACAACAATGTATACTAATATTTTGGATTTTTTCGTAAAAAAGGGGGGTGCGCATTATACGGCGAATTTTACGGTAAATGAACTTTTTTAAAAAACTCATTTTTTTTACGTGAAAACTTGTCAGAGAAAATATTTCATAAATTTTAAACAATTTCAAAATTAGCTAAAAGCTCATTTCAGTATATAATGAGAAAGGTGTACTTTAATTGTATGAAAAATTTCAAGCATGTACATATAACAGATTTTGAGAAAAGGTACATCGAAAACAGCCAAGTTAACACTGTCAGCATAGAATTTTCCAACTCCCCTTAAAAAGAGCTGTGTATTGTGCTTGCTTAAGTAAATCTGAGCACGCGACTTGAACAATCGGTAACGCATCGTCAGTTACCCCCGTTCGAAATGTACTGGGTTTTCTCGGTATACAATCTCAACAGCGTGATCGCGCTGCTTGGGACCCAAACGGTTAATAATCATTAAAGTATCGTATTGTCATTCAAAAACAACGTGACTATAATTCTTTAAATGATTAGTTTCAGTCAATTAATTTTTAATTAAATTATCGTATTGTCACCCCCAAACAATCGTGTATAGAAAATTTCAGCTCAAATGAGCGCTTTAAAATATGGGGGAAAACACACAAGTCGCCAAATTACAAACAAGGATGCCATTAACGATTTTGCAATGATCAAAGCTCGAAGAAAACATTTGTTTCTTATCCCAGATATGTGATAAGCATAAGCTACACCATCTCCATAAAACCAAAAATAAAATAGGATTTCCTAAGACCTCATCAGCAGTAAAATTCAAGCAATTACGAACGCGACTGGAGGCCTGATCAGCCTCGCACCTATGACACTCCGGCCCTGTTGAAAAGTATGAGATTTGATGTGGTCACTAAAAGAGCGTCTGCTGATTCCTGGAAATAATAAGCTGGTGACACCAATTAGGTCTTTTCCCCAAATAGGAAGAGTAAGTATTCTCTAAAGCAGTGTTTCCCAACGTGGGGCCCACGCCCCACAGGGGGGCAATTCGAAAAGGATACGACACAACACTAACCCTTCCGCTCCGGGCCATTTAAATGCAATACCAGATATCGATGCCAAATTTATCAAAAAAAGCAAATTCTTAAATAATTACTAGGCATAAATTTCGTTTGACGAGACCAAAATATCAACTGGGTGATTGGCTTCGTCCGGGGTTCACCGCGGAGTGTGCCGTCTGCCGGGAGGGGGACATAGCCCCGGCCAGACAAGAAATTTGCTAAACAGCGCAGTTGTTTGCACCTAATTGGCCTATCGCAGCATCTGTAGTGTTTTACATCATTCTGTTGGTCTTAATCTGAAGTAAGTGTTCGTCGAAACTGTAGTAGAAACTCGTTTTTATAAATATACATATTTATTGTATAGATATAATTGGTAAGTATTTTTATTTATTTTAATTTTAGAAGTGTAACTTTCCAGATAATTTTTTTTAAACAGAAAAAATATAGGTACCTTTTGATTTGCGGTGGCAGTGTAGTAAATGTGTTATATACATTTAAATAAATATGCATTTTTACTATACTTTTGCTCTATGTCACAGAATTAAATTTAACAGATATTTTAATATTATTCTTTATTGATTTTATTTTTATTTCTTATAGCCCATAGTAAAATGAGTAGTGCAAGCAAGAAATAAACTCATCAATATTCGGAGGAATATTTAAAAAATTTGGGTTCATACCTGCTGTTCAAGATGAGCGGATTCTTTTTTGTCTTTTATGCCAGCAATTCTTGAGTAACGAATCAATGAAACGAGGTCGTCTTGAGGCGCATTTGAAGGCGAAACATATTGCTCATATTAATTCAGATTTGAGTTACTTTAAAACATTGAAGGAAAACTTTGAAAAAAGAACAATAAAGTCGCTATTTACTGCCCATACTTCAACTAATAATCGTGTTCTCTTGAAACTAGTTATCAAATTTCTTTATTCATCGCTAAAACTGGAAAAAATCACACTATGAGAGATAATTTAAAACCGTCAATATCAGCATTCCTCAAAACGGTTCTTGCAAAAGATGACAAAAATGTAAAAGCTATGCCACTCAGTCAAAATACCGTTAGCAGAAGAATAGATGAAATGGGCGAAGATATTTAAAAACAACTTGTTGAAAAGCTGAAAACAAGAAAATTCTCAGTGCAAATGGATGAATCAACGTTTAGAGATAGTGAGGCTGTATTGATAACTTACGTAATATATATTGTTAAAGGGCATTTTATAGAAGAAATATTGTTTTGTAAAAGATTAGAAAGCACCACTACCTTGGAAGATATATTTAATAAGCTAAAAAACTACTTAGATGTCAATGATATACCAATGAAAAATATAACATCTTGTGCTGCAGATGGTGCTCCTAATATAATCGGCAAGAAAAATGGCTGCTTAAAATGGATGAAAGACGTGAATCCAGAAATAATTCTTGTGCATTGTGTTATTCATAGGCAAAACTTGGTAGCCAAAAACATCTCGCCTGTTCTAAACGAAGTACTACATACTGTAATAAAATGTGTTGTTATTAAAACTAGTGCCAAATGTGAGCGTCTTTTCAAGCTATTTTGTGAAGAACAAAATGAAGACCATGTGAGACTTACTTCATACTGAAGTAAAGTGGTTATCTAAAGAAAAGTGCTTGAAAAGATTTATGGAACTGTTTGATACTCTTAGTGATTTTTTGAACGACAAACCAGAAATGAAGCACCTATTGACAATCGACGGTAAAGCATTTGTGAGTTATTTAGCCGACATCTTTGAAACACTAAACATATTAAATAAGCAACTTCAAGGAACAAATAAAACTCTTGTCGATGGAAAAGCGAAGATGTGGATTTAGTGCTGTAAATGATTTACTGATAAAAAAAAGAAATCGACTGGATATAACACAACGTGGGGATTTGAGACTTAAGCTAACCAAATTGGAACCCAATATAAAATCTCTCTGCAGCAAGCACAAGGATCTCACTAAATTAAAATGACAAATTAATATGGAAAAATCATTAAATTTTTTTTGAATTTTAATTTCTGTTTTTCATTACATATTTTGAAATTTTACTTACTGTGTTTTGTTGTTAAGAATTTGATAGTGATTTATTTCTATAATCCATCATTTATGTTTTTTAAGTGAACAAATCAATTTTTTAACATAAAACATTATGTATGTTACATGGGGGAGAGGGGGCATAAAAACTTAAGAAAGATTAAAGTGGGGCATGGCACAAAAAAAGGTTGGGAAATACTGCTCTAAAGTATATTTAATTCTATCTTTTGTTGATTCTATTTTGTTAATTCTATTTGTGAGAGAACCCATTGAATGTATATAGTGCGTCTCGAAGAAAGTTGATGAGTATACGCAGTAGCGCACACAATAATTTTTCAAAGGGGGGGGTCAAAAGTTCACCATTCTTGTATCATGCTCCTTTTGATTTTGTCGATTTTGGGGAACAATACACAGTAAAAACAAATTATTGAAAAAATAATTAGCATTAATTAATAAAATTAATCATTAATAACTAATACTTAATTAAATTTTATATACTATATACTTAGAATAATAATCAATCGGAAAAATATCAAGTGCTTTGGGGGGTCTGCCCCCTTGTGTGCGCCACTGAGTATACGATGTACGAGTAAAATGACAGTGATTGAACAAAGAATAAGGATATCTAAAAGTAAAAGATAGTAAAGGAAAAGTGATAGAAAAAATGATTAACAACTTTAAAACAGTTCATATAATAATGTTTATTCGATACTGTTGTTGTAAACGATTTTATGAATTTACTGTACTAATTACAAAAGGAAGAGGGAGGTCCTTGATGCCGTAATGTAAGAAATGAACAAGAGAGGCTAATCCATGCCATGGCAGATTCTTAGAGGGGGGATAATAGAAGACCGCCTAAGGAGCAAAAACAAATAAAAGGAAAAGACAGTTGAGGGAAAATCCCTCCTAAACCAAACCGGCAAGGTAAGAATTGGAGGGGGTGCTCTGGAAATACGAGGGGGGAGAGGGCGTAACAATCTAAAGTGCTTACGGCACAGGGAAGATTAGAAAGGGCCCTGCAAAGAAGGTAATGTTGTCTTCCTTTCAGGGCCGTAGCTCCCACCGTATCAATGATATGGGCCCCCCAACATGTGTTACTACAGTCCCAAGGCCCCTAGGAGCTAACTACGGCAGTGCTGCCTTCATGGATGTGGAGGGATGCCTATTTCAATTCTTATCCTCCACACAGTCTGCCTTCTTTCATTGAACATGCAATACCAGCACCCAACCATTTGATGAAACACGATATCTTCACCATTCATGATCTGTGGGCTCTTATGAATAATGGACACACTGACCACATATGGTCATTTATATTGGATTATAGCATGTGTGCTCTTCTCTTTTTCGACATTTTGTGCATGCATCGTTCCTCCTACACTGATTCTATTTCCCTCGTATAACCAGCAGAGAAGGTAGTTTCTTGAGATGACTTTTTGTTTTATCCAGTGCACTATCTTAAAACCCCCGATACTTACTTTTGGAATGTCCCTCGTAATTAGACTTCATCTTAAAAAGTCTTATACTTGGATGTAATGTAGTCTTAAAATTTTTTCATAACAAACTATGCAGGCTGAGGGTGAGCCGAGAAAATTTTTCTAAATTTAGCAAACACACATTTTTTTTAAAACTGTATTTTATTATTCATTTATATTAAAATATTTTTTTAAAGTTTTTTTTGCATTCTGAAAAAAAAAAAACTTTATGAAATTTTTTTCTCTGCATTTTACTATCATCAAAATATTCATGCTAAATTATTTTTCGAGTCATTGAAATTAATTATATTCATATGAAAAGGATAAAATTTTAAAAAATGATTTAAAATCATTCACATTGAATATATTTTAATGTGAAAAACATTGTAAATGTTTCCTTCCGCCTCCAGAGAAGACAGCAACATAAAACCTTTCAGCTGGAATTCATGCCAATTTTACAAAGGTATGGACATTGAAAAAATGTCTATTCTTGCAAGACATGGATAATGGATTCTGAAATAAGTAGAAAAGACAAAATTTTTATTTAATTCATACTACACAAAAAATTAATATGTTTTAGAGTCAATACTATTTTTGTATTTGCATAAGCAATAAAAAAAATCTTGGAACACAAAACAGGTTTTGCCTGGAATTATAACACTGCTTGGGGCGAATTGAATTCTATAGGGAATGTGAGCTTCCCAGCATGAACTTGAAAAATAAGATTAAGATAACCTAGAAGATGTAAGAGGGCTCCCATATTTTTGATTTCATGACCCTTGGCAACAATTTTTTAGAAAAATGTTATCACTCTGGAACCATTGACAAGTCTCTAAGATAGTTTCTTCTGCAAATTTCCAGGAGGCTTTATAAAGGTCCGTGGAGTTCAGAAGTGAATCAGTTGAGATCAGAATCTGTGTGTTGTCCGAGAGAAGACAGAGACTTTATCTTTCCTGCTATGGAAACGGCTCCAGAGAGAAGTTCTTGAAACTTTAAAGTTTTTTAAAGAGTGTTCATCTTTTGTCCATTAATAAATCTATCCATTAGCTGTCACACAAGGATTTGTAGAAAGCAAGAAAATTATGGTTTCTCGTGGAAGCTCTACTAACTAATGAAC
Source organism: Trichonephila clavipes (assembly GCA_019973935.1). Classification (NCBI taxonomy): domain Eukaryota; kingdom Metazoa; phylum Arthropoda; class Arachnida; order Araneae; family Nephilidae; genus Trichonephila; species Trichonephila clavipes. Next base: position 418,993 of record BMAU01007237.1, on the reverse strand, counting down.
GTGAATAAATGTTTAATTACTTGCATCAAAATACTAAGTAGCTTATATAAAAATATTGCAACATAAATAAAAGTACATATTTTATATATAAAATATAGTGTCAAAGTTGCTTTTGCCCTTACTTCAATTTTTTAATAAAGAAAAGCAATGTGCTAATGAATCAAGCTATATTTTAATTCATTAAATTCCTATAAGAATTAATTTCGCCATTTTATGGCTATGCAAATATAAATGAAATTAAAACTATTCTTATTGATTATGAAGAAGACTCTTTGTAATGTCTGGGTGAATTTAAACATGAAATTCAATCAACACATTAATAGAGGTTTAACATTTTAAAATAGTTCAGAGAAATATCTATATATATAAAAAAAAAAAAAGAAGAGATTTTGTTATTTCAGTTAGATTATATAGAATCAAATCTTTATGTATAGATAAACACTATACCAATAGTTACGCCATAACATTGCATTCCAAGAGGCATGAGGAAAAAGATGTTATTACAGTGCATATCTGTGAACCAAGAAAATATACTAAAAATAAATGAAGACTTTTTTGTTTATCTTTAATATGCATTTAACTTACTATGTAATAATCATTGAGAACAGAATTTATAAGTTCTTAATATTGAATTTTATCTTAACAAAAATTAACAGACCATTATCATTTCAGTCAGAAAAATAACTTATTCTTGCTATATAGAATATACCTTTTTGTTTATGTGGAACATTAGAATTTCCAGTGTTAATTATTTATGTATGAATTAATAAACTGAGAAGCGAGTTCAAAATTGTTGAAATATTATATCTAAGGAAAAATTATAAAAATGAAAATTTAGGACAGAGAGAGAGATAGCATATTATTTCAGCTCAGAATAATATTGTGAGTTCAAAGGATATAAAAACAATAGAAGTAATTTTGTTTGTAACTAAACCTCGAGGAATCCAATAGCCTTAAAGCAAAAAAAATCTGAGAAACTTTTATCTCACTAATTATCTTCACCTTAGTGGATTTTGTTTGGTTTTGAATTTGGTTTTTTTATTTAATTTTAATATAATGTTAGAATTTCTATACTAATTATCAAGAATAATGTTGTGTTTAACATTTAAAGACACATTTTCTTTTGAACACAGGTAAATTTCCTCATCGTATTAGCTTAAAAGTGTTTTTTTATACTTTTATTTTTGGTTATTTTAAAAATGAAAGTAGATCGTTAAATTTGAAATAATAATTACAATTAGGTAATTATATACATAGGACTTAATGTACATAAAAATACTTAAGATTAACAGCAAACATATCTTCCTTTTATTTTACGTTCTAGACCAGCAATACTCAACCTACGGCCCACGGGGCCTTTTTAAGTGGCCCATTGCTCTGAAAAGTTCATTAATTAATAAAAATTTGGTAGCAAAATTTTTGTTAAAAAAAAATCGAATGTTTCAATTTTGCTTTCAATGTCAAATAAGTGCTAATTGGTATTTTTTCTTTCTTTCTGATTAGTAATAATAGACAACAGATGAGTAGCAACCATTTTATGAGTGGATCTAATTTTAAACTATCTTTTACATCTTGCAAGCGAAAAAAATTCGAAGAAAATAGACTGTTTCAAGACGATTGAAAAGCTGACTATTGTGTAGTGAAAAACAAGCATGGATCCGTAATTGTTTCATTTGTCACGAATGTGATGTTTTTAATAAATACCAATTACAGGAATCCCATTCAATGACACTTTTCCTCAAATATCTCTTTCAAGAGGCGATAAATAGGCTTTCTTGAATAATCTTTACAACAGCAACAAAGTGTTTTGTCAGTGATAATGTCACAGCGGTAACAAAGGCACCCTATGAAACCTTTTACTAATGCAAAAATTATGAAAGAGTGATTCTTAAATGCTTCCAATTTAGAAAAATTTAGTGACAAAAATAGAAAAAGCAAAATAGGAGTTTTAATATTTTGATCAACTTCCGCATTTTAACCTTTAACTTCGCACTGTTGCATTTCTGCAACATATGATTTATTATTATTTAACAAACTTACTTATATTTTTAATTACCTACAAATCACTTATCTGAGAAAAAAAAAGATTATTGCAACGAAATACATGCTAATTTTGTTACTAGATGGAAGTACATTTTTTCCAGAAATCACAACAATTATAAAAATCTCTGATGCCTTAAGAACTGTGTTTTTGCTATAAAAAGAATCCATTATATTTTTTGCTTCCTCTCGTTTATAGATAAAATAAATTACCAGGCGAGAAATTTAAACATTTTATGATGAATAATAAAATCCTCATATAAAATTTTTTTTTGTAATCTACCGCACTACTGTGCAATGTTGCACTTCTGCAACAAATAAAAAAAATGACTGAAATTCAATTTAAAATTACTTAATTTTTTTCTTCATATTTTTCACCTTATTACTTGAGAACTAGCTGATATAATTTTTTCATAGAAATTTAAAAAATTGCGAAGTTAAGGGTAAAATTTTCTATGTTATATTAATCGTACAGAATTTCTTACCCTCCCACCATTAATCCTGACATTGACGTGAAATACGTAACATGTATGCGGCCCGGCAGAAAAAGAGGTTGAGTACCCCTGTTCTAGACTGTAAAAGCGGGGAAATAAAAGGGAGAAAAAATAGTTTTGCCTGAGTGCCTAATCTAAATTTGATGATTAGTTTAGTTGCATAAAACAGGGTAAGGTTAGTCAATTAACTTTTACATATCAAAGTAAATCAAATACCAAAAAAAACAAAACAATATTACATTAAAAATATCTTTTACACAAACTGAATTCATTAATTTTACATAATAAACATAAAACCTTACCTATGCTATCAACTTTAAATGCATTAAATCTGCAGCTAACCGTAGATTTGTTTTCATGAAGAGTTTCCATTCACAAGTATTAAAAATTTCTTTATGATTCAAAATAAATTCCTCAGAACTTGACTTCAGATCTTCATCTTGGTGCATATCTGCAAGAATCAAAAGATTGCAAGCGTTGGCTGGGGAGAGGCTATCCTTTAAGAAGGAAGAACACTTATTCTTCAGGCTGAGAATCTCGTACTTGTCGGAGGCAGTATACAGATCACAGGCACTGTCCCACTGGAGGTCTGGCAGAGTGGCTGTGTACATGTACAACAACATTCTCTGGACTGTGTCTTCATCCAAATCTTCGATGTTTACACATTCACTGTTTCTTTCTCTCATGTCATTGTTAAACATTGCCTTAAACACTGGAGAACGAGCACTAAGGATGCATTTATGAGCGAGGAATGATTTGGTTTTCGTCACCAGTTTCGTGTCACAAAGCAAATTATCTTTATATAAAGATTCTAGATTTTCTTGAAGAATAATTGCCAAATGAAGAGATGCATTTTTTGATTCCAAATCCTTACAAGCCAAGCTTTCTTCCTGCATCAAAGGACACCCTTGGCAAATCTTTTCAATTTCTTCTGACACAATTCCAGTAGTAAAAGAGCACTCACAATGCAGCGTCAAAACGTCGTTCGGCAAATACAATTCCTTCTGTGAGGTGAAAAATGGATATGTGTGTTCATTATGTTCTGTAAATATAAATTTTCGTTTGAGAAATTCTACTCTATTTCCAAAAACATCTAATAAATGAAAATGAAAAATTGAACTTTTTAATGTCCTATCTACAAGACAGATCTGTAAGTCATGAAATATAAAAGATTCAAAAACAATATTATGTTTCAGAAAGAGATTCAAAGTCATAACTATTTTATCATCCAAAATGGATTTGATATCAAATTTTCTTTCTCTATAGGAGCTGAATTCTGGTATTTTCCAGACAAATGACCTCTTTTCTACTCCTATTCGAGTCCGAGCAAAACATTGTCTATCCTCTGTGATTTGTCCAAATTTCTTCCACATCCTGCAACGAGTAGTTAGAGTGTCTTTCGGAAGAAATTGTTGTCTTTGGGATTGAAGTAATTCTTTTTTCATGATTTCCGTTAAACCACCAACTCGATCTCTCTGAAAGGAATATCTCAATATCCCACTGGACATAAGAACAGAACCGTTTGCAGCAAGGAAGGAGAGTTCAAAGAATATTGGTAAATGAGTTGGTCCTTTACTGTCCCCTTCTCTTACGAGAAAAAAAGAAATAGATTCATTTTTTGTATTCGACATTTCTCCTTCGGGAAACAGCATCAATTTCCACCTGCTCCTCTCAATTGTGTCCGCAATGAATGGTGGACTCAAAATTTCTTCATTCCTCTTCTGCCAACAAAAACTGAAATTTTCTATGGCCCAAGTGAAACTAAAACATTTCCTTTCACGATTACTCCTATTTGCCATGATTCAGTTCTTGCTAACGGTTTCAATTCTTTCTTTGATCTCTTGTTTATAAAGAGGCCATTTATCTAGATGAAAGAGGAGAGAACATTAAGGCTCGTGCATAAATATGTAGATGCAAGAACTTAGAATTTACCATAAAATTCAGCATATAATGCACACTGTTACGACCCGCATGTGCAGAGGGCGCTAGTAGTCCTCCTTGTTTACATTTCGTCAGTATGCTTGTAATGCATCCACGGAGCGGACGTACCTACCGTCCTCAATAAACAAACATTTTTAAAGTATACAGTCCACGCCTTTTGCTTGAGCAGTCAAGTTATACATAACTCAAAGTCTGCTCATAATCCGTTCTAGACATTTCTAGAATAACCACACCATTTGTTGTTAAAATCAGAGCTATCGACCTCACCCAGTTTTGTGGTCCGTCGAGCCGGAGCCAAAAATCAAAATGGCTCCAAAAGAACTATCAGAACTCACCGTGTTTAACCGAAGGAAAGCACATCTGCTCGGTCAGATCACACGCATTAGAAACTCCTTGGAAAATGTGGATTCACCATTGAATCAAGTTGAAATAAGAACTAAAGTCGCATCGCTTTCTGAAGTGAAAACAAAAATAGACAAACTTCGGACCGAAAGCTACAGGGTTCTTTCGGATGAAGAGCTCATGGATTTTGAGGCCAGTTTGGACACGATGGAAGTGGACGCAGATAATTTAGAGGCGAGTCTCAATACCTTACTTGAATCTTCTAATGTGAATACCTCTGAATTATCTGTGAAAAATGATTTTGCTAATTACAATGTGAAACTGCCATCCATTAATTTACCGGAATTTTCGGGACAATATATAGATTGGTTGCAATTTAAATCCCAATTTGTATCATTAATTCATGATAACACTTGTTTATCAGACTCGCAAAAACTATATTATTTACAATCTGCCCTGAAAGGCCATGCAAAACAATTGCAAACAGTAAACGATTCTTACTCATCTTTATTTGAAGCTTTAGAAGGTAGATACGAAAATAAAAGATTAATTGTAAATAGTCATATTGCTGAACTTTTAAATCCTAACAAAATAAAATTTGAATCTGCTTTTCATCTCAGAAGTTTAATAGATTCAATTCAGAGACATCTTAGAGCCTTAAAACAACTAGAATTAGAACCTAACGCTTTGTGTGAATCAATGTTAATTTTTGTTATAACTCAACGTCTAGATGATGAATCGCGTAAACAATATGAAATGGAATTACATTCTAATGATTTGCCTAAGTGGAATAATTTTTTAGACTTTTTAATAAAAAGGAGCCAAGCCTTTTAAAACGTACAAAGAAATTCTTCGTTGAAAAACAAGAACGAATATTCTCCAAAATTCAGATCATTTGTCGTGAAAAGCAATGAAAAAACCTCTGTGTGTGTGTCCGTTATGTCCTTGAGAGACACACCCAATTTTTAAGTGTAAAATGTTTCACGAGATGTCTGTTCAAGAAAGAAGCAACAAAGTGAGATCCTTAAACCTATGCTTTAATTGTCTAGGCCATCACCTTATTAAGAACTGTTTAAAACTGAACAGAAAATGTAGGGTTTGTAATGCGAACCACAATTCTCTTCTTTGCAAAACAAGTGTCCCCCGAGTGATAAACAGAAACCTCCCCTCTCCACAGAGTTCATCAGGGGTCCTTTATGACCCGAGTCCAGCCAATGTAATAAATCCTCAAACCGCGACGTGTCTTTACAATGAGAGTGGGGAGAAATCTATTTTGCTTTCGACCGCGAAGGTCAAAGTTCAGAGTGCGACAGGGGGTTGGCTTGTAATGAACGCGATCTTCGATTCAGGGAGTCAGAAATGCCTTTGTAGCTTGGAAGCGTCAAATTTCCTCGGGTTGGAAAAATACTCTATGAATTCAACTATTGTAGGCTTGAATGGAGCTTGCATTTCAGTGAGGAAAGGAATTTCCGCTGAAATTTCGAACGGAAGTTCATTTAAAAGAAAACTTAACTTTCTCATAGTCCCTAAAATTACTGGATGCATTCCTACACAGCCATTGGATTTAACAAAAATAAAATTGCCTCAAAATATAAGATATGCAGATGCGGAATTTAATATTCCCAAACGAATTGATATTCCCTGGGAATTAAAAAGTAAACAAATAAAATTACATGACAATTCAATAATATTGCAGGACTCCGTATTTGGTTACATTGTAACAGGTTCCATTCAAAACGAACCATTGAACTATTATTTTTGCAATTTCATCCAAGATCAGGTTGATAGAAATTTAACAAAATTTTGGGATTTAGAAGCAATAGGAATTAAAGCAGAGTCTAGTTGTGACCCAGACGACCAAGCCATGCAACATTTTAAATCTTCAGTACGTTTCAATAGTGGTCGTTATGAAGTTGGGTTTCCTTGGAAGGGCCATACACAAGAGTTAAATGACAATTTTTCCGTAGCAGAAAAACATGTAAAATCCTTAACAAAAAGATACATTCGTGATCCAACTCTGTACATACAATATTCCGAAATTTTGAAAGAATATGAATCTCAAGGAATAATTGAAAGGGTTCTAGAAACTGAAAAACCAACTGATAGAGCAGTATTCTATTTACCGCACCAAGCGGTCTTTCACAAGAAAGCCTAACTACAAAAATGCGCATTGTTTTCGATGCAAGTTCCCATGAAGATGGACAACCATCTCTTAATGACTGTATATGGTCAGGTGAGAATTTAAACCCAAACATATTCCACCTGATAATTTCTTTTCGCTTGAACACGATTGCTATCACCGCAGATATAGAACGTGCATTCTTGCAAATCTCATTACGTGACGAGGACAGAGATGCAGTTAGATTTTTGTTTCCAGACATTAGATCAAATCAAACAGATCCCTACAAGTTTCAAGTGTATAGATTTAAGCGTGTGATGTTTAGAGTCAACGTAAGCCCCTTCTTGCTCTCCGCAACAATTAAGCATCACATCGAGAATTACCGTGAGCAATATCCAGCAGCAACTGAAATGCTTGACACTTCTCTATGTTGGTGACGTAATCAGTGGTGCTGATGACATCTCCCAAGCCTTAAAAGTATCAAAGGATGCTGAAACAATCATGAAGAATGCCAGCATGAAATTACGCAAATGGAATTCAAATGATCAAACATTGATGAGAACTTGGGAAAAGGAAGGCCTTGAGACACATCCTCGTCACCCGGACGACAGTTCTAAAATCCCTTCGTCAAAGGTTTTAGGGATACCATGGGATGTTATCCACGACTATTTTACAATTGATGTTAAAGGACTTCTGCAATTGGACACGTCAAAACCCATCACAAAAAGAATTGTGCTTCAATCAGCTGGGAAAATATACGATCCAGTTGGGTTCTTGTCACCCTACACAATTAGGCTCAAATGCCTATTACAAGAACTTTGGCTACGGAAGTTATCCTGGGATGACGAGCTACCGCCAGATATTCATGCAGTATGGTCACAATGGTGGTTAGAACTTCCATTTTTATCAGAGTTGAAGATTCCACGAAAGATCCTCGATTCCAGTGGAGATTCAAGTGAAGTCCAAATCCATACCTTTTCCGATGCCAGTCAAAAAGCATATGGAGCAGCCGCCTTCTTGAGAATCAAGCACAAGGACAGAGTCAGCGTTGATCTTGTAACATCCAAGAGCCGTGTTGCATCTCTGAAAAGATCATCCCTGCCTAGATTGGAACCGATGGGCGCTCTGCTTGCTGCACGCTTAGCAAAGGAAGTCAAGAAAATCCTAGATCAAAAGTGTTCAACCAGAGCCTTTTTCTGGACGGACTCTCAGGTCACCTTACATTGGATCAAAGGTCCAAGCCATAGATGGAAACCCTTTGTTGCGAACAGGGTTCGCGAAATCCAATCCCTCACCGATCCTAACTCGTGGTTCCACTGTTCCGGCAAGGACAACCCAGCAGATCTACTTACGAGAGGAATCAGCGTAGACGCTCTTACAACCAACTCCAAGTGGTGGAATGGATCCTCGTTTCTACGTCAAATTGACTTCTAGACCAAAGGACTAGATGAAGCGATCCCAGAAAGAGTGTATTTAACGGAAATGAGAAAGAACTCAGATCCAAAAGAGGACATTTCCTTGACATTGACAGTGATTAAAAACAATTTCCTTGAAAACATTATTGGTATTTCAAACAACTATGTAAAATTAATTCGTGTTGTAAGTTTTCTTTACAGATTCATACACAACTGCAGAACCAGAATTACAAAGATAAAGGGACCCCTTACTTCACAGGAGGTAAGTCATGCTGAGAACTGGCTGATCCACTCATTGCATGAAAGGGAGTTCTATGAAGAAATGCGCAAATTGTTGGCAGGTGAGCCTATTCCTATGAAAAGCAAATTAACTCCACTTAATGTTTACTTGATGAGAGCAACATCATTAGAGTAGGAGGCAGACTTGCCAATTCAAATTTAAATGAGAAGGCTAAATTTCCCATGATTTTACCTAGTAGGAACGTTTTAACTGATATTATATTGAGCCATTATCAAAAAAAAAAATTTGCATGCAGGACCCCACTCACTTTTATATCTTGTTCGTCAAAAATTCTGGCCACTAAATGGCTGAAATAACTGTCGTAGAATTATTCATGAATGTGTGAATAGCTTTAAGAACAAGCCCATCACTATGAATCAAATCATGGCTAACCTACCGAGAGATCGTGTAACACCGAATTATCCCTTTAATGTCACGGGCGTTGATTTTGCAGGCCCATTCTTCATTATGTTTAAAAATCAAAGGAAAGGGGCATTAAATAAAATTTATGTAGTAGTCTATGTATGTTTATGTACAAAAGCAATTCATTTAGATTTTGTGACAGATCTCACATCCCGAGCATTCATTGCAAGTTTAAAACGTTTTTTTGGTAGGAGAGGAAAGTGTGCAAAAATCACCACCAACAACGCTAAAACATTTGTTGGCGCAAATGCCGAAATTAAAAAATTGTTCAAAATGATTAAATTATTTGATCACACATTAGCAGAATTTTTGACTAATGAATCGATAGTGGAATTTTATCCCACCCAGGTCCCCAAACCATGGAGGGCTATGGGAAGCAGGAGTAAAGGCATTTAAATTCCACTTAAAAAGAGTCGTGGGGAACGCACATTTAGCTCTCGAAGAGTTCATCACAATACTTTGTGAAATTGAGGCTGTGCTAAATTCCCGACCACTCACTCCTTTGACGTCAAATTTCGATGATTTCGAAACACTGACCCCTGGACACTTCTTAGTAGGTAGACCCCTAACATCCATAGTTGAACCGCAAATAACTAATATAAACGAGAATCAGTTGTCGAGATGGGAAAGAGTAAAAAAAATTACCCAACATATATATAGGCTTTGGAACACGCGATTATTTGAATAATTTACAAGAACGTCACAAGTGGAAATTTAACAAAAATAATGTTTCTGTAGGAACCTTAGTTTTAATCAAAGACGAAAATCTTCCTAGTACGAAATGGAGTACCGGAAGAATAACTGAAATTTTTCCTGGCACCGATGGTAAGGTGCGAGTTGTGAACCTGCGTATGCCAAACGGAAATATATTAAAAAGGACAATCAGAAATCTTTGTATATTACCTGTATGAATTTTGTTATTAGTAATTATTGTATGTGTATAAATTAACTTCAATCGTATTTAAGTATCACAAAATGTATTGTGTATTTTTCATTTAAGTACTGTAAATATTGTGTATTTGCATTTAATATTATGCATGCCTTTTTGCTTTGTAAATATTGTGTATTTTGTATGTAAGTATCGTGAATTGCATTATGTATTTGTATTGAAATTTCATTTCAATGGCGGGGACTCTGTTACGACTCGCATGGGCAGAGGGCACTAGTGGTCCTCCTTGTTTACATTTCGTCAGTATGCTTGTAATGCATCCACGGAGCTGACGTACCTACCGTCCTCAATAAACAAACATTTTTAAAGTATACAGTCCACGCCTTTTGCTTGAGCAGTCAAGTTATACATAACTCAAAGTCTGCTCATAATCCGTTCTAGACATTTCTAGAATAACCACACCATTTGTGGTTAAAATCAGAGCTATCGACCTCGCCCACACACTTTTAACAGGAAAAATATCAGAGCTTACAGGTACATGTTAAAATGGTGTAAAAATGAGAGCTTCAAAAGAAAGACTTCTTACAAGAAATGACATTCCTTATGAACAAGGAATTTAGTTCTAAAAGTATACTATTTTTTTCAAAAGCTAAGAATAATACCTTGAATAAATGACTTCAAAACATAAGAGCATTGTGCATGTACATTTCAGGTTCCTATGTAAAGAAGGTGTGCATTATATGGCAAATTTTGTGGTACTTGAAATTTTAAATGTTTTTTTTTTTTTTTTTTTCTAAATGATAATTCTGAATACCATATTTCGAAACAAGTTTCTTTTCATCTCGCATTAAGGGATTAAAACCTATGTTTTAAAAAATTTATTCGCGATTCTTCGTTAAAAGGATTAGACCTTGAATTTTCGACTGCTTTGTTAGTGATTCCTTATAGAAGAATATCTTAATAGCTCATGTGTTTCTTACAGAGCAATTTTTTTTAAACTCCCTTATTTTCCTGTTACATTTCCCTCCCCTTAAACACATGCAATTACGTTTTTCCATGCATTTAAATGTAGAAAAAAAGATAATTACCAACCTTGTTTGCTTGAATATATTATCTAGTACACGGATGGGGAACCTTTCTACCTATAGAGGCCACATGTAAATTATGTAGTACTAAAGGAAGCCACACAGGTTTATGTACCTATATAACTAGATTTTCACAATGGCTGTTAGCAACATGAGACAAGTCTGTTACCAAACACATTACCAGATTCACATAAAATAAACCACCAGCATCATCTTGAGTGCATTATTGTTGTATCTCAGTCAGCAGAAACTTCAATAATATTCAAATTTATATTTCAATGCCATTCAAGCAAAAAAATACATTTTAATGAACATGTATTGTGAGATTGATCTAATAATAACATTGCACTGTTCAGCTGCACGAGGGCTTTTGGCGATGGAGCGTGTAATTTTGAACCATGATCAAATGATGAGGACGACACCTAAGCTGGCTACCCTCTCCTAACTACCACACCATACCACGGCCGCAGCCACACATGTATTGACAGAGGTTGTATGTTTTATATCAGTCTAGTCTGGTATGGTGTCAGATTTAACTTAAAAATGTTAGTCTGTAGTTTCTATAAGGTAGTTTACTGGATTGAAGTACTTTCAAAGCATCAAGATTTAACAGTTAGGGTTGAAGAAACCTGCACATATACCAATTTCCCACTTATCTAGGGAGAATAAAAGCAACGAAAAAGTTGTCATAGGTGGGCATTGAATAAAGCGAGGTGTTTAAGCTGCATTTGGTAATAATGTCAGACTATGTTAAAGAGGAAATATGCTGATATGGGCCCTGGGAGGTAAATTGAACACAATGGACCTGTTGCTTGCCTTCCAAACTACCTAGATCTCAATTCCTTGGATTTCTTCTGAAATTGCTCATGTATGAGATGCTGATGGCTACAGTGGAGAATTTCACATCACGGATCGCATTGCTGTAGAAGACATCATCAGCGTACCAGATGTGTTTGAACGTTTCCAACAATACTTTGTAAATAAGTGTTAGATGTGCTATGACTTATGCGGCTGCAACTGTGAACAATTCCCATGACAATCGCTTGTTGCATTTCTTACATTGAGCTGTGATGCACTTTTCATATTATTTATCTAGTTTTCATCTAATAAATGTATTTCTTACCTCTTACTGCCCCTTTTCACTCCAATCAACATCACACCCTTCGTAACTGTTTTTACAATTTAGCCTGACTTAACGTTGTTTGCGACTTTTTGTTCTATGCTGATTTCTCAATCGAATTCGGCAACACCTTGACTATATGTATAGTTAATAATTCTCTACTACAGAGACAGAAATCATTAGAACACTCTGGATAAAGGAAACACCCCAAAACAGATACAGAAATTTGAAAAAGATATTAGAATTAAAATAAAATAAAAATATGGATGCTGCAGTATTATTAACATTGTTGACTTAGGACTGCTTATAAATAAAATAATTTACGTAAAAGTGCAGAGTTTAAACAAGTTTTCTGGCTAGCCAACCCTTTCTGTTTATGATATTGAGTGAAATTTTATTGAAAACAATAGATAGAATTTCGAAATCCATTACAAGAAAAAGGTAACTTACCTAAGTTGCTTTTAAAAATGCAGTCTGCACTAAATCTGTAATTAAAAAGAAGTTATCGTCAGATTCTGGACCGAAATACAAATTTGAGGCATAGTATTAACTGAATTTTAGTACTTAGTAGTAAAAAATATATAATAATTATATAGTGCTTGTATAAAGATAAATAATACAGTTACTTGAGAGACTGTAGGAATATATTTGTATTTATCTATAAAATATTACTATGTTTAAAATAAAAGAATAAGTAATTTTAATTGTAATTTGAATATGAAGGTAACAATAAGTATATCTAACTAGGAACAATGATAATTGTATTCTTAATTATTTAGGAAGACTCAAGTGTAGTATGGGGGGGCTCTTTGGATTTGGCGATTTTTATCTAAATGTCATGGTGAGATATTGAATCCATTTTAAAATAAATAATAAGTTATTCCAAAAAAAGTACCTTGGCGAACACTTTTAGTTGCCAAAAAAAAAAAAAAAGGACTGAACCAAGTGCCCCCTATGCTACACTTTAACCAAATATTTGATCATTATCTAAATTATAATAGTATTTACATATGAAGGCAAAATTTCCTGGCACTTTATCAACATAAACTATAATAACAATATTTTACAATGTTTGATACATATTATAACAATGCCAAAGTAAAAGATAACTCACCAAGTTGATAACCATGATTTCTTATGCGTAATTGGCATCCATGTGCTTAGTCTCATATAATGTCACCGATACGGTTGACATTATATGAGACGACATTACATTTGAATACTCCTAAAGGCATACTATATTTAATAGCTATTTTGTAAATCAATTGCTCAATATCATTATTTACCACCCATTTGGTATAATGGTTAGTTTGGATCGGACACTGCCAAGGCAGCATGTAGATGTTCTACGTCCAGGGCTTTAAATGAGCTTAAATCGGAACTAATTGAGGTACAATCCTAGCACAGCACACTGCAATAGTTGGTAACAAAAGTTCTTCGCCAAATGGCACCAAGGAAGGAACGGCATTTTTCAAAATGGCCTCTGGGACAAAAACACGAGAGAAACGGGTTTTCAGAATGGCCTTGGAGACAAAAACAAGAGAGAAAAACATAGTTCACAAAACGATGTCAAGATACGAAAAACATGGTTTCTAAAATGGACAACATAGGAAACATCAAATCAAAAAAAAGTAAATTAAATGCAAAAATTCTTTAGAAATTTCGGACATCTATACCAAGATTCTATCAATCTTTCATTCATACAAAAAAACAACCATTACTTTACCTTTTATTCAAAAGAAAATCTATTCCTCGAATTTTTACGAAGAAAACAAAGGTTACTAACTGAAAAATCGCCGCTTCTAAAACACAACAGTGAGGGGGGAATCCAATATGAATGCTTAAGGCCAGATGCAGCCAACCTGCGGCACGCATGCTACGGCTGAGATGTAAGAGTGGCATGCGAAGACTTATAGAAAAATTAAAAATTTTGAAAAGATAATAACAAATACTAATTTTTTATTGAAAGGTGGTTGCCTCAGACAAAACAAAACATCAGAACATATTTTAAATACACTTAATGAAATTACAATAGAAAATTATAATGTAGACAGCACTCCTTCATTGTTGTGAGCGTTGGTTTTGCAAAGGAGTTGCATTTGTGAGATTATCGAATTTGTGGGAGCAGGTTTTAAAATATCTGGAAAAAAGCAATTAACTGCCCAGTGAGTGGTTGTTTCTGAAGAATGAAGATAGGCTTTGAGATTCAACTTTTTGATTGATTTGTCGAATTGTGCGCCGCTCGCACCAAGTGTTTTCTCGCCAAATCGATAAATGCGCCAAATCTGGTAACCCTTCTGAATTTGTTTTACAGTGAAGGAGAGTCGTTTTTTTGGTGAAATTTTGAGCATGCACAGTAGATTTTTTTTTATTTTAACAGTTTTAAAGATATCACTGCAAGTTAGCGCATTCGTAATTTGTTTTTTTAATTTTATTTTAACAGTTTAATTCTTCAACGTTTTTTCTTGCGCATGAGCAGAAAGCTTTTATTACTTTAAAAATTCCGTTAATGAGGAAACGGTTATTTCTTTTGCTCCAGTTGGGTCAGCTGTTTGGCTTAGTTTTCTTCGTTCTGGGAATTACTTTTTACAGGTAATATTTTTATTTTTCTCCACATAAATTTCAAAAGGTTGCCATGATATTCCAGGGATGCTCTTAGGATTAATTTGAATGAATGCATGAAAAATTACGATTACTATTGTTAAAGGTTTTTTTGCCATGTTGCCTGTGCTTGGAAAGAAAGCTGTTTTAGAATGATGCATGAAAGAAGGTTTGATTGGATCATCGTGTGTATGTCCGAAATATGGAAAAAGTATGGAATTGAGAGAAAGAATGGTTAAGAAAGTGTATGATCGTTTTTGAATGGTATGCAAAATTCAGTCCAGTGTAAAAGAGGATACCCATCATGTGTTTAGGAGTGTAAAGAATTGGTTTTGGTTTGAATTTTGAGTAATATGGATGTGTACACCATTTTGTTAGTGATGCAAAAATAAAAATGTTAGGAAGATGCTCTCAGAAATATGCAGTAGCACACTGGTATAATTTCGGTAGGCAACTTCATCGTCGTCATAAATGTCGGAAATAGCACCAATTTTTAACGGTAAGTGAAATTATCTTCATTTTTAAATGCTTGATTTTTGCAGCGATTTTCAGTTTCAAAACTTTAAAATGCTATTTTTTAATGATTTTCCTTCCTCCATCTTGAATTTCGCATTCAGTGTTGTGGTAGGGTTGCAACTCCGAAACAGAACACGCAAATACGTCCCAAATTGGCGATTTTTCAAAATTTGGCGGAGAAGCGCCCGATTCGACAATTTCATCAACTTTTTCACCTATACTATAAGACATTTAATAATTTAGATTCAAGAGTACAAGGAAAATATTGTTCTTTTCTAACCCTGATTGATCATATACCTTCTTTTGTGTGCACACTTTTGCTTTTATTTTGAGTCTCGATTAAGAGATAAAAGAGGAACTTATGCACACCTAACACAACCTGATTTTGTAAGCATCTTCCAGAACTAATCTTAATGTACATGGCTGAGTAAAAAAATATACAAATTGAACAACCATATTAAAGAATTCAATTTTTCTGGTTACTCCTGTTTAATTTGAACTTAACCTAACTGATTGAAAATAAAAAAAATAGCAATAAAACTTAAATTCACACACTTTTATACATTATTTTTTATATAATTTTTAAATTTCCACTAAATTTGCACAAACAATGACACAAGAATAATATAACTTACTAAAACAGGAGTTCCCGCGCTGAATCTGTGTTCAAACAAGTTAGTGCCAGATTCTGATATATATTTAAAGAAATACATATTGAAAGCGAAGTATTGGCTGAATCGTAGTGTACTTAGTACTATTTTTATATTTTTTTATTAAAATAATTACATAGTACATGTCTAAAAATAAATACTACAGCTAATCTTGAGAAACTCTAGGAATATATTTGTGTTTGTCTCTAAAAATATCTGCAGTTCTTTATTATATTTTTAGGCAGGAACCTCGAATCAAAGGGCGTAGCTGCAGCCGTATTACCAATTGCAATGATACGGGGCCGTCAAGCTTCAGGGCATCAACACATGTAAGCAAAAAGTCGTAAAATATTATCATTAGTCTAATTAACATAGTGCCTTTTTACACTGGTTTCAAACGGTTAAATATTTTTCATGAACTATACATCTTTGTTTTCGCAATAAGAAATCCTTAAAAGCAGAAGTCGTTTTACTAAAAATAATCAAAAACCAAGGAGTGTTATAGACTCGGAAAGGAGACCAAATATATCCTATTTAAAGTTCTCGTCAAAAGATTTGGTTCCAGTAAAATGCAGATAACGTTTAGAATGGAAAAGAATGCTAGTTGCTTGTAAATGACGATATCCCTTCGACTGTAGATTGATTTACGTTGAATACAAAAGCTACTGTTATTCGAAAGTTTGTCTAGAGTGCAATGAAAGCGAATAATAGATTTTGTTTATCTCGGCTCTTTTTTATTTGTATGATGTCCAAAAAACCGAATGTGCATTCATAGTCAGGAAGGTTTCTAAAGATGTCTTTCCTTCTGAGAAAAGGTAGGTCTAGGAACATTGTCACTTTGGCATGCCGCGTTGCGTGGTTAGACATTCTTCACTACAACACGCTTGAATTAAATAACAATAACATTTATTAACTTTAAAGATTAAAAGAGCAATTAAGAGGTAAGCTTTCAAAAACTACAACACATGGTGAACCAGGCACGCTACAATAATAACAGATAAATTCAGTTCAGTTTTGGAGTCGTTATGTTGAGCTGTAAGGTCGCTGCATACTCCCCTTCCAGTGTCAACGATACCTAGTTGGAAGATGAACTTTGCGACCAGAAAGTGTAGATGGCTGGGTAGGCGTTGAAGCTGTTGGATCAGATTCCACAGTAGCAGATGTTGAAGCTGTTGCATTAGGTTCCACAGTAGCAGGTGTTTCATTCTTGGTTTGAGATAGTTGCAAGTCCTCAGTGTTAAGAAAGAAGGCAGGTTTGCATCTATCAATAGATATAGATACCCGTTTACCATTGATGTCAAGGAAAAACACTTTATCCTTCCTTTGTAAGACTTTGAAAGGGCCATCATAGGGTTGTTGAAGTGGACGACGTAACATGTCTCGGCGAAGAAAAACATGTGTTGCTTCCAACAGTCCTGGATGGATAAAAACTGGACGTTTGCCATGGTGTTTTGGTGGTTTAGGGTGAAGTGATTGCATGTGAGACTTGAGTTTCGAAACAAAATTCACAACATCATCGTCTGGCTTGGAAGAGTCAAACATCTCCCCTGGCAGTCGAATAGTGGTTCCAAGAACTAATTCAGCTGGGGTACACAGAATATCTTCTTTAAGAGAAGCTCGTAGACCTAGTAAGATGATAGGGAGTACTTCTGTCCAACGCTCAGTAGCATGGCATTTGATTGCACTTTTCAATGGGTGGTGCAATTCTTCGATCATCCCATTAGCTTGAGGGTGGTATCCAGTTGTACGACACTTCTGAACACCAAGTAGTTTTCTAAGAGCTTTGAAGAGCGAGGACTCAAACTGTCTGCCCCTGTCGGTTGTGTGGCGGTGTGATATCTATATGAACTTGTACCAACATCCCGCGAGGACGATCGTTTTGGCGTGATGGTTAGCGTACTTGCTTCATTCGTACGTTCGGAACGGAAGGTACTCAGATCGAATCTTCCCTCCGACATTGGTGACCCTGGCCTTGATATAATCCGCACCCTTCGTGCGCCGCAGTCGTGGCGCCATCTATCCATCGCAAAAGCAACCAAGCCGTCAAACATTGACGCAAATAAGCCGTTACTTCTCAAAGCCGTCTAACACAAATGACGCAATTCTCAAGTCGTCACGCACGATGACGCAACCCACAAAGTGACGCAACTGCTTACATGCTCGCCACAAATATGGTATCGTTCGTTCGCCTATTCGCCGAAACACTGGCAGGGGGGTATGTGGCGGTGTGATATCTATATGAACTTGTACCAACATCCCGCGAGGACGATCGTTTTGGCGTGATGGTTAGCGTACTTGCTTCATTCGTACGTTCGGAACGGAAGGTACTCAGATCGAATCTTCCCTCCGACAGTTGTGAGAATTGCAGGATTTCCAAAGCGAGAAACCCAAGAGGAAAAGAAGGCCTCAGCCACAGTCTCAGCAGTTATGTCTTTGAGAGGTTGGGCCTCTGGCCATTTCGAAAAACGGTCAATCATTGTCAGGCAATAGGTGTGGCCATTTGATGGAGGTAGAGGTCCAATGAGATCCAGATGAACATGATCAAAACGTTGGGAAGGTTCTTGAAATGATGAAAGAGGTGATCTAGTATGACGATGAATTTTGGATTTTTGGCAAGCTAGGCAGTGTCTTGCCCACTTAGCTACATCTGATGAGATTGATGGCCAAACAAAACACTGCTTCATCAAATGCACTGATCGACGTATGCCAGGATGGGATAAATTATGCATAGCAGAGAAAACATCTTGGCGATGCTGTTTGGGGATGTAGGATCTGGCTGTGCCCGTTGATAGATCACACATAATTTCAGTAGACGAATTGGGAAAAGTTACCTTTTTGAGTTCCAAGGAAGTTCCAGATGCTATTAGGGTTTGAAGCTCCTGATCAGTCTGTTGTGTCTCAGCAATACAGTCATAGTCAATTTGACTTGGGAAGGTGATCGCAGAAACACGAGAGAGAACATCAGCAGCAATATTGTCAGATCCTGGAATGTGTACAATATTTGTGGTGAACTGAGAGATGAAATCCAGCTGACGGATCTGCCGTGGAGAACACTTGTCACTTTTTTGCCTAAAAGCATAAGTGAGGGGCTTG
Source organism: Trichonephila clavipes (assembly GCA_019973935.1). Classification (NCBI taxonomy): domain Eukaryota; kingdom Metazoa; phylum Arthropoda; class Arachnida; order Araneae; family Nephilidae; genus Trichonephila; species Trichonephila clavipes. The sequence goes on along the minus strand of BMAU01007237.1, from coordinate 399,985 downwards.
TGGTCAGTAAACACTGTGAAATCTCTAGCTTCCAGCATATACCGAAAGTGTCGGATAGCCGAGTAGATAGCAAGGAGTTCACGGTCGTAGGCACTGTAAGACTTTTCAGATGAAGTAAGTTTTCTGGAAAAGAAAGGCAATGGCTGTAGCTCAGAGTCCACAACTTGGTGAAGTGCACCTCCTATGGCATAATCAGAGGCGTCCACATGAAGAGCAAGCGGGGCAGAAGGTGAAGAATGAGCAAGAAGTGCAGCATCAGCAAGAGCTTGTTTACACCTCTGAAATGCTGTAATTGCCTCAGAAGACCAGTTTAAAGGCTTTGAGTCCTTCTTACCTTTAGAACCTTTTAAAAAATTCACTTAAAAGATACTGTTGTTCAGCTGCTTTGGGCAAGAAACGTCTATAAAAATTTAACAGTCCTAAAATTTTCTCAGAGAGCCAACAGTCTCTGGTTGTTTGTAATCAAGAACTGCTTGAACTTTGTCAGGCAATGGCTTAATGCCATCAGGAGTGATAAGGTGGCCAAGGAAAATGAGTTCAGTCACACCAAATACACATTTAGAGATATTTAGTTTTAAACCATATGAGCTCAGTCTTTGGAATATAGTTCTTAAGTGAGAACGATGCTCCTCAGCATTTTCTGAGTAACACAAAATATCATCCAAGTAGACAAAACAAAAAGGAAGTCATCTTAGTACTTCATGCATGAATCGCATAAAGGTTTGTGGTGCATTCACAAGGCCACAACACAAATGGGTATATTCGTAAAGACCCCATGGAGTTGTTACAGCTGTCTTAGGAATATCACACTCAGCTATAGGGATTTGGTGGAATGCCTTAAAAATGTCTATTTTGGAAAATATCCTCTTGCCATGTAGTGCATGAGCAAAGTCATTCAAATAAGGCATGGGGTAGCTGTCGAACTCAGTAACAGAATTCAGCAGCCTGTAATCCCCAACAGGTCTAACTGTAGAGTCAGATTTGGGCACAACATGAAGAGGAGAACTACAGGGACTTTTGGAAGGTCTAATAATGCCTTGAGCAAGAAGAAATTCAAATTCTACCTTCACTGCATCATACAGTTTAGGGTGTAGCCTTCTAGGCCAGGCAGTGACTGGTGGGCCAGTAGTAATAATATGGTGGACTGTGCCATGTGATGCTGATTTGGAAATTAAAGAAGGGTTGCTGAGGTCTGGATATTCCAATAAGATGTTTTTAAAACTAATGTTTGCATCTACAGTGAGGATTGTGAGGGCTGTACAATATTTGAAAAAACACAAGGAGTGAAAAGAGAAGTTTCTACATCCACCAACCTTTTTTTCTTAAGGTCGATTAAAAGGTTGAAGTGCTTTAGAAAATCAGCACCAATTATAGGAGATGATACATCAGCAATTATGAAAGTCCAGATAAAAGGTCGCCTCAGACCTAGGTTCAGTTCTTTACGGACCATACCATTGGCTGGAATTTTGGTATTATTAGCAGCAAATAAGGAGAAGTTAGACTGAGGTGGTTTATTCATAGTTGGAGAAGGTGGGATGACACAGATTTCACTTCCGGAGTCTATGAGGAATTTCTGGCCAGACTTGCGGTCTAATAAAAATAACCGGCTGGTATGTTTCGAGGGCTCTGCCATTCCAGCTATGACAGAGCTTACTCGTTTTTTTTGCACAAATGCACAAGTTGAAACACACTTGCGGGCCTGCTCTTTATAACGGCGATGATAGTAGCAGATGCCACTTCCTCTATTGACACTCCTAGAGCGTGAATGTGATCTCCGGCGGTCATAAGTATATCGTTGGTGGCGAGAGAAATTGCGCTCTCTTGTCAGTTCAGCAACTTGTAGAGACAGCTCTTGGATCTGCCTGGCGAGAGAGTCCATGGTTGGCTGAGCACTGCGTGAAGATAACTGGGATGGTGGAGGAACAGTTGTGGCAGCACATATAGTCGAGGACGCACCAACAACCTCAGAAACCTTATCAGCGATGATAGCCAGTTTATCCAAAGGCTCTGAGGATGCAGACAAAACAGTCTCGATATGTGGTGGCATTCTTTGAAGCCACCACATATCCACACACCCCATCATCCTGGAGTTGGCCATTAGACAGCTCTTTCATTTTTCGCAACAGGTGGCTGGGCTTCTCATCTCCTAGCTGAAGGTCAGTAAGCAGTTTCTTAATTTTTTGAGTCTCCGATTCGCTAAATTGGGTGATGAGCCGCTGCGAGAGAGTGTGATATTTGTCACTGTTCGGAGGGCTTAACGCAATGTCCGACACGTAGGAGAGAGTTTCAGCATCCAGGTTCGCAACCAAAGCAGAATACTTAGTATCATCACTGGAGATACCACTGAATGTGAATGTATGGTCGCATTGCGCAATCCATAGACGAACGTTGGATTTCCAAAACGGCGGCAGCCGCAACGCAATACGAGCGACTTCAACGGTTTCACTAGTCATATTGTTGAATGAGCAGGAACCGAAACGAATCTCCGAGCAGATGCTTCAAGTGGCCTTGAGGTGAAGGAGAAAAAAAAATCTTTCGCTACGTACTGATCATCCGTAGTAGAAGAATTTGTATTGCATTCGCCAGTAGAACAGAATAGCTTACGTGTTTTAAGTCCAAAAGGGGTCACCACTGCCGCGTTGCGTGGTTAGGCATTCTTCACTACAACACGGTTGAATTAAATAACAATAACATTTATTAACTTTAAAGATTAAATGAGCAATTAAGAGGTAAGCTTTCAAAAACTACAACACATGGTGAACCAGGCACGCTACAATAATAACAGATCAATTCAGTTCAGTTTTGGAGTCTTTATGTTGAGCTGTAAGGTCGCTGCAGGCAGTTGCCATTTAATTGTTCTATATAATAGCTAGCCCGAAGTGTGGAATTCTTTGACCAAAATACAATGAATCTAAAACGAGTCTTTCTAACAGCCTGCCGATACATGAAAGGTTTAAATTTGGCTTTTCATTTCCCTCTATTAATTCTATTTCTTTTTTCTGATTATTTAAGTGGTGAACTGTTCAAACTAAGAGCAAGAACAGAGTAAACCCTAGTGGCACTTTAAAACGAAAAAATAAGAAACACAAAGAAAATGTTTCTAAGAAATCTCCAGAAATATCATCATTTTTTTTTCAACACTCAACAAGTACGATTTATTTGAATTGTAAAGGTAAAATTATTTTTCATTATTATTATTTACTTACATTGTATAATAGAGTTAATTATTAATCCGATTTTAGACTTGCACGGTTGAAACGTCACGTGAAACGCCGTGTAAAAACACGCAAAATAGATACTATATTTGTAAGCGAAAAAGGGAGTTATATTCCAAGTTCATTCAAGCCATGTTTATGAAACTAAGAATGTATTTCAAAAATTGCATACATTTATCATGAATTTTAAATTTATACCTGTATCAGTAATTAAAATAAAATCAAGAGGAGCACATACACACACACATATTGTTTCAGCATAGGACAAGATATGATATTTGAAATAATAAATTATTCGCCTCTATTTGTGTATAAAGCATTTGTTAGTACTTGGGATAAGTAATAATCGCTGTCTTCAGTTCGAAGACCTATCGTATCTCCAAAGCTGAAATCCAATAAAGTTCTCAATTTATAATAGCGTTTTGAGAAATATGTTTTACAGTTTTTAGATAACTCACTCTTTAAACTGAGAATCTCGTACTTGTCGGCGGCAGCGTAGAGATTGCAATCAATTCCCCACTTGAGGTCCGGAATCATGGCCGTGTACATGTACTGCAGCATTGTTTGAATAGTGTCATCGTCCAAATCTTCAGTATCAACACATTGAGTACTTTTTTCTTTCATTTCATTTGTCAACATTTTCTTAGAGAACGAGAGCGGAGGATGAATTAATGGGAGGAAAATGATCCAGTTTTTGTCTTCAATTTCGTCTCACAGAATAAGTTCTCCATGCATAAAGATTCCAGATTCTTTTTCAAAATTCTTGTCGAGTCTAATAGCGTTTTTCTTTATCCTAAGCCATCATTATAGTTTCATTTTTTTCTGGATCGAAGGACACCCATTGACGTAGCGTGGGGGTGCCGAAGGGACTATGGCCCCGGGCGGCATACGAAAAGTAGCGTTGGCAAGCATCACGATATTTAAATCCAAAAACTATTTCAAACTCCAAATCGTGCCCACGCAACGAAACTGACGAAAACAAGTGAGAGCTTTAATACACGCACAGATGCAGGAAGTTTATTAGTCGCTATGCAATCGTATTCGTTTTAGTGTTACTTAGGCTTCTGGCAGCTGGTACCATGTGAAGTTAATGAGGCTCACACACACACAAAATTATTTGCAAATAGAGAGAATAATTATACACCAATGTTCTCAAAAAATACGTGCTTTGCAGACCGTATTAGAAGCAAAACGAGAGGAATTCGTGGAGGACGCTTTAATATATGCTAAAAGTATATGTGCAGAGCCTGAAATTTCTTTTGAACCCCCAAGGAGAATTATGAGGAAGCAGTGGCGCACACAGGAATTTTTCAAGGAGGGGGGGTCCGGGGTTAAAAGTTCACCATTCTTGTATCATGCTCCTTTTGATTTTGTCAGTTTTCGGGAACAAAACACAGTAAAAAACTAGTTAATGAATAAATAATTTGTATTAATTAATAAAATTAATCATTAATAACAAATACTTAATTACATTTTACGTACTATATATTTAGAATTATAATCAATCGGAAAAAAATCAAGGGCTTTGGGGTGGACCCCCTTGTGTGCGCCACTGGGAGGAAGATTATATTTGACGTCGGAAGTAAAAATGTTCAGTTATCGCACGAAGATGACTTGAGGGGAACAATGTTTTCTTCAATAGACAGAGTAACTGCTGGAATTGGACAAAGGTTCCAACAGTTGCAGAATCTAACGCAAAAATATGCTTTTTAAGGCCTGAAGTGATACTGAGCATGGACGAACTTAAGGTATGTGACTACCCAAAATTCGCCATTTTGCTGAAACTTTTAAAAATTCTTTTATGCTTTTCTTCTAAACCATACATTTAAGATACCAAAAATGTTCTATTTTTGTTTCTAAGATATTTAGAAGCGAAGTTATAGCATAAGTAGTAAACCGGAAAAGGAGTTCGCAAAACCGGAAGTAGATCCTTACATAATATATTTTTAAGATACTAATTTGAAATTTTCAGAACATGTTTTATTTAGTTTTATCTGAGTTAAGAATCAAAACCTAATCTCTGTGTATATATTTATGCACTTTATTGGTTTTTTATGAAAAAAATAAATCGTTAGCTTTCCTGAAAAATCGTGTTTTTGTATAAAATTTGTCATATTTAAAAAAAAACTTTCCAAAGTATGACAAATATTTTAATTTCTAATGCATATAAAGATATTATTCACGCACTGTACAAAATATTATTTGAATACATTTGGTACAATTTTGTGTAACTGCAATTTTTCATCAAAATTTCACTAAAAACGACAATTGTTATAGTCTATAAAACTCTTCAGAAAACAGCAAAAGGTTAATAAAAAGTCCAAATTAGTTAAACATGAAGCTAACGAGATCTTGAACTATAAACATGCTGAGTTTAAAAATTACAATTTATAAAAAAATCTTTAAATGCATTTTCTGAGAAACATGTTTTACAATTTTTTGCTTCACGGTAAAGTTCACTTCAGGATTTCTTTTTCAATATATTAAATTTAAATTTTCAGAAAATATTTTATTTAGTTTTATCTCCAGTGTAAACTATAATCTAATCTTTGGGCATATATTTATGTATTTTATTGTACATTTTGTAAAGAAATAACATTTTTTTGTAGAAAATTGAGTTCTTGCATAAAAAAATGGCATATTTTAAAAGCTTTAGAAAGTATTTCAATTCTGATTGCTTTAAGCGCAGATAATAATGTTAGTTGTGTACCGTATAAATATTATTTGAATATCTTAATTAGAATTTCCAGTACAAGACTTACCGTAACTGCAATTTTTCACTAAAATTTCACTGAAAATTCCCAATATATCGAAAATTATTTTTAATTTTAAGGAAATTGTACTTAGACTCCTAGTTTTATGCCCCATTTCAAGTAAAAAAGTATTTAGTTGAAAATTGATATATTTCTAAAAAGTATTCCGAAGGTAGTCACGAGGGCTGCGGTAGCCCAGTGGTCAAGGTATCGGAGCATGATAGGTATGTCATGAGTTCGAGCCCAGTACCACTAAAGATCCGTCGTGTAAGGAAGCGATGCACGTTAAATCTATCGAGAGCTCAAATGTCCTCCCGTTGGTGTGGTGTGCTAGCTAGGAGAGGGGGAGCCAGCTCAGGTATCGTCCTCGTCACTTGACCATTGTTCAAAATACGAGGTCCGTCGCCAAAAGCCCTCGTGTAGCTGAACACACACAGTGCAACATTAACATTCACTCACCCCGGAGGTAGTCACATACCTTCCCAAGACATTAATAAAGAAAATTACAACTTGAGCGCGTAGGTCTACAAGCTTTCGTAGCTGCAGCAGATCCAAGCTGTAAAAAAAGAACTCATTAGATCCGGCTCTCTGGGTTTATGAAAATACTAGCTGGTATACCCGTTCTTCGCACGGGTGAACTGAAAAATTACGCAACACAGATTGAAGGATAAATAAGTTTTTAAGACTACACAGTACCCTAAAAATTTCATTTTTACGGAAAATTTTTTTGCATGTTTTGGTGGCCCAAATCATTGAGATGCTTGCCACGAAATTTCAGATCTGTTAGCAAATTAGTTTTTAAGATATTTGAAGTTTTATGAGCTATGGTTTTGGTTTCGGTTTCCTTTTAAAGCATTTTTTCACACTTAAGTTGAATTAAAATATTTCTGAGCTATTAGTTTAAAAAATGGTTAATAATTCCAATATTATCATTACTAAAATCATTTCTGCTTGATTATGTTTTGAATTTTTTAGTTATAATTAATTAATAGATTAATTTCATTGGCCAATTTTTGCTTTAAAAATAGTTTATATAGCTTTATCACTAATTTTTTCCTGTAGAGAAAATGCCATGGCAAATGCGTTCTGGGTTTCCGTGAGAAGCAATATTTTGAAGAGATGGAATACTACTGAAAATGATGTATCTAAAAATCAGTCCTGAGCTGATTCTGCACTTAGACTTCCGAATACAAGTATTCTGAATTCAAATACTGCAAATATAACTGAATATTTCCTTGTGATGTACCAAACTACATTATACTAAACATATTGTAGTACTATATTTAAGTATTTAAAGTCGTACGACAAGAGCTAGAACTTCCTAAACTGCCCCAATTTAAAACTAAAAATAAATAAATTTTATGAGCAAACCTGACTATTTTTAGCTTAATTTAGTATCATTATTATTTTGTACATAAATGCTTCGTATTTCAAAACTTTTGTGAAATATTAGTTTAAGATAAAGCTGAATAAACTGACGTCTTAACAAATGCTATCAATATTATGCAAAAATATATTTTGAATTAAAAATATAATTTTCAGTCATATTTAATAAAAATAGTGTTTTAATGAAGAACATACATACATTGGAAAATAACATATTAAAAAATTAAGAGTTTTACGGGCATTATAAGTTTTTGTTTTATGACTTGACAAACTTTAAATGCGTTTCTCTCAGACTTTTAATTGTGAAGGTATAAGTGCTTTCCAATCCCTAAGGCGAACCTTTTTGGATCAACGTGCCATTTTTTCTAAGGAAGTGTTTAATGTGGCACAGACGTGCCGTCCAATAAATTGGACTTCTGATTATTGGGAAAATTAATAGAGCTAAATACTAACAACACAAAACTCTATTTACTTCGAAAAAATACCTTTTGCACCGTAAAGTTATAAAAGTTTCATATGTAATTCACATTAAAGGAACATTAGTGTGACTACTGTTGTTGCAGATTGTGTTGATGACAAATAACTTATATTAGGGTTGTAAGATGTTATTTTTTGTTGAATACACATGCTGAACTTGATTAATATGCCAAAAGCGCGGTTTCTAAGCAATTAATATTGCTGTGGATCTCTGTTTTGACAAGAGTATTCGTGATATGTTTCAAAATGCCATTTTACAGACGATGTTCTGCATACCACAATTCCACAACATAAAACACACATCGCTCTTTCGCCTTCACGTATCATGCCATGTTTATCGGTCCACTAAATTTGAAATTCTCTGTTACACTTATATCTTGCACTTTTTGTTCTTTTGCTGAACTATAGGCATGTTAAGTAACAGTTAAAAATCGTAGATATAACACAGATAAATTTTAAAATACAGTTGTGTCAATGAAATTCACTATGCTATGCGTGGACAAAATTTGCATCATAAGCAATTGTAGTCTGCAACCTAACTAAGGCAAGACAATAACAAACGAGTGTGCTCCGCGACTGGTCATTGGCATTTGTTTATTATTCTTCATAAAGAACTTTGAAATAAAATGCAAATCATTTTGATCACTGGCGTGCAAAAATATTGTGTCGCGTGCCATCAATGGCACGCGTGCCACTGGTTCGCCATCCCTGCCCTAAGGCTTTTTTCCTGTTCAAGATAGAGCCTTGAATGTTTTTGTATATACTACCAAATGTATGTTCTATAAAAGTTAGTATGGATTTAGGGTTGGGAACTCTAATTATTTTTCTAAAAAATGCTAAAGTTGATATTTTAAAAATTTTCGTGTTTTTTCCAGGTTTTTCTGGAAAAAAAATTATTAAAAATCAACAAGGGAATTGATTTTCAAATCCATACTAAATATTGTTTGTAATAATCTAAGAATCATAAATAACTTAAAATTACTAAAAAAATTTTAAAAATTGAGTATTTTATAAAAGTTTGAAAAAACTTCAAAAATTCCTAATTTTTTAAAATTGTAAAATTATGGCTGGTCAAACTGACTTTTTGCTTACAGAATCAGCATAATAATACAATCTAAATATAAAACATCAATTATCTTTACTGTAACTGTCTCCAAAAAATTTTTTCGAAAAAGGGTACCGTGTAGTCTTAATGAGTTAATTTTACGGGAATTGCAAATTAAACAAAAAAAGCTTTTCGCATATCTCAGCAGAAGAAAAAAAACAAAGAAAAAAATACCTTTGTTAAATTTTACGTCTGTAGATCTAATAGCTGATAAAAAGGATTTTTTTTTATATTTATAACTCCCCGTAACACTCTTGGGGGTCGATTTTTGAAAATACCTCCCTAAGCTGATCTCTGCTCAGCAAAAGTAACGCATTGTTAATAGTTTTGTGAGACGCTTAAAATATTGTAAATAATTTATATCTGAAAGTGTCATACATTAAAATTACTTTCTGTTGAATTTATTTTATGTTAAAATTGTAATACTCGCAAGCAACGCCGTTTCCTAAATAACAATGGCGATATAGCAAAATGTTGACGATAGAGTCAAGTAGACAAATGTCTAGCTACTTTCATAGCTCAAATTTTATTAGAGCTTTGTAAGGCCCGCCGTGTAAGAGAGCGATGCACGTTAATACTTTATCTAGCGCATTATGATTTACTGCAATTTTTTTCATGCGATATTTTTTTAGGTCACTACATTAAAAATTAAAGGACATACATAAACAAAATACTCGACTTAGGGAAATTTAATAGGTTAGAGCTAATAAATTAATTAAAGATATTCCACTGTAAAATTAATTATATACATCGTTCACTTAAAATAAATAGTCAAATCGTTTCCTAATGTCTCATAAACATACAAAAACATAAGACACTTAAGTTTTGACATTAACTATTTTTTGGGACAAAAATGATAATCTTTGCAATCCGCTGAAAACGCCGTCAGCTGAAAATGCAATATCTGTTACAAAACTATTCGCCTTCCCCGCTAAAATAATCATCATAGAACCCGTGCTGTCATATATCTTGGAAGAGTGGATTTCAAAGAATATTCCAGCTAAGTATTGGTAGAATATTCCTGCTAAATTGGTGTGGTGTGGTGAAAGGAGTGCCAGCTCAGGTGTCGTCCACGTCACTTGACCATGGTTCAAAATTACGTGGTCCGTCGCCAAAAGCCCTCGTGTAGCTGAACAGTGCGACGTTAATATTCACTCACTCCAAAAATATACAGTACAGTAGATATAATTATTTTTATACTTAAAAATGCAATATCTGCCTATTCAATTAAAATTATAGCGTTATAATTAACTACTACCCACACAAACAAATTTTGAAAATTTGTCCAAATGATGTAGTGTGAAATAGAAAGTTTATTCAGACTGACAACAAATGTGTCTTACATGTGCAGCGACCTTACAGCTCAACATAACGATTCCAAAAGTGAACTGAATTGATCTGTTATTATTGTAGCGTGGCTGGTTCACCATGTGTTGTAGTTTTTGAAAGCTTACCTCTTAATTGCTCATTTAATCTTTAAAGTTAATAAATGTTATTGTTATTTAATTCAACCGTGTTGTAGTGAAGAATGCCTAACCACGCAACGCGGCAGTGGTGACCCCTTTTGGACTTAAAAACACGTAAGCTATTCTGTTCTACTGGCGAATGCAATACAATTTCTTCTACTACGGATGATCAGTACGTAGCGAAAGATTTTTTTTCTCCTTCTCCTCAAGGCCACTTGAAGCATCTGCTGGGAGATTCGTTTCGCTTCCTGCTTATTCAACAATATGACTAGTGAAACCGTTGAAGTCGCTCGTATTGCGTTGCGGCTGCCGCCGTTTTGGAAATCCAACGTTCGTCTATAGATTGTGCAATGCAACCATGCATTCACATTCAGTGGTATCTCCAGTGATGATACTAAGTATTCTGCTTTGGTTGCGAACCTGGATGCTGAAACTCTCTCCTACGTGTCGGACATTGTGTTAAGCCCTCCAAACAGTGACAAATATCACACTCTCTCGCAGCGGCTCATCGCCCAATTTAGCGACTCGGAGACTCAAAAAATTAAGAAACTGCTTACTGACCTTCAGCTAGGAGATGAGAAGCCCAGCCACCTGTTGCGAAAAATGAAAGAGCTGTCTAATGGCCAACTCCAGGATGACTTTCTACAAAGTTTGTGGCTTCAAAGAATGCCACCACATATCCAGACTGTTTTGTCTGCATCCTCAGAGCCTTTGGATAAACTGGCTATCATCGCTGATAAGGTTTCTGAGGTTGTTGGTGCGTCTTCGACTATCTGTGCGGCCAAAACTGTTCCTCCACCATCCCAGTCATCTTCATGCAGTGCTCAGCCAACCATGGACACTCTCGCCAGGCAGATCCAAGAGCTGTCTCTACAAGTTGCTGAACTGAAAAGAGAGCGCAATTCCTCTCGCCACCAACGATATAGTTCTGACTGCCGGAGATCACATTCACGCTCTAGGAGTGTCAATAGAGGAAGTGGCATCTGCTACTATCATCGCCGTTATAAAGAGCAGGCCCGCAAGTGTGTTTCACCTTGTGCCTTTGTGCAAAAAAACAAGTAAGCTCTGTCATAGCTGGAATGGCAGATCCCTCGAAACATACCAGCCGGTTATTTTTATTAGACCGCAAGTCTGGCCAGAAATTCCTCATAGACTCTGGAAGTGAAATCTGTGTCATCCCACCTTCTCCAACTATGAATAAATCACCTCAGTCTAACTTCTCCTTATTTGCTGCTAATAATACCAAAATTCCAGCCAATGGTATGGTCCGTAAAGAACTGAACCTGGGTCTGAGGCGACCTTTTATCTGGACTTTCATAATTGCTGATGTATCATCTCCTATAATTGGTGCTGATTTTCTAAAGAACTTCAACCTTTTAATCGACCTTAAGAAAAAAAAAAGGTTGGTGGATGTGGAAACTAATCTTTTCACTCCTTGTGTTTTTTCAAATATTGTACAGCCCTCACAATCCTCACTGTAGATGCAAACATTAGTTTTAAAAACATCTTATCGGAATATCCAGACCTCAGCAACCCTTCTTTAATTTCCAAATCAGCATCACATGGCACAGTCCACCATATTATTACTACTGGCCCACCAGTCACTGCCAGGCCTAGAAGGCTACACCCTAAACTGTATGATGCAGTGAAGGTAGAATTTGAATTTCTTCTTGCTCAAGGCATTATTAGACCTTCCAAAAGTCCCTGGAGTTCTCTCTTCATGTTGTGCCCAAATCTGACTCTACAGTTAGACCTGTTGGGGATTACAGGCAGCTGAATTCTGTTACTGAGTTCGACAGCTACCCCATGCCTTATTTGAATGACTTTGCTCATGCACTACATGGCAAGAGGATATTTTCCAAAATAGACATTTTTAAGGCATTCCACCAAATCCCTATAGCTGAGTGTGATATTCCTAAGACAGCTGTAACAACTCCATGGGGTCTTTACGAATATACCCATTTGTGTTTTGGCCTTGTGAATGCACCACAAACCTTTATGCGATTCATGCATGAAGTAGTAAGAGGACTTCCTTTTTGTTTTGTCTACTTGGATGATATTTTGTGTTACTCAGAAAATGCTGAGGAGCATCGTTCTCACTTAAGAACTATATTCCAAAAACTGAGCTCATATGGTTTAAAACTAAATATCTCTAAATGTGTATTTGGTGTGACTGAACTCATTTTCCTTGGCCACCTTATCACTCCTGATAGCATTAAGCCATTGCCTGACAAAGTTAAAGCAGTTCTTGATTACAAACAACCAGAGACTGTTGGCTCTCTGTGAAAATTTTTAGGACTGTTAAATTTTTATAGACGTTTCTTGCCCAAAGCAGCTGAACAACAGTATCTTTTAAGTGAATTTTTAAAAGGTTCTAAAGGTAAGAAGGACTCAAAGCCTTTAAACTGGTCTTCTGAGGCAATTACAGCATTTCAGAGGTGTAAACAAGCTCTTGCTGATGCTGCACTTCTTGCTCATCCTTCACCTTCTGTCCCGCTTGCTCTTCATGTGGACGCCTCTGATTATGCCATAGGAGGTGCACTTCACCAAGTTGTGGACTCTGAGCTACAGCCATTGCCTTTCTTTTCCAGAAAACTTACTTCATCTGAAAAATCTTACAGTGCCTACGACCGTGAACTCCTTGCTATCTACTCGGCTATCCGACACTTTCGGTATATGCTGGAAGCTAGAGATTTCACAGTGTTTACTGACCACAAACCCCTCACTTATGCTTTTAGGCAAAAAAAGTGACAAGTGTTCTCCACGGCAGATCCGTCAGCTGGATTTCATCTCTCAGTTCACCACAAATATTGTACACATTCCAGGATCTGACAATATTGCTGCTGATGTTCTCTCTCGTGTTTCTGCAATCACCTTCCCAAGTCAAATTGACTATGACTGTATTGCTGAGACACAACAGACTGATCAGGAGCTTCAAACCCTAATAGCATCTGGAACTTCCTTGGAACTCAAAAAGGTAACTTTTCCCAATTCGTCTACTGAAATTATGTGTGATCTATCAACGGACACAGCCAGATCCTACATCCCCAAACAGCATCGCCAAGATGTTTTCTCTGCTATGCATAATTTATCCCATCCTGGCATACGTCGATCAGTGCATTTGATGAAGCAGTGTTTTGTTTGGCCATCAATCTCATCAGATGTAGCTAAGTGGGCAAGACACTGCCTAGCTTGCCAAAAATCCAAAATTCATCGTCATACTAGATCACCTGTTTCATCATTTCAAGAACCTTCCCAACGTTTTGATCATGTTCATCTGGATCTCATTGGACCTCTACCTCCATCAAATGGCCACACCTATTGCCTGACAATGATTGACCGTTTTTCGAAATGGCCAGAGGCCCAACCTCTCAAAGACATAACTGTTGAGACTGTGGCTGAGGCCTTCTTTTCCTCTTGGGTGTCTCGCTTTGGAACTCCTGCAATTCTCACAACCGACAGGGGCAGGCAGTTTGAGTCCTCGTTCTTCAAAGCTCTTAGCAAACTACTTGGTGTTCAGAAGTGTCGTACAACTGGATACCACCCTCAAGCTAATGGGATGATCGAAGAATTGCACCGCCCATTGAAAAGTGCAATCAAATGCCATGCTACTGAGCGTTGGACAGAAGTACTACCTATCATCTTACTAGGTCTACGAGCTTCTCTTAAAGATATTCTGTGTACCCCAGCTGAATTAGTTTTTGGGACCACTATTCGACTGCCAGGGGAGATGTTTGACTCTTCCAAGCCAGACGATGATGTTGTGAATTTTGTTTCGAAACTTAAGTCTCACATGCAATCACTTCACCCTAAACCACCAAATCACCATGGCAAACATCCAGTTTTTATCCATCCAGGACTGTTGGAAGCAACACATGTTTTTCTTCGCCGAGACATGTTACGTCGTCCACTTCAACAACCCTATGATGGCCCTTTCAAAGTCTTACAAAGGAAGGATAAAGTGTTTTTCCTTGACATCAATGGTAAACGGGTATCTGTATCTATTGATAGATGCAAACCCGCCTTCTTTCTTAACACTGAGGACTTGCAACTACCTCAAACCAAGAATGAAACACCTGCTACTGTGGAACCTAATGCAACAGCTTCAACACCTGCTACTGTGGAATCTGATCCAACAGCTTCAACGCCTACCCAGCCATCTACACGTTCTGATCGCAAAGTTCATCTTCCAACTAGGTATCGTTGACACTGGAAGGGGAGTATGCAGCGACCTTACAGCTCAACATAACGACTCCAAAACTGAACTGAATTGATCTGTTATTATTGTAGCGTGCCTGGTTCACCATGTGTTGTAGTTTTTGAAAGCTTACCTCTTAATTGCTCATTTAATCTTTAAAGTTAATAAATGTTATTGTTATTTAATTCAACCGTGTTGTAGTGAAGAATGCCTAACCACGCAACGCGGCACATGTATATAGATTTGTTTGAATTTTTGTGTATTATTACTTTTGTAAGCCTCATGACATACTTTATGGTGTACCAGTCTTTTAAAACTGACTGAGCCACAGCAACATTTAGCTGGGTGTATAGCTATTTATAAAAAAAATTAAATTTTAAAAAGATATTTAAAATAAAAGACGGCTTAATATTTTGAATAAATCAGTATAAACATTTTTGTACAAACACAATATATATACTGTAAAATATTTATTTTGCTATTTGCATTTCAGGCAGAGATCAAACAAAATTTTAAAAATTGTCAAAAACAGATAAAAAGATATATTTAAGAAAAATACCACTGATTAATTTTGCCAAAAACATTGCAATGTGCAAAATTATTTTTGCAGTATATAATAACCAAAAAAAAAAAAATTTAAGTATTTAAATATAAAAAAAAAAAAAAAATTATATATTGAATTAATTAAGGATTACTGGAGGGAAAGATAAAACAGGCTCATAATATTAATTTCATATTGGTTGGCTACTCATTTTTGGCATGATTTTGTAATCACGCCAAATTGGTATGTAGCGGCCAGTCTAATGTTGTAGAATTAATGTACAGAATTAAAGGTACTTACGTATTATCGCAACCTATTGGTGACATTATACAAAATGAAGCACATGATTGACAATTCAACGCATACAAAGTTGAGATTGCCAAAGTGGCGAGTTGTCTTGAACGTTGGCGATTGTGCAATAATACGCAAGTACTTAAAAAATTATCCAAAGTATATATATCCCGAGCATAAAAATAAATTACAACCTATTGGCGACATTATATGAAATGAAGCACATGACTCACAATTCAGCATATATTTGACATGCGAAATCGGGGCCAACTTGGCAAGTTATTTTGAATGTTGGCGATTGTTAGGATAGTACATAGGTGCCAAAAATAATTTATCTTACGACTACCTGTTTCCTCAACATAATCATTTTTGGCATGATTCTGAAATCACGTTAAATTGGTATGTTGCGGCCAGTCCAATGCTATAGTAATGTACAGAATTAAAGGTACTTACGTATTATCGCAACCTATTGGTGACATTATACAAAATGAAGCACATGATTGCCAATTAAGTTGGGATTGCCAAAGTGGCGAGTTGTCTTGAACGTTGGCGATTGTGCAATAATACGCAAGTACTAAAAAAATTATCCAAAGTATATATATCCCGAGCATAAAAATAAATTGAAAAATGAAGTACAATACTAACATTTACTGACATAAAAAGAACTTAACTAACTTTATCAATGCAAAAGCATAATTTGAAAAAATAAGGTACTTACATATAACCGCAACTCATTGGCGATTTATGAAACGAAGCACGACTCAAAATTCAGCATATATATGACATGCGAAATCGGGGTTGCCAACTTGGCAAGTTATTTTGAACGTTGGCGATTGTTAGGATAGTATATAAATTCCAAAAATAATTTATCTTACGACTACCTGCTTCCTCAACAGGTTTGATATGTAATTACTACCAACACTGCTTTTGCTTGGGCTGCATGATTACCCAAGTTTGATTTTCTGCATGCCAATTTTATGCACTGAAGCCTATAGTATACCCTTAAAGGTTAAAATAAAGATACATGAAATTGCAATGAACCATATTATTGGATCAAGTGTAGTATAGGGGGGCTACTTGGCTCAGTCCTTTATTTTGGTGACTAAAAGTGGTCGCCAAGGTACTTTTTTCGGTATTATTTATTTTAGAATGAATTCGATATCTCATCATGACGTTTAGATAAAAATCGAAAATTCCGAAGAAAAATCGCCAAATCCAAAGTGGTCCCCCTATACTACACTTGAACCGAACTAAAATATAACCCTTATCAATGAGAAGTTTTAGTTAGTGAAAATTATAATCTTCGCATTCTAAATAAATAAATAAATAAGTTGTAATTTGTAAGCAAAATCACACACATAAACACACACACACATCCCGCGATAATAACAAATGTTGCCAAAACAAAAAAAAAAAGTTTTAGTTGATGAAAGAATAATCCTTAAAAAAAATGATTTATTCGAAAAATAATCCTAATTAAATATCATAGAATAGAAAAATTGAATAAATATTCCAACTGATAAATATAGCTATAGTAAAAATATGTAATAATCTTGAAAAACTGCGTGTAAAGTATAAATTTTCCACTTAGTGAGAAACGTGACATCATATGACGTCATAACACTGGAAAATCACTTAAAAATTAAATTTTAAAAAATTTAGAAAGAATTACGAACGCGAAACCTGTTTAAGAACCTTCCCCATGTAATTTGTATACGTGTACCAAATTTCTCGTTATTTGGTTGTCTGGATCTTGAGTTATAAGGGAACAGACAAACAGACAACAAATGCGTCTTATATATATATATATATATATATATATATATATATATATATATATATATATATATATATATATATATATATATGTATGTATATATATATGTATATATATATATATGTATATATATATATATATATATATATAGATAGATAGATAGATAGATATATATTATTGAGTCTATAAACTTGAAGATGGATTACTAAACATTGTCATAATGTAGATAATTTTTTTAACATCTGCCATCACTAATTCCAGTTGCGAGGGAAGCTTGTCTAAACTAAAATTAATCAAAAATGATCTCAGATCCACTATGTTCAAGTTAAGGCTGACAAATTTAGCTATTCTAGCAATTGAACATGACATACATATTGATATTGACAATTGTATAAAAGATTTTATGAAAAAAACACGAAAAGTGCATTTTTAATAAAAAAAAAATCTAAAGGTACTTTTTTACTAATATACTTACTTTATTTCTACTAAATTTCTTGACAACTAATTAAAATAGAGGGGCGGCAAATTTTCGGTCGGCCCCCGGTGGTGAAAGCCCTTGCTACGCCACTGAGGAAAACCATAGCAGATTCTTTTTTATTACTCCAAACTCGTTAAAGTATTGGAGAATTTCGACCTCGCAATACAATTGAAGAATATCGTTCGGTAAATACCGATTCTTTTACTTCGTCAACTCTTCCTTTGAGAAAGTTAACGTAAATAGAGAATTGCTTATAATTTCCAGTGGAAATTAATTGATCCTTGAGACATTTTATGCAATCTCCAGAAGAATCTACAAGATGTATGCGAAAAGCTGAGAATTGTATTAATTGAACATGAGCACAGAGTTCTACACAAATGAGTGTTTTGTTATTCTGTCCACTGATAGGAAAGAATTTTCATGTTATCAAAGATTGTATTTCTATATTTAAAGGGAGTTCACATATGCTTTCCTGAAAAGAGCTGAATTTTTCCATATTCCAGAGAAATGACGTCCGTTGTGTTAATGCCCATCTAAACTTTGGCATGTTGGCGCCACTTCTTGGCGAATTTTAGAATTGTAAACAAATAATGGCAATGCTTAGGGTTGCCGCAGCAACGTGTTTTGTATCAAGTAGAATACTTGTGTAAAAATATTTCAGATCGTTTAAGATACCTTATATCGGAAGTCGCATTAATAAAATTTGGATTTAAATAATAATTTCGAGTACAGTCCACTAAATTAACAACCCAGCATTGTAGTCCCCCAGAACGCGGAGGAAACTTGCGTAGAATTAAAAATAATTTGTTGTTGAATTACGCGTTCTTAGCTTCGGAAACAAAATGGAAGGAGCAAAAGCTCTTGAGTCAAATGAAACACTTTCCACATATCAGTTGCGGAAAAAATTGAAACTTTTAAATCGTCGTCGAGGCAATTGTAAGTTCAAAATCACAAAACTTTTTAAAGGACAAAGCTCCAAATGCAAGAAGATTGTTAATTCAAAGTAAAGTAGACAATATTTTGGAAATCTTTTCTTGTTTGTAATAATCGAAAATAGAATATTATGAAGTTTTAGAAGAAGAAAAAATATCAAATTTGGAATTGACTTTTGACCAAATGGAAGAAGATCCAGAATCCATAAAGATAGGTTTACAAATTTATTTTTGATTTCAAAATGAAGCACGAAAGAAAAATTAAAACTTTAACAAATAAAGCATTTTTACAATAGTAATAAACTCTTTATTTTGAAGGTCTTTTCACTTTTTCCCGACGATTTCACGGCGCGATTGTTTAACTCGTTTCATTACTAATTGTTGGACCCGGGTTCGATTTTGTAATTATAAAAAATTCTACTGCTTTCAACTTACAACTAT
Source organism: Trichonephila clavipes (assembly GCA_019973935.1). NCBI lineage: Eukaryota > Metazoa > Arthropoda > Arachnida > Araneae > Nephilidae > Trichonephila > Trichonephila clavipes. Next base: position 380,925 of record BMAU01007237.1, on the reverse strand, counting down.
TTTTAAAAAGGTACAGTGAGTGGGGTAATATTAAAGTCCCACTGATTACTTACTCGACAGCTCTGATAGCGAGAGGAGAAAGGGAATTTCCATGACAATATGTTATGCATTAAAAAATTTTCGTGCAACGCCGGGAGGGGGTAGAAATAAACCTGTCTGACAAAGGAAAAGAGGCGAAAAAATTTCGAAACAGGGAATTTTAAGTTATACACTCGGTAAAAGCCTGAGCAACGCCGGGCTAAGCGGAAGAGGGGGGGAGTCATTTTGAAAAAGAGTATTGAAGGGCTGATTTTGAGAAGGAAAGGGAAAATTTATAAAAGTAGAGAAAGCCCGGGCAACGCAGCTAGTATATACTTAAAGAGCTTTTTTTAAAAATTCATTTTTTACGTGAAAATAGATTAAATTTCCCTGTCAGATAAAATATTTTATAAATTATAAACAAATTTAAAATTAGCTAAAAGCTTATTTCAGTATAATGAAAAAAGTGTACTTTAATTGTATGAAAAATTTTGAGCATGTACGTATAACAGATTTTGAGAAAAGGTACATTAATTACAGCCAATTTAACATTGTCATTATAGAAAGGAGTTTCCAACTCTTCTTAAAAAGACCTGTGTAATGTTCTTGCTACAGTAAATCTGAGCACGTGACTTAAACAATCGGTAACGCATCGTCAGTGACCATAGTATTCGAAATGTACTGGGTTTTCTCGACATAAAATCTCAACAGCGTGATCGCGTTACTTGGGACCCAAACGATTAATAATCATTAAAGTATCGTATTTTCATTCAAAACAATCGTGTACACTAGCTAGAAAAAGTCTGCGTTCACACTCATAGCAAATCATAGAGCAAAGATAAAATTTAATAGAAATGTAATTTTTTTGCTAACAAAATTTTATGAAATTTACTATTATTTAAATGTAGAGCATGCAAGAATTAATTAGTTTTGAATTAAAACTACGTAAGGTGGCGGGTTTTTAGTAGCAAAGCACGCAAATAATAGGCAGAAAAAGTCTGCGCTCACCATTTGAATATTCATGGTTCCTGGAATTTTTATCAACAGGCGTTATAGGTTAACAGAGTTTTTGCATACATTTTTCAAACAAAATAGCTAAAGAAAGTTGTGACGCAATATTTTTTACATTTTTGTGAGATACGAAGCAATTCAAGGACATGGAAAGTAAAAGTAAATAAATTAGTATCAGTGAGCGTAAAATCATCGTGAAAATGTGGAAAAAGTCGTCGGGATATAGCCAGATCCGTCGGACGACAGTATTCATCTATCCAGCGTGTTATTGATAATTTTAAATCTGCTGGAATTTACACATCAAAACCCCGTCCATCTAAACTCACAATCAGAGAAAGACGAAGTATGATATCCTTGTTGAAAAAAATCCACATTTTACTGCAGCTCAAATAGCAACAGACGTTCACAAGAAGTTTAACAAAAGCATTTGTGCGGATACTACAAGAAAAATCTTGAAAAAGGCAGGATACCGCAGTCGAGTGGCTTGCAGAAAGCTTTATATTTCAATGACCAACCGGCTTAAGCGGATAGCCTTTGTAAAAGAGCATATAAACAAGCCTCCAGTATATCTAGCAAGGATATGCGGAAGAGTGTTCTTAAGGACGAATGGGAGAAGATAAGAGCTGAAGGAACAGCTAAACTTGTTAATTCAATGCCGAAACGACTTCAAGAGGTTCTCGAAAGATGAGGTTATCCAATCAGCTATTAATAGCTCATTGTCCTTTTTAAATATGTTTTATAGCTTCTAAAACAGTGAACGCAGACTTTTTCTACTTAATTTTTGTAGATATCGCTACAAATCTGTCTTTATTTTAAAAACTATGAAAGCAAACCAAATTTACTTTTGTTACTCTCAATACTTAAAATGAACTAAATAAAATATAATTTAAAAAAAATTCTAAATTCGTTTTTGAATTTTTTTTTTTCGTTGTTCACGTAAGCAATAGTACGCGAACGCAGACCTTTTCTACCTAGTGTATATAAAATTTTAGCTCAACGGAAAGCTTTAAAACGCCAGGAAAAAAAATTTTGACCCATCTCGCTAAAAAAGAAGACAAACGTGATTGTATTTGTAATTCTAAAAATGATTAGTTTCAGTCAATTTTTAATTAAATTATCGTATTGTCACCCAAAACAATCATGTATAGAAAATTTCAGCTCAAATGAGCGCTTTAAAATGCGAGAAAACACACACAAGTCGCCAAATTACTTATGTAGCATATCCTATATTTTAACTCACTAGATGGTAGCACCTTACAATGAAGTGTACATCTAGAATAGTACTAGTTTTCTCCGCTAGGGTTGCAGTATATATATACGTTGTGCTCATGGGTAATCTCTCTCTCTCTCTCTCTCTCTCTACTAGTGTTAAGCACGCAGATGATTTATAACATGTGTCTACAATAAAGTTAAGATTGTTAAGTTTTATCCGATTGCATCCTCATTGAACAATAACGCAACATATCCTTCAATGGTGACCTGCATGAATAAGATATTATGGCATTAAAATAATGCTTTATTTTTAAAATTTTCACGAAATAGCTAAATATTGCGTAAGAACTGGTAACCACGTGTAAGCTTCAAAATGAATGACGTAGGCGCCGTCAAGATACCGGCATATAACTTTCACGATCCTGCTCTCTGGTTCACAATGTGCGATAGCACATTCCAACTTGGCTGTCCCAAGGCAATAACAGACAGCAAAACAAAATTTAATTACATCATCGCACATTTACCACCGGAAGCCGCAACCATCATTCGTGACGTCATTATGAATCCCGACCCTGTGGAGCCTTACGAAAAAGCGAGAATGGAGCTAATAAAAAGAAGCGGTGAATCATTCCATCAAGAAATCAGGAAATTACTCATCGGAGAAGAACTTGGAGATAGACGTCCCAGCGAACTATTGCGAGTCATGAGGAGGCGCGCGGAATCTCATAGCGTTCCGGATGACCTCATGCTTGAACTTTTTCAGCAGCATCTGCCCACTCGTGTACAATCCATTCTTGCAGCTATAAGCCCGCTGACACTGGAGAAAGCTGCCGAAGTAGCCGATCGAGTCATGGAGGTGACGCCAGTTGCGGTAAGTGCCTGTTCCGTTTCCTCAGACAAAAATTCCATTGAAAGCCATGTACTTGAAGAAATAAAAAAATTAAATTTGCGCATTGATGAAATTTCGCGTAGCAGAAGTCGTAGTCGCAATCGTAATCTCCCATTTCATAAACGTAATCGCTCTAAATCAAAAACATACGAGCAGTGCTGGTACCATTACAAATTTGGCTCAGCAGCTCAAAAATGTCACCCTCCATGTAAATTCTCAAAAAACGAGTCCGGTTAGGTATAATGGCGACTACTGCCTTGCCAAGAAATTATCGTCGCCTTTTTATTCGAGATAGACGTACTAATGTCACATTTTTAATTGACACGGGATCTGATGTGTCCATAATTCCAGCAACAAAAACACAAAGGCAAAATAATTCACAAATGACACTTTCTGCCGCCAATACATCACCCATACACGTATACACAACTCAAACACTTTCTTTGGATTTAGGCTTAAGGAGAATTTTCCAATGGACATTTTTAGTTGGTAACGTTTCAACCCCAATTATCGGTGCTGATTTCTTGTACAACTTCCGTTTAGTACCGGATATAAGTAAGCAAGCATTGTTAGACTCGGAGACAAATATTAAATGTCATTGTATTTTTAGGCAATAGTAGAATTCATTCAATTAAAACTGTGTCAGGAGATAGTGTTTATCATGAACTTTTAAGAAAATTTCCTGACATCACAAAACCTCCCCGGCCTGATCAAGAAATTAAACATTCCGTAGTCCATTACATCGAAACAAATAGTCGACCTGTAACAGCTAAAGCTCGCCGCCTCGCTCCCGATCGTCTCCGCATCGCAAAAGCGGAATTTGAGAACATGATTACTCTAGGTCATATGCGACCTTCCAAAAGTAATTATGCCTCACCTTTACAAATGGTTCCTAAAAAAAAGACAGCACAGAGTGGCGACCAGTTGGCGATTACCGTGCACTCAATGCTCAAACTATTAAAGATAATTATAGCGTTCCCAATATTTTAGATTTTACTTCTAATCTTCACGGTACAAAAATTTATTCTCACATTGATCTCGTGAAGGCATATCATCAAATTCCAATTAACCCAGATGATGTACATAAAAGTGCAATCATCACACCTTTTGGGTTATTTGAAAGCACTCGGATGCAGTTTGGTCTTTGCAATGCCGCTGCTACATTTCAACGATTCATAGATGAAGTCTTGCGAAATCTTCCATTTGTGTTCGCTTTTGTAGATGACATTCTGGTCGCGTCTTCTTCACCCGAAGAACATTTACAACATTTACAAATTTTATTCACACGCTTACAACAATATGGACTATCTTTAAAGCCCTCTAAATGCATTTTCGGTGTAACTTCAATAAAATTCTTAGGTTTTAAAGTATCTGAATCAGGAATAGAACCCTTGTCGGATCGCGTCGATTGCATTTTAAATTTTCCTCAACCTACTACACTCACGCAATTAAGACGTTTCCTCGGGTTATTTAATTTTTATCGACGCTTTGTTCCCAAAGTTGCTCATTTATTAGCCCCACTAAATAAATTTTTGGAAGGAATTAAAAATTTTAAAAAGTCTAAAAAAGTTTCCTGTAAAAATTTGCGTGACTCAATTCAATGGACTGAGGAGGCAGAGCAGGCATTTAATGATGCCAAAAACGCTTTAGCTGACGCAACTCTTCTTCGACATCCCATTCCAGGTGCAAAATTAAACCTTTGAACTGATGCGAGTGAAAAAGCCGTAGGTGGTTCTCTTATGCAACTTTGCCAAAACAATTGGGAACCTGTTGCCTTTTTGTCAGTGAAACTCTCGAAAAGTCAGCAGAAATGGTCCACATATGACAGAGAACTCCTGGCAATATATATTTCGGTCAAACGTTTTCGTCACATGCTCGAAGGAAGAGACTTCATAATCTACACAGACCAGAAGCCTCTCGTGTATGCCTTTATGCAAAATCCTGACAAGTGCAGTCCACGGCAATGGCGACATCTAGATTTCATATCTCAATTCAGTACCGATGTTCGTCATATAAATGGTACCCGCAACGCAGTCGCTGATGCACTTTCAAGAATTGAAGTGAATCAAATATCCAATTCATTTTTAGATTTCGAGGCACTTTCAAAGGCTCAACTAGAAGACAACGAATTACAAAGTTTCCAAAATGACGAGAAATCTTCCCTTGTCTTTAAACGTGTGCCATCTCCAGTATCAGCCACTGAACTTATCTGTGATACTTCCACTGGCTCTCCCAGACCATTTGTACCACATAATTTTCGTAGGACCATATTTGAGCATTTTCACAACTTAGCTCACCCTGGTGTTGCAGCATCTTTCCAACTCATCGCATCCAGATATGTTTGGCCAAACATGTGGAAAACAGTGAAAGATTGGGTCCAGAATTGTATTGCTTGTCAACGTTCAAAAGTGCACAGACACACGAAGACACCTCTGGGCACTTTCGCCTTACCTGATGCAAGATTTTCACATATTCATGTGGATTTGATAGGTCCTTTACCATCATCAGAAGGAAAATCCTTTTGCTTAACAATTGTCGATTGATTCACTAGGTGGCCAGAAGCAGTAGCTATAGAGAACATTACTGCAGAAACAGTTTCTCGTGCCATTTTTGACACTTGGATCTCTAGATTTGGTTGCCCAGTTTACCTAACGACTGACCAAGGCCGGCAATTTGAAGCTGCTCTTTTCAAAGAATTAACGAAATTCCTGGGCACAAACCGCATCAGGACCACATCATACCACCCACAAGCAAACGGTTTAGTGGAACGTTTACATAGAGTGCTAAAGAGCGCCTTAATGGCTCATGAGAATATCAAGTGGACTGAGACCCTACCTGCAGTTCTTCTTGGCTTGCGAGTAGCTGTGAAACCCGACATCAATGCTTCAAGTGCAGAATTAGTGTATGGTGTTTCCCTCAGATTACCAGCCGAGATATGCACTGACACATCTTCAATGCCACTAGACTACGGATTTGTGCAACAGTTGAAAAACCACACGAATCATTTAAAACCCTTGTCAACATCCACTCATGGATTTTCAAAAATTTTTGTGCACCCTAAATTGGATGACTGTTCTCATGTGTTCCTCCGTGTTGACAAAGTTTCCCCATCATTGTCTCAGCCTTACACAGGGCCACACGAAGTTCTATCAAGGAATAACAAACACATAACCATTAATATAAATGGAAAGAAAAGTTGTGTGTCACTTGATAGAGTTAAACCAGCATTTGTGTTCAGGGATTTGCCCGATACCATTCCTGATCCTATCATTAGTGCAGAATCATCACATCGCCATCCAGTGACAACAAACATGCAAACTACCAAATCAGGTAGACGGGTAAGATTTCCTCAGAGACTAATAACTGAAATTAAATAAACTATTCAAGTACCAGATGGACATATATATTTTTTCTAGGGAAATTTGTTTGACTTTTCATATCTTATGATTTTCATACCTTTTCATATGTATATTTATGTAATGTAATTTCAAATATCTGTATGCATATTATATTTTCTTACAACGTAATTTCAAGCATATGTATATATAATTTTCTTTTCAATGTAATTTTCAAGCATATTTCAAATCATTGTATTTGAGATTTTGCTCATGAGCATGTCATATATCGTTCTTTCGATTCTCTCCAACACTGGGGGGATACTATTGTAGCATATCCTATATTTTAACTCACTAGATGGTAGCACCTTACAATGAAGTGTACATCTAGAATAGTACTAGTTTTCTCCGCTAGGGTTGCAGTATATATATACGTTGTGCTCATGGGTAATCTCTCTCTCTCTCTCTCTACTAGTGTTAAGCACGCAGATGATTTATAACATGTGTCTACAATAAAGTTAAGATTGTTAAGTTTTATCCGATTGCATCCTGATTGAACAATAACGCAACATATCCTTCACTTACAAGGATGCCATTAATGATTTTGCAAAGTTCGAGTAATTGAATAGTAACATCGCACTGTTCAGCTGCACGAGGGCTTGGCGACGGACCACGTAATTTTGAACTCTGGTCAAGTGACGTGGACGACACTTAAGCTGGCACTCCCTCATAACTACCACGCCACATCAACGGTAGGGAAGCAGCTGTTGCAAGAATTGCTTCAGACACACTGAACAAAGTTTGGGATGAACTCGCCTATCGACTTGATGTGTGCCGCGTGGGGCTGACATTGAACATTTATAAGCTTGTAGGTAAAACTGTTTGTTACTCTTTCATTCGATGTATGAATTATACTTGTAAGTTATATCTAATAAACATTAAAACTCCGATATTCATTAAAAAACACCCGGGATTATAACAATAATAAAACAGGATTTTCAAAAACCCCAGTAACAGTAAAATTCAAGCTATTACGAACATGACTGGAGGAGGCCTGATCAACCTCGCACCTATGACACTCAGGAAACTTTTCGGCCTTGACGAAAAGTAAGAGATTTGATGTGGTCACTAAAAAAGCGTGATAGAGCCAGCCGTTTGATTCCTGGGAATAACAAGTTAGTGGCATCAGTTGGGGCTTGTCCCAAATAGGAAGAGTAAGCAGGGAGTATTCGCCTAAGTATATTTAACTTATCTATTTAATGGAAGAGAATTTGGCTAAAGCTAGACCGCAAGGTTTCAGCAATGGCAGACTATCGGATTAGATCGAATAATCTACCGGAAATTAAATTGAATGGTAACAAGAGTTACCATTCAATCTAATTTGTGAGGGAACCCATTGAATGTAGTATATAGTGTATCTAGAAGAAAGTTGATGAGTATACGATGTACGAGTAAAATGAATAAGGATATCTAAAAGTAAAAGATAGTAAAGGGTAAGTGATAGAAAAAAAAATGTGATCAACAAGAGTTTAAAACAGTTCATATTAATGTGTATCCGATACTGCTATGGCAAACGATTTTATGAATTTACTGTACAAATTTAATAAAGGGGAAACCTTGACGCCGTAAGGTAACAAATGAACAAGAGTGGCCAATCCATGCCACGGCAGATTCTTAGAGGGTGGATAAAAGAAAGACTGCCTAAGGAGCAAAAACAAATAAAGGAAAAGACAGTTGAGGGAAAATTCCTCCTAAGCCAAAACTGGCAAGGTAAGAATTGAAGGAGGGGGTGCTCTGGAAATAGGGGGGGGAGGAGGGTTTAACAATCTGAAGTGCCTAAGGCACAGGAGAGATTAGAAACGGCCCTGCAAAGGGGGTAATGTCTTCCTTCCAGGGGCGTAGCTACCGCCGTATCAACGATGTGGGGCCCCAAAATGTGTAATTACAATCCCACTAACAGGGTTATATCTAAAAAGGGTCCATAGAAACTAACTACGCCAGTGCTGCCTTCTTTCATTGAACATGCAATACCAGCACCCAACAATTTGATGAGACACGATCTCTTCACCATTCATGATCTGCGTGCTCTTAAGAATAATGGACACACTAACCACAAATGGTCATTTATATTGGATTACAGCATGTGAGCTCTCTCTTTTTCGACATTTTGTGCATGCATCGTTCCTCCTACACTGATGCTATTTCCCTCATATAACCAGCAGAGAAGGTAGTTTTTTGAGATGACTTTTTGTTTTATCCACACAGTGCACTATTTTAAAAAACCCGATGAAACTTACTTTTGGAATGTCTCTCATAGGCCCCGTTTACATGGACGAAAAATGCTGGCAAAATACCGGGACGAATCCGCTTTGTACCCGTTTACACGGCGACCCGGCAAAATCCCGGGTCGAAATGCAGGGGCATTTTTCATACCCTCTTTCGACTAGGGGGTAAAAAGGAGAGTGTTTTCTAATTCTCCCATGATGCATTGCGCCAGAGATTCGTTTATTCAAAATGGCTGCTGTTTTGGATTGCTCGCGTTAGACAACAGAATAAATAACCCTCATAAACATCTGGGGAGACCAAAACGAATTGGATACAACTGTCCGGGATTCGGAAGTTTACACAAGTGCCCATTTTCAATAAAAATTATATTCCATTCAGGTACAGGGAGAGAGAGAGAAGGATGTACATAAATTTATATTTAGTATGTTCTGAATGTATGTTTCCAATATTTTAATAAGATGATACATATATTTTAATACAGTTTTTGAGATTGATTTAAAAATATTACAATATAATTCTTTTGAATGTACACAAAAAATTGCATTTTTTTGTTATTTTTCTTGATTTATCTAATTGAGTATTTCCATATAAGTAAAAAATTAGTAATATCTTGTAACTAAATAACTCCTTAAAGGTGTATTGAATTTTTTTTTTTACTGTGAAAGTTGATATAACCAATAGAATGATCAGTTTTATATTAACATCCCCTTAAATTCATGTGGATAAGAACTTAAAAAGAAAATTTCTTTTTTTTAAAATCTTCAGTTATGATCCACTTTCACTTAACCATTTAATTTTTGTTATTAAAGCAAACCATGATTTACTCTACCAAAAGAGATTTCTTTATACACATATACATACAAAATTATTTTATAAAAGTAGGCTAAGTACTACTTTTTTCTCCTCGAAGGATTAAATAATCCCACAATTATAAAACATACTATGAACAAGTTCTTATGAAAACATTGCACATCGAAGAAAATACACACTTTTTTACAAACAAAAATAGTAATTTAGCTTTTTAATTAAAGTTGGTTAATATGAAAGTTTTTGTTTAACAACTAGAAATTCTGAGATGGAAATAAAATTGCTTTTAACATCATTGAAATGTTTTGGGTATCTGAAATAATCTTATAAAAAAACTAACATTTGATATGCTTTATACAGACTTCCTTCGTAATTATTACCCTTCAGAAGGTTTGAATTTTTTTAAAAATGTGTCTCCAACATTCTGAAATAAATTAATTGATGTTTTTGAATAAATTAAGAAATGTTTAAAGAAATAGGCTTTTTAATAAAATTATAAAGTAGAACAAATTAAATTGTTTTCGTGAAAATTTCTCGTATACAGTTTTATTTAATAATCACTCATTTTAATATACATCATTTATCGACACTTAATTTTAACATTACATGAATGCACTATAAGTAAATAAAGCATTCCATGATCTGCTATATAAATCAGACTCTCTGAAAGAGTAACGTTAAACTATAAGGACAAATCGAGGATCTATCTGCCAATATTCAACATGCATAATATCTTTTACAATTATTATATATATATATATATATCAATTTTTATCTTATTGATGATAACATCTACTAAAATTCTCTGAAAATCTTATGAATGGCTTTTTTGCAATTTATTTACAACAAAAAGTATTAATTTTTAAAAATATTTAGAAAAGAGTATTAAATGTCATTAACCCAAACAAATAAAATGAAACAAAAAAAAGTAAAGAACATTATCTCCTAAATCAAAGATTTCATAGATAAAAAAGGTCAAATTATGTAGAATTTCTAAAATGTTCACTTTAGGTTTATGACATAAAAACTTAAATTTTTAAACACCTAGTGATTAGGCAATTAATAGTAAACAAAAAATTATAAAAACATTTTTTTCTTCAAAGTTTCTGCAAATTTTATTTACTCTAATTTCAATACTATCAAAACTATTTTAATCAAATTAATGCTTTTTTTTTTTCATTTTTGGATACAATAAATTTACAAAAGTAAGATTTGAAATGGTCTTCCCTTGTTTTCAAAGAAATTAATGGCAAAAACTAGTCTTTTAGTCAGCCAACTGTGTGAAATATACCAGAAACTAGAAAGCAAAAACCTATAACATTTGTATATAGGTAAGCTACACATAGTATTTTTTGAGAAATTGTATATGGTATGGGTCTAGATTAAATGAAATATCACAAGAATTTTGAAATTTCAGATCTTACAAACTGGCAGAATTATAAAATCCACTTCTATACAGTCAACTTTCAGAATTTACATAGAACAAATTAGAATACTGAAATAATGCAACTTATAGAAAGAAGTTGAATAAAAGAAACAAATACATGACATGTTATTTCGTTATCACTGATATGCAACTGAAGTATCATTTTATATATTACATTAATACTTTAAAAAATGGAAGATGAAACGACATCAGAAAAAAAAAAATTCTGAATTCTCAATCTGAAATTTAATGTTTGAAAATTAATAACAATCATTATTAATTCGATAAGTTACCAAAGTTTATCATTAATAAATTAATCACAATGTGTACTAATTGTAAGCAAGATTCTTTTACCAGGGCATTTCTAAATTTGATGAAACTTCTCAGTTTCCCAAATTACACATGAGCAAAATATTAAATTACTTCAAAGTTTCTCTAAGAAATGCTAAATCAGTACTAGTACCATTCCACAAATTTTGGAACATGCATTAAACGGCCGACTAATTTCGCCAAGCAAAAAGACATAACAAATTTAAAAAAAAAAACAATTACATCACTATTATTGTTACTGTGTGCAAACGTGATCAGGGACTGTTTCTACTATTGGCTGTATATCGCAGCATTTGGCGGGTTTTTTATTTTAAGAAATTTGTCGATATTATATATATACAATACAAACACCCCAAATTTGTCCCGTAAGCATATGTTACACAAAAATATCAGTGATTTTGGATGATGAAACACTTATTTTTGAAAACATTTCTTTGAAATTACCTTTTTTTACTGAATTCTTCATGAATATAGATTATTGTAAACAACAATGTCAAGTTATTCATTTAAGGTAAATAGAGAGTTGAAAAAGGTATTAAAATTCTGAATATTTCCATTGCTTTCAGAAAGTAAACATCCTACAGAAAATGTCTATATGTAAAGTCGTATTTGGTTTCATGATCCTAATTTCCCATAAATATCATAGAACTGATTTAAGTACACTTCTTGGGTCAATATTTGTAACTAACTCAATGCGACAAATTTATTTAGGTCTTAAATTTATTAGCAGGATAATATCAATATATATTAGCATTTAGACTTTAATACTTATGTAAAAAAATCCAGAGTATTCTTATGCTTAATACATTTCAGCTGGGGTTGCAGATTTTTTTAACACACAATGTTGATATTTCAATAACAAGTGTAAAGTCTTTATATGAAATTTATCAAAATTATTGAATTTTACATTTTAATTGTGCAAGTACCAATAAATGCATATTTGTTATCCATAGTAAAAAAAAAGGTACATCTGTGTGAGAAAAATTTGTATCAGTCAAATTCTGGAAAACAAATATGTTAAGAAATCCTCACATAATAAATAGATACCACACAAATATTTAATAATATTTTTTTTTTTTTAACTAAAAGAATTATGGATTTAACAATGACTTTTTATTTTGATCATGTACAAGAGAACAGGAATTTAATATTCAATGTATGCACACAATTTTATATTCGATAATACACACATTTTAATGCCTTAATTTTTTACCACACTCATAATGTAATTCTCGATAAATTATATCTTTTTTTACTAAAATAGTACTGCGAATACAGACTTTCAAAATGTTACATGATTTTTTTATATATAATTTTACAAATGGTAATTTTCATTTCTAATGTTTGAAAGTGGTATAAATTATATATATATATACTTGTTTTAATATGACAGGTATGATAACATATCAGATTTTTGTGTTCTTACTTTAGATAATTAAATACAGAAATATCTCTTTTAACTACTCTAAAGATGTGTAAAACAAATAAAAAAAATTTAAGCTAACCTAATATATTTTATCTTTTTATGTATGTTCTCTATATAATTTAATTTAAAATAAATTGGTGGCGACGGTTTCTAAATGGTTGGTATTGAAAACAAATGTCGTTCTTATCCATTTTTACTAAACACTCGAATTTTTACTGGGATATTAAGAGATTTTTTTCCGACAGTCGACTTCTTTTACTATAATTGAGCAACCACGTATAGTCAAATACGAAATTTTAGTGGGTATAGTTTAAATGTGCAAGAGCATAGAAATGTTTGGCGGTAAAAAAACGAAAACATAATCACATGTCCTCTTCATGATAATCGCGCTAAAAAATTCTAGTTGTTTCCATGGTTACATTTTATAATCACGTGAATCTATCAACCAATCACCAGATTCTTATGAAAACGCACCCGATTCTCATGTAAACGGGTCGAAAAAAATACCGGTATAATCCCGGCCTTCATCCGCATTTCGGAATTGCCGGGTTCCATGTAAACGGGGCTATAATGAGACCACCTTAAAAAGTCTTCCGCTTGGATGTAATGTAGTCTTAAAAATTTTTAAATGTCAAACTATGCGGACTGAGAAAATGTTTCTAAAATTAGGAAACTGACAAACAAATTTTTTTTTTCAAATATTTTTTTCTGCATTTCACTATCGTAAATATTCATGCTAAATTATTATTCGAGGCATTGAAACTAATTACATTCATATGAAATGGATAAACTTTTAAAAATGATTTAAAATCATTCACATTGAATATATTTTAATGCGAAAAACATTGTAAATGTTTCCTTCCACCTCCAGAGAAGAGAGCAACATAAAACCTTTCAGCTGGAATCCATGCCACTTTTACAAAGGTACGGGCATCGAAAAAATGGCTATTCTTGCAAGACCTGGATGTTACTTCTGAAATAAGCAGAAAAGATAAAATTTTTATTTAATTCATGCTACACAGAAAATTAATACGTTTTAGAGTCAACAGTATTTTTGTATTTGTTATAGGCAATAAAAAAATATATTGCAACACGAAACAGGTTTGGCCTAGAATTATACACTGCTTGGGGAGAATTGAATTCTACAGGGGAAGTGAGCTTCCCACCTGGCATGAAAAATAAATTGTCCTGCTATGGAAACGGCTCCAGAGAGAAGTTCTTGAAGCTTTGTTAGTTTTCATACTTTGTCCATTAATAAATCTATCCAATAGCCGTCACGGTAAAATCCTAGGAGGACCCACTGCTGTTTTTGGCGCCAAAAATTTTTCGCCCAAAAGCGCCAAATTGAACGTTTTCAAAAAGGCGTCAATGACGAAAAACTCTTGGGAAGCGCATGCGTCAGCGGGGGATGAAATGGGCGTTTCGCAAAGATGAAAACGAATAAATACATTAAATTAATCATTATATAAAGAAAAACGGAGAAAGCAATGAAATTCATTTTAAAAAAAGCATTCTAAAACCAGTGTGTACATGATTTACATTTTTAAAAAAGGACGAAAGGGGCGTTTCGCAAATATAAAATTGAAGAAATACATGAAATCAATCATTTTAAAAAATTTTAAAAGGCACACTTACCTTACGCTTGCATTTCGTCATGTTCCGTTGGTGGATACACCCTTGCGATGGATGCAAGGAATTCATGAAAATTGTCATCCACCAACTTGTGACCTATTCTTATTAACTTTCAAGTCATTCACCACGAACGCATTCATGCTCTTGCCAAACCAATATCTGGTCAAACGCAAGATAATTATTATAGCAAGTTTGCTTTCGCTAAACCAAGTGCCCTTTCTTCCAAGGCGAAAAACGTTGTACTTTTTTAGGGTTGCCATTTTTTTAGGTGATTTGAAAATCCAAATTTTAGGAAGAAATGGAAGGGTTACCATATTGTAACCTTTATCTCTCAAAATTTGGCGACCAAAAGTGGGTCCTCCTAGGATTCAACCAATTTTATCTTAAGAACAAAAATTAACAGACCATTATCATTTCAGTCAGAAAAATAACTTATTCTTGCTATATAGAATATACCTGTTTGTTTATGTGGAACATTAGAATTTCCAGTGTTAATTATTTATGTATGAATTAATAAATCCAGAAGAGAGTTCAAAATTGTTGAAATATTTTATCTAAGGAAAAATTATAAAAACGAAAATTTAAGACAGAGAGAGACAGCATATTATTTCAGCTCAGAATAATATTGCGAGTTCAAAGGGAGAGTTCAATTGCGAGTTCATAATTTTGTTTGTAACTAAACCTCAAAGAATCCAATAGCCTTAAAGCAAAAAATCTGAGAAACTTTTATCTCATTAATAATCTTCACCTTAGAGGATTTTGTTTGGTTTTTTTTATTTAATTTTAATATAATGTTAGAATTTCTATCCTGATTATCAAGAATAATGTTGTGTTTAACATTTAAAGACTCATTTTCTTTTGAACAGAGGTGAATTTCCTCATCGTATTAGCTTAAAAGTGTTAGCTTATACTTTTATTTTTGGTAATTTTAAAAATGAAAGTAGATCGTTAAATTTGAAATAATAATTACAATTAGGTAATTATATACATAGGACTTAATGTACATAAAAATACTTAAGATTAACAGCAAACATATCTCCCTTTTATTTTACGTTCTAGACCAGCAATACTCAACCTGCGGCCCACCGGGCCTTTTTAAGTGGCCTGGTCATGGCCCATTGCTCTGAAAAGTTCATTTATTAATGAAAATTTGGTAGCAAATTTTTTGTTAAAAAAAATCGAATGTTTCAATTTTGCTTTCAATGTCAAATAAGTGCTAATTGGTATTTTTTTCTTTCTTTCTGATTAGTGATAATAGACAATAGTTGAGTAGCAACCATTTTATGAGTGGAACTAATTTTTAACTATCTTTTACATCTTGCAAGCAAAAAAAAAAAAATTTGAAGAAAAAAATTATGAGTGATTGTTAAATGCTTCTAATTTAGAAAAATTTAGTGACAAAAATAAAAAACAATTAAAAAAGCAAAATAGGAGTTTTAATATTTTGATCAACTTCCGCATTTTAACCCTTAACTTCGCACTGTTTCATTTCTGCAACGTATGATTTATTATTATTTAACAAACCCATCATATTTTTAATTACCTACAATCACTTATCTGAGAAAAAAAAGATTACTGCAACGAAATACATGCTAATTTTGTTACTAGATGGAAGTACATTTTTTCCAGAAATCACAACAATTATAAAAATCTCTGATGCCTTAAGAACTGTGTTTTTGCTATAAAAAGAATCCATTATATTTTTTGCTTCCTCTCGTTTACAGATGAAATAAATTACCAGGCAAGAAATTTAAACATTTTATGATAATAAAATTCTCATATAAATTTTTTTTTTGTAATCTACCGCACTACTGTGCAATGTTGCACTTCTGCAGCAAATAAAAAAAATGACTGAAATTCAATTTAAAATTACTTAATTTTTTTCTTCATATTTTTCACCTTATTATTTGAGAACTAGCTGATATAATTTTTTCATAGAAATTTAAAAAATTACGAAGTTAAGGGTTAAATTTTCTACGTTATATTAATCGTAAAGCATTTCTTACCCTCCCACCATTAATCCTCACGTTGACGTGAAATACATATCATGTATGCGGCCCGGCAGAAAAAAAGGTAGAGTACCCCGGTTCTAGACTGTAAAAGCGGGAAATAAAAGGGAGAAAAAATTGTTTTGCCTGAGTGCCTAATCTAAATTTGATGATTAGTTTAGTTGCATAAAACAGGGTAAGGTTAGTCAATTAACTTTTACATATCAAAGTAAATCAAATAAAAAAAAACTATTACATTAAAAATATTTTTTACACAAACTGAATTCATTGATTTCACATAATAAACATAAACCTTACCTATGCTATCAACTTTAAATGCATTAAATCTGCAGCTAACCGTATATTTGTTTTCATGAAGAGTTCCCATTCACAAGTATCAAAAATTTCTTTATGTTTCAAAATAAATTCCTCAGCACTTGACTTCAGATCTAAGTCTTGGTGCATATCTGCAAGAATCAAAAGATCACAAGCGTTATCTGAGGAGAGGCTTTCCTTTAAGAAGGAAGAACACTCAATCTTCAAACTGAGAATCTCGTACTTGTCGGAGGCAGTGTACAGATTACAGGCAATGTCCCACTGGAGGTCTGGCAGAGTGGCTGTGTACATGTACAGCAACATTCTCTGGACTGTGTCTTCATCAAAATCTTCGATGTTTACACATTCACTGTTTCTTTCTCTCATGTCATTGTTAAACATTGCCTTAAACACCGGAGAACGAGCACTTAGGATGCATTTATGAGCGAGGAATGATTTGGTTTTCGTCACCAGTTTCGTGTCACAAAGCAAATTATCTTTATATAAAGATTCTAGATTTTCTTGAAGAATAATTGCCAAATGAGGAGATGCATTTTTTGATTCCAAATCCTTACAAGCCAAGCCTTTTTCCTGCATCAAAGGACATCCTTGGCAAATCTTTTCAATTTGTTCTGACACAATTCCAGTAGTAAAAGAGCACTCACAATGCAGCGTCAAAACGTCGTTCGGGAAGTACATTTCCTCGATTGAGGTGAATGATGGATATGTGTGTTCATTATGTTCTGTAAATATAAGTTTTTGTTTGAGATACTCTACCCTATTTCCAAAAGCATCTAAGAAATGAAAATTAAATATTGAACATTTTAATGTCCTATCTACAAGAATGACCTGCAAGATATCATGTTCCAGAAAGAGATTCAAAGTCATAACTGGTTCATCATCCAAAATAGATTTGATATTAAATATTCTTTTCCCAAAGAGGCTGATTTCTGGTATTGTCCAGACAAATGACCTCGTTTCTACTCCTATGCGAGTCCGAGCGAAACATTGTCTTTCTTCTGTGACTTGTCCAAATTTCTTCCACATCCTGCAGTGAGCAGTTAGAATATCTTCAGGAAGAGATTGTTGTCTGTTCAACTGAAGCGATTCTTTTTTCATGAAATCCAAAACACCACCACACTTACCTCTTTTAAAGGGATGTTCAAATATCCTACTGGACATAACAACTGAACCGCTTGCAGAAAGGAAGGAGAGTTGAAAGAATATTCTCAAATCAGTCGGTCCTTTACTGTCCTCCTCTCTTTTGAGAAAAAAAGAAATAGAGCCATCTTTTGTAATCAAATCTCCTTCAGGATACAGCATCAGTTTCCACCTGCTCCTCTCAATTGTGTCTGCAATGAATGCTGGACTCAAAATATTTTCACCCTTCTTCTGCCAACAAAAATTGAAATTTTCTATGACCCATGTGAAACTAAAACATTTCTTTTCACTGATACTCTGCCTATCCATGATTCAGTTCCTTCTATCTCCTTCTAATTTTCTAAAAAAAGCCAGGAAACCAAGTTTTAGAGAAAATCTTCTGATGTGGTAGATTTCACCTGCCAAAAAGGCTTCATTTCATCATTCTATATCAGAGGAAAAATTCTGATTTATTCAGGTGACGTAGACTGAAGACCTTTTGTATTGCTTTCGATTCTTTCTCCTTATCTTTTGCCTTTCTGTTATCAGGAAAAAGCCGATAAGATATGAAGACAATCTAAATTTTCGCAAAAACGAAACCACGATAACCTGTGAGCCTATAATCCTGATAAAAGGGAGTAATAGCTTAAATGTATACAAAATTTTAAAACACTAAGATAGTTTTCAGAGAAAATAATTCAAAGAGTCATTATTCAATATCAGAAGGGGTGTTCAGATTTCTTATGAAGTTTTGGGTTTTAAATCTGTTGTAACAATTTCAATTCTTTCTCTGATATCTTGCTCATAAGCATGCCTTTTTGTTTCTGGTGAAGAGATGATAAAAATGTGACTAATTCAAAAAAAGTGAAACAGTGAAGTCAACAGATGGGAAAATCAATCTAGATGAAAGAAAAAAAAATATTAGGGTGCACATAAAAATATATATGTCATAACTTAGTAGCTACAATAAAATGTGGTATAATATACTTTTAATGTAAAAAATAAGATCGAAATTTACAGTACACGTTATACACCAGGTAAAAAAATGAGAGCTTAAAAAAATAAATTTTGTTAAGAATAAATTCTAACACTTTTTATTTAAAGATTTCTAACATATTTCCCAATTCATTCATTAAATAAATTTAATAACATTTATTCTTCCCTCGCACACAATCCCCTTCGATTACTTTTTCTGAAGCCACCTGAAATCGCTTGTGCATGGGATGCTGATGGCTACAGTGGAGGATCTCACGGCACGGATCATTGTTGATTCAAAAGACGGCACCAACATACCAGATCTGTTTGAACATTTCCTACAATCCTTTGTCCAAAAGTGTTCACTGTGCTATGAACCAAGTGGCTGCAACTTCGAACAATTCCTGTGACAGCCATCTGTCCTTGCATTTCTGACACGTTGTTTGTAAATATCCTTAACATCTCAAACATATTTTTTTACCTCTTACTGATTCTTTTCATTCCATTAGACATTACACCCTTCATAAGTGAGTTTGTGAATTACTCCGACTAAACAGGGTTTGTGACCCCATTTTCTATGTGGTGATTTTCATATCCATGTTGCTTACTACCACTCTCCTGAATTTGTCAGTTAAATTTGGCAACACCCAGTATATAAAGGGTGTTTTTTTGAGAGATATAGAACTTTAAATTGCAATAAAACAACGATGTATTATTCGATTGACATGATTTTTTTTTATTCGAAAGATAATCTTGTGGCATTACATTTTAAATATGATTTCTGGCATAGGACTGCCACGGCTGGCTCGGATGTAGTCCAATCTGGACGTCCAATTTTCGATGACTTTTTCCAACATTTGTGGCCGTATATCGGCAATAACACGGCGAATGTTGTCTTCCAAATGGTCAAGCATTTGTGGCTTATCCGCATAGACCAATGACTTTACATAGCCTCAAAAAAAAAAATAGTCTAGCGGTGTTAAATCACAAGATCTTGGAGGCCAATTCACAGGTCCAAAACGTGAAATTAGGCGGTCACCAAACGTGTCTTTCAATAAATCGATTGTGGCACGAGCTGTGTGATATGTTGTGCCGTCTTGTTGGAACCACAGCTCCTGGACATCATGATTGTTCAATTGAGGAATGAAAAGTTAGTAATCATGGCTCTATACCGATCACCATTGACTGTAACGTTGTGGCCTTCATTGTTTTTGAAGAAGGATTCCACCAGCCCATAAAGCGCACCAAACAGTCAGTTTTTCTGGATGTAACGGTGTTTCGACATACACTTGTGGATTAGCTTCACTCCAAATGCGGCAGTTTTGTTTGTTGACGTAGCCATCCAACCAGAAGTGCGCTTCATTGCTAAACAAAATTCGCTTATGAAAATCGCGCGCGTGCGGCCATTATTTTCAAAATAAAATTGCACAATTTGAAAGCGTTGTTCAGGCGTGACTTCTATATAAATTGATGATGAATTGCCAAACCAAACTGAAAATAAATCACTTCACAGCTGTTAAATCGGTCGCCATCTTGGAAAGTAATGCCAACTTAAACTTCTATACCTGGACAAAAAACACTCTGTATGTATATAAAAATATAATTCTCTACTATAGGGACAGAAATCATTAGAACACAGTAAATAAATGAAACATACAAAAGCAGATACTGAAATTTAAAAAAGGTATTACAATTAAAATATGAAAATGCTGCAGTATTATAAACATTGTTGACTGAGGACAGCTCATATATAAAATAATTTTTATAAAAGTGGGGTTTGACAAGTTTTCCGGGTAGCCAACTTTCCCCTTTCTGTTTATATTACTGAGAGAAATTCTATTGAAAATAATGGATAGAATTTCAAAATCCATAACAAAAAAGTTAACTTACCTAAATTTGCATTCAAAATTGCATAACCTACACTGAATCTGTGTACAATAAACAAGTTATTGCTAGATTCTGGACTCAAATGTAAATTCAAAGCATAGTATTGGTTGAATTGTAGTACCGGGTGGTTATAACTCAAGTTACACTATTCAGAGGCCTGAAGAACTTGTTCTGCTTATCGGAATTTGATAAAACTTTGAATATATGCTACATAGACCACGAGGAAAAGATTTCTGCAATGATAATAAATAGTACAAATTTTGTCCACCAGGTGGCTTTTTTATCGAATATTCCTCTCACACACAAATCCTTAAAACTTCTATATAAACTTTTAGTCATAGCCAGAGAATCATTCAGCGTGCGTTTGTCATCCTTAATTATGCACTTACAAAAAAAGAGATTGAGCTTTACAGGTCAAAATGTTTTTATAAGAACAGCAGCAACCACTTAGTTGTTCAGCGAGAATATCGTCATTTAAAGGATTTGTGAAAAGGCCTAAAATCAAGGATTGATTTGAGGATGATCATGAAATATGAAGAGATGGGAGATTTGGATGTGCTGCCCGGAAGAGGATGGAAACCGGTTGGGATTGAAAGTGTCAAAGTCGTTACTGCTATGATTGAAAGAGCCTCCAGTTCCATTTACTCTTCAGCAAGTGGCCAATCAGTGTCACGCGAGTTGGAGATTCTGTGGTCGACAGTACGAAAAAATTCTGCAATACATTTTAAAATGGTATCCGTATAAGATCTACGTGATGCAAATGTTGAAACCTCAAGATCACAAAATACGCACCATCAATTCGCGTGACACTGATTGGCCACTTGCTGAAGAGTAAATGGAACTGGAGGCCACTATATTGCCCCCCATACTAAAATAGAAATAAATTGTAATGAATTTAGACAGAAATTCCAAATTCATTACAAGAAAAAGTTAACTTACCTACAATTGCATTCATTACTGGATAGCACGCGCTGAATCTGTATTCAATTAATGTTATTGCCAGATTCTGGATCCAAATACAAATCAAAAGCATAGTATTGGGAGAATTGTAGTAATAAGTAAAAAGTATAAATTAATAGTACTGAATTATTTGTGCAATACATGTATAAAGATAAATACTACAGTTATTTGAGAAACTGTAGGAGTATATTTGCATTTGTCTCTAAAAATATCTGCAGTTTTTTTATAATACTTATAACTAATAGAATTTTTAAGGCATGAATAACCTCAAATAAATAATTTCTCAAAAGTTACGTTGATTTAAAAAAATCTCTTGACATCAGACGTTTTTTTTTTCTTTTTAAACAATTTAATAGTTTTATTACTTAAAATCTATTTCTTAATCAGAAAAAAATTATGTTCTCTAAAATGGCAATACGTAAAGAGTTTCAGTTTCGAATTTTAGTTTTCGTTCGAATTTACTGTGGGAGTTACTGTTCTTAAAAATGCGTGACAAATTATATAATTTTTTGTTCCCAAAATTGTTATGATCAGCCTTTAAAAGATAAGAGGGAAAAGTAAAAATCTTATAATGGTATAGTTTTGTTTGATAGTTTAAAAATAGTTTGATTAATGTATAGAATTTTTGATTTTGTGTATAATTTTTTTATATATAATTTTGTAGTTTTTGAAATCATTGATTAATATGATTATTCTTACTTGACTTGAGTTGATTTATTTATTCGCTGTATAAAATTTATAATTTAATTCAAAGAATCATATATTTGTATCTTGTTTAATTTTTGAGTGATTAATACTTATTTATTGAAAAGCTCCTTTTTTAATTGACTTGTTTATCTTCAATTTTCTTATGAAATTCAAAATTATTTCTTTTTTTTTCATAGAATTAATTAACCAAAGAAATTCGAAATTGTGTAGATTTGTTTGCATGTATTTATTTATCTCTATTTTAAAATACAAGTGAAAATAGAAGGGAAAAAATAAAGTATTAGTATTTTACATTTTGATGATATAATTTGAAATATTAAATAATTTTCTTTCTTTTTTTTACAGCTAATTAATTTAATTTTTGAATGAAAATTTAATATTCAACATTAAGTTTTTAAGAATAACTTTCAAAATATTTAAGCATTCTTTTTGAAGACTGGATCTTTTAAGGCACAAAGAGCTTATAAATGATTTGGATTTTGAGACTGTTCAGCCTGCAAATTTTTAAAATACCAATTGATGTAGTTTTGTGTCAGTGATGGTGGAGTGTGGGAGAGCTGCTGTATTTGTTAAATTTAAATGGTCTTGAAAAGTTCTAATGTAGAATTTTTCAAAATAATTAAATTATTCATAATTCATATATTGCCATTTTAAATTTTTTCTTGCAACATATAATTAAATAATAACTCATGACTGTTTTAGAGTAATATTATTGCAATACATTTTGTGAAAACTTTTCAAGTTTTCTATTTATACTCTGCAGTTCATATTTAATTTGATGTACTTTTATTTTAAATTAATTTCTTATCTTTTGCAGAATTTTGGAGAACATGAAAACGCAGAAAGTAAATATGTTCCTGGATCTGACGTTGATTCAGGTGACATATTTCTGTTTCCATTTACCACTGATGAAGTGTCTATTAAATTCATCAAAGAACATGGAAGAATTATGTTTATTATACGTGGTCCCCCAGGTACTGGAAAAGATTCATTGACAAACATGCTCGTTGACTGTTATTCTAAGTCTCAAATCTTTTCAGCTGATTCATATTTCAGCAATACCTTTTCAAGGGGTAGTAGAGATAGAGGAAGTTTAGTGGCATCACATGATTATTGTCAAAAAAAGTAAGTTCTTTACATGAAGTGATTTTTTTTTCTAATGAAATAAAAAAATATTGGTTAAAATGAAATATATGATGCAGGTCAGTGATTTTAGGGAATTTTAAAACAGATCGCCAAGCTATTTTAAGGATTATTATAAAAATTTTTTGGCCCTTTTCAATTTGAAAAAACAGTTGGTGGCAGTTAAATTTTTTTGGGGGGCGGGGGTGTCCTAATTAGATAGCAAACAAAATGAGGTAATAATACACATGTTTAACATATACAAAGAGTAGGGTTGCCTGTGCACTCTTCAAAGTTTTTTCACACATGTACCATAAGCACTCCAACTCGCGAATTGTGTGGTAGGTTTACCAAAACGAACATATTACTCGTATTTGGTTGTTTTTTGTTGCACTTTTGCGACCTCCAAAATGGAAAAATACCAAATGTTGTAAATGTTAGTAAAAAAAAAAAAAATAAAGCTCCTAAATAAAATCATTAATGTACCAACAATTCCTATTCAATGTTCTAACCTAAGATTTTGAATTGAATTTTTTTTATCTAGTGTAATTATCAATTTCATTTCTGCAATTGTGTGGAATTTTTAATGAATTTAAAATGTCTGCCGCGTTGCGTGGTTAGACATTCTTCACTACAACATGGTTGAATTAAATAACAATAAACATTTATTAACTTTAAAGATAATAGATTAAATGAGCAATTAAGAGGTAAGCTTCCAAAAACTACAACACATGGTGAACCAGGTACACTACAATAATAACAGATCAATTCAGTTCAGTTTTGGAGTCGTTATGTTGAGCTGTAAGGTCGCTGCATACTCCCCTTCCAGTGTCAACGATACCTAGTTGGAAGATGAACTTTGCGACTAGAACGTGTAGATGGCTGGGTAGGCGTTGAAGCTGTTGCATTAGGTTCCACAGTAGCAGGTGTTTCATTCTTGGTTTGAGGTAGTTGCAAGTCCTCAGTGTTAAGAAAGAAGGCAGGTTTGCATCTATCAATAGATACAGATACCCGTTTACCATTGATGTCAAGGAAAAAAAATTTATCTTTAATTTGTAAGACTTTGAAAGAGCCATCATAGGGTTGTTGAAGTGGACGACGTAACATGTCTCGGCGAAGAAAAACGTGTTGCTTCCAACAGTCCTGGATGGATAAAAACTGGATGTTTGCTATGGTGTTATGGTGGTTTAGGGTGAAGTGATTACATGTGAGACTTAAGTTTCGAAACAAAATTCACAACATCATCATCTGGCTTGGAAGAGTCAAACATCTCCCCTGGCAGTCGAATAGTGGTCCCAAAAACTAATTCAGCTGGGGTATACAGAATATCTTCTTTAAGAGAAGCTCGTAGACCAAGTAAGATGATAGGGAGTACTTCTGTCCAACGCTCAGTAGCATGGCACTTGATTGCACTTTTCAATGGGCGGTGCAATTCTTCGATCATCCCATTAGCTTGAGGGCGGTATCCAGTTGTACGACACTTCTGAACACCAAGTAGTTTGCTAAGAGCTTTGAAGAACGAGGACTCAAACTGCCTGCCCCTGTCGGTTGTGAGAATTGCAGGAGTTCCAAAGCGAGACACCCAAGAGGAAAAGAAGGCCACAGCCTCAGCAGTTATGTCTTTGAGAGGTTGGGCTTCTGGCCATTTCGAAAAACGGTCAATCATTGTCAGGCAATAGGTGTGGCCATTTGATGGAGGTAGAGGTCCAATGAGATCCAGATGAACATGATCAAAACGTTGGGAAGGTTCTTGAAATGATGAAAGAGGTGATCTAGTATGACGATGAATTTTGGATTTTTGGCAAGCTAGGCAGTGTCTTGCCCACTTAGCTACATCTGATGAGATTGATGGCCAAACAAAACACTGCTTCATCAAATGCACTGATCGACGTATGCCAGGATGGGATAAATTATGCATAGCAGAGAAAACATCTTGGCGATGCTGTTTGGGGATGTAGGATCTGGCTGTGCCCGTTGATAGATCACACATAATTTCAGTAGACGAATTGGGAAAAGTTACCTTTTTGAGTTCCAAGGAAGTTCCAGATGCTATTAGGGTTTGAAGCTCCTGATCAGTCTGTTGTGTCTCAGCAATACAGTCATAGTCAATTTGACTTGGGAAGGTGATTGCAGAAACACGAGAGAGAACATCAGCAGCAATATTGTGAGATCCTGGAATGTGTACAATATTTGTGGTGAACTGAGAGATGAAATCCAGCTGACGGATCTGCCGTGGAGAACACTTGTCACTTTTTTGCCTAAAAGCATAAGTGAGGGGTTTGTGGTCAGTAAACACTGTGAAATCTCTAGCTTCCAGCATATACCGAAAGTGTCGGATAGCCGAGTAGATAGCAAGGAGTTCACGGTCGTAGGCACTGTAAGATTTTTCAGATGAAGTAAGTTTTCTGGAAAAGAAAGCCAATGGCTGTAGCTCAGAGTCCACAACTTGGTGAAGTGCACCTCCTATGGCATAATCAGAGGCGACCACATGAAGAGCAAGCGGGGCAGAAGGTGAAGGATGAGCAAGAAGTGCAGCATCAGCAAGAGCTTGTTTACACCTCTGAAATGTTGTAATTGCCTCAGAAGACCAGTTTAAAGGCTTTGAGTCCTTCTTACCTTTAGAACCTTTTAAAAATTCACTTAAAAGATACTGTTGTTCAGCTGCTTTGGGCAAGAAACGTCTATAAAAATTTAACAGTCCTAAAAATTTTCTCAGAGAGCCAACAGTCTCTGGTTGTTTGTAATCAAGAACTGCTTGAACTTTGTCAGGCAATGGCTTAATGCCATCAGGAGTGATAAGGTGGCCAAGGAAAATGAGTTCAGTCACACCAAATACACATTTAGAGATATTTAGTTTTAAACCATATGAGCTCAGTTTTTGGAATATAGTTCTTAAGTGAGAACGATGCTCCTCAGCATTTTCTGAGTAACACAAAATATCATCCAAGTAGACAAAACAAAAAGGAAGTCCTCTTAGTACTTCATGCATGAATCGCATAAAGGTTTGTGGTGCATTCACAAGGCCAAAACACAAATGGGTATATTCGTAAAGACCCCATGGAGTTACAGCTGTCTTAGGAATATCACTCAGCTATAGGGATTTGGTGGAATGCCTTAAAAATGTCTACTTTTTAAAATATCCTCTTGCCATGTAGTGCATGAGCAAAGTCATTCAAATAAGGCATGGGGTAGCTGTCGAACTCAGTAACAGAATTCAGCTGCCTGTAATCCCCAACAGGTCTAACTGTAGAGTCAGATTTGGGCACAACATGAAGAGAACTCCAGGGACTTTTGGAAGGTCTAATAATGCCTTGAGCAAGAAGAAATTCAAATTCTACCTTCACTGCATCATACAGTTTAGGGTGTAGCCTTCTAGGCCTGGCAGTGACTGGTGGGCCAGGAGTAATAATATAGTGGACTATGCCATGGGATGCTGATTTGGAAATTAAAGAAGGGTTGCTGAGGTCTGGATCCTATAAGATGTTTTTAAAACTAATGTTTTCATCTACAGTGAGGATTGAGGGCTGTACAATATTTGAAAAAACACATGGAGTGAAAAGAGAAGTTTCCACATCCATCAAGCTTTTTTTCTTAAGGTCAATTAAAAGGTTGAAGTGCTTTAGAAAATCAGCACCAATTATAGGAGATGATACATCAGCAATTATGAAAGTCCAGATAAAAGGTCGCCTCAGACCCAGGTTCAGTTCTTTACGGACCATACCATTGGCTGGAATTTTGGTATTATTAGCAGCAAATAAGGAGAAGTTAGACTGAGGTGGTTTATTCATAGTTGGAGAAGGTGGGATGACACAGATTTCACTTCCAGAGTCTATGAGGAATTTCTGGCCAGACTTGCGGTCTAATAAAAATAACCGGCTGGTACGTTTCGAGGGCTCTGCCATTATAGCTATGACAGAGCTTACTCGTTTTTTTGCACAAATGCACAAGGTGAAACACACTTGCGGGCAGAAGAATTACGCTCTCTTGTCAGTTCAGCAACTTGTAGAGACAGCTCTTGGATCTGCCTGACGAGAGAGTCCATGGTTGGCTGAACACTGCATGAAGATGACTGGGATGGTGGAGGAACAGTTGTGGCAGCACAGATAGTCGAGGACGCACCAACAACCTCAGAAACCTTATCAGCGATGATAGCCAGTTTATCCAAAGGCTCTGAGGATGCAGACAAAACAGTCTGGATATGTGGTGGCATTCTTTGAAGCCACAAACTTTGCAGAAAGTCATCTTGGAGTTGGCCATTAAACAGCTCTTTCATTTTTCGAAACAGGTGGCTGGGCTTCTCATCTCCTAGCTGAAGGTCAGTAAGCAGTTTCTTAATTTTTTGAGTCTCCGAGTCGCTAAATTGGGTGATGAGCTGCTGCGAGAGAGTGTGATATTTGTAACTGTTTTGAGGGCTTAACACAATGTCCAACACATAGGAGAGAGTTTCAGCATCCAGGTTCGCAACCAAAGCAGAATACTTAGTATCATCACTGGAAATACCACTGAATGTGAATGCATGGTCGCATTGCGCAATCCATAGACGAAGTTCGATTTCCAAAACGGCAGCAGCCGCAACGCAATACGAGCGACTTCATTGGTTTCACTAGTCATATTGTTGAATGAGCATGAAGTGAAACGAATCTCCGAGCAGATGCTTCAAGTGGCCTTGAGGAGAAGGAGAAAAAAAAATCTTTTGCTACGTACTGATCATTCGTAGTAGAAGAATTTGTATTGCATTTGGCCAGTAGAACAGAATAGCTTACGTGTTTTTAAGTCCAAAAGGGGTCACCACTGCCGCGTTGCGTGGTTAGACATTCTTCACTACAACACGGTTGAATTAAATAACAATAAACCTTTATTAACTTTAAAGATAAAAGATTAAATGAGCAATTAAGAGGTAAGCTTCCAAAAACTACAACACATGGTGAACCAGGCACGCTACAATAATAACAGATCAATTCAGTTCACACACACAGTTTTGGAGTCGTTTTGTTGATCTGTAAGGTCGCTGCATGTCCTTATTTTACTATAAGTATTATACAAATACATATATAGTATTCTTTTTTTACAAGCATATATATATTCTCATGCTAAATTGAATTAATGCTATGTATTGATTCATATTGTGTGTTCATTTAATTAGGAAATGCTCATAGAAGAGTTTAAAAAAAACACCATTTAACTAAATGTTATTATAGATTATTATATATTAATTTGGGTACTTTGTCATTATCTCAGACTATTGGTCACATTATATGAAATGAAGCCCATGATTGCCAATTCAGCCTATATGGCACATTTGAAATTGGGGTTGCCAACTTGGCAAGTTATATTGAAAGCTTGATTGTTGCAATAATACACAAGTACTTTAATTTGATTTGTTAATAATTCAATATTTAGAAAGTACGCTTTTTTTTAGAGTCCAGAGTGCTTGCATTAAAGGTGTCCATCCAATCATTGTAAAAAATACGAATATGAAGGTTTCAGAAGTTCAGGCATATGTAAATTTTGCAGCAGAACACAACTACACCATCATCATGGCTATTACAACTCGTAAAATGAAAGCGACTCCAGAGGTATTTAGCTTAAATTTACATGTAAATTAATTTGTTTATTTAAAAATTAATCACTATTTTTCTTGTACTAATAAAAATAATTTAGCTGTTGAATTATAGCTTTTTAAAGTAACCTGATTATTGTGTGTGTCTTTGATTATATTTAAATATCTACCAGTTTATAACAAAAATAATTATTAACTACAATATTCTTTAATTATTAGATTCTTGCTATGAGCAACACTAAGGGTTTGAGTGTTGGTTATTTTAGAAAGCGCTTAAAACAATGGCAAGAAGCGATTCCAGTGAATACTGGCTGGTTTTTAAATCCTGAGGATTCATCTTATCTTTTAAATCAAGTGCAAACTCATATAGATTATTTATTAGGAGATGGAAAATTCTGCAGAGTTTTTGATGTCGATAATAAAGGTAATCTTTTATACAGCCATTTTTAAGTGATATTACTTAATTTTAATGATTGATTACACTAAAAGTTTTGAACCACAAAATTTTGAATTTTATTTTAAAATTTTATATGTGGAAAGGGGAAAGCTTTTACACTAACCTTTATTCATAAGAAATAAATTTAAATGTTAAACCACTTGATAAGTAAATAATGATTACTATTAGATACTGTAAGCCTTAATAATATTATAAATGCGAAAGTTTGTATGTATGGATGTATGTTTGTTACTCTTTCACGCAAAAACATCTGAATGAATTTTAATGAAACTTTACAATAATATAGCTTATACATCAGAATAACACATAGGCTATAATTTATAAAGATATTGTATAAAGTGTCTGAAATAATAATGATAGTTGTCAAGAAAGTAGGAAAACATTTTGCCATCTGCAAAAAGTCTGCAACAGCATATATCTCTTTTATGTGTGAAGCAAAATTTTCCTTTTTTGTTTTGTCTATGCCAGGTGCCAGTACGCACTTGCTTCTAATTTATTGCTTTCATCAGTGTAATCACTAATTTTTTTTATTTCAGAATAAATCTAGATTTCAAAAGGAGATGTTGTGGCAAGTCTCTCTTTATTTGAATAGCTATTGTTGATTTTTTTCATGTGTAAGCCATTATCGCCAAATCATACATACAATCATACATACAATGAATCATACATACAATAAAAGTTGATAATTTATTTTTATGCAAGTTTTTTTTTTATGATTTTACGGTGCACATTTGGTAGTAACAAATTGATTCTTATATCAAAATAAATACTTTTATCGCTTCTGGTATTTAAAGTAGATAAACTTTGTCTTTCATACTACATCATTTGGACAAATTTGCATAATTTGTTTGTGGTTAGTAGTTAATTATAATGCTATAATTTTAATTGAATAGGCAGGTATTGCATTTTTTAAGTATAAAAATAACTACCATACTGTATTTTTTTTGAAGTGTAGAAAAAGTACCTACTAAGAATTATTCTACGAAAGTGTAAGCCTAATCTTTCCCAAAGCTCTAATAAAGTTCAAGCTATGAAAGTAGCTAGACTTAACAAAACGTTTCCACAAGCCGAAATGTAAAGGCTTCTACAGGTGGAGCGTGAGGCAGATTGCAATTTTAACATAAAATAAATAAAACAGAAAGTAATATTAACGTATTACACTTCTAGATATAAATTTTTTACATTTTTAAGCATTCATTACACAAAATTTGTAACAATGTGTTACTTTTGCTGAGCAGAGATTAGCTTAGGAGGGTGTTTTCAAAAATCGACCCACAAGAGAGTTACAGAGAGTTATAAATAAAAAAAAATCCTTTTTATCAGCTAATAGATCTACAGACTCAAAATTTAACAATGTTTTTTTGTTTTGTTCAGCTGAGTATGCAAAAAGCTTATTTTTTTTTTGTTTAATTTGCAATTCACGTAAAATTAACTCATTAAAAACTTCTTTATCCTTCAATCTGTGTTGTTTAATTTTTAAATTCACCCTTGCGAGGAACGGGTATACCAGCTAGTTGGTTTTATATATATTCTTAAATATTTTCTTTTATAGGTGAAATTTTAAAGAATTTCAGTGCTAGAAAATTGTTGTATTGTATTGCAGCTTGTGGCAATAATAATCAAGCCAGTGAAATAAGGTCATATTACTTATCAGACAAAGTAAGGAAAAAAAGAGTATTAGAATATATTTATTAAAGTACTTTGATAAAAATTTTAATTATTATAAAATGCCTTTAATTGTTGTTAAGAAAATATGGGAAAAATTTTGGGATCAAAATATGTGAATTGTCAAATTTTTTTATTTAAAATAGTCAATTATTGAAATGTTCATTGGAAAAGGATTATAAGGTTTATATTCTCTGTGTTCAGCTGTTGTGCACTAACTAATATAAGAATATGGCCTCTTCATTCTTTGTCAATGAAAATTCTCTGTATAGCACAATTATTAAATGCTAAAAATTATTCTACCAAAACTGATATCCTGCATTTTAAAATTTTTTCTATTTTTTGGGTTATGCTATATCTTAACTGGATTATAATGATTTACTAAATAAAAAAAATAAACATTATTATAGCAATTGGATAAATTCATTTCATAGGGAAATTCCAATCACATAGAGTTATTGTGTCACTTAGAAAGAAAATCATTTTAGAATAGTGTTTATATATAATGCATTTGGAATAAAAACATGCATGTTATACTTACTATAAAGTGTTATAATTCATATTTTATTCATGTAATAAATGTAGGGTGAACCAAAAGTCTTGCCCTGATTATAAATATTTAGTGTGCTCAAACTATTATAAGTAGATGTATGTTGGTTTGGATATATTTTAAAAGCCCTTTTGGGAATTTTTTTTTTATAAGACCATTTAAACCACAGTTGAAATAATCGCTGAATATTTTCAACAGTTACACTGGACCTGCCACTTCTAGAAAGATCCTTAATGCTACCTGTTTCTTTAAACATTTTACTCTATCACTTTATTGATTTTTCACTGGGAGGTTTTCTTCTATAACAATGTCCAAAATTTATATGGAACATTAATAGGCAATTGTTTTGTGAAACGAAAGCACATATTGGATTTTCTCTTAAATTAATGCAACTTTGGCAGAAAATCATGTCTTAATTACAAATGTGAAGCACAGTGGCTGAGGGGTTAGTGCATAGCGCTTCTACACCACAGTTCCGAGGTTCAAGTCTCAGGCTGGGAAGGTTGACTTAGTCTTTCATCCCTTCAGTGGGTTGATAAATGAGTACCAAGCTTGCTTGGTAACTTAACACTAAGGGTTTCACATCAGACTGACCACCTGACGAGAACATCTGCTCATGCACCTCAGGGTTCAAGATCAGGTATACTGAGTTGGGTACAATAGGCCTTGGCCCTCATGGGCTGTTTTGTTACTGAGTATTATAATACCATCGATTGCACACAAAAAAAATTAAAACTGACCTATCCAATGACACAAAAGTTGTTATTATATTGATTAGTTATTTTGTAATGGATTTTTATAATTAGGGCAAGATCTTTGGTTAATTCTATATATCGTAAAATCCGGCGTATAACACACCCTTTGAACATAAACAAGTTGTATAAAAAATTTTTTTTTAACGTCAATCCCTACTTTCTTGGAAAAAATGTATTGGCACCAACTGTTGCAGCTAATTCTAACTACAAGGGAAATAATGCAGAATAAATTTAAAATTAAAATTTAATAAATTAATATTTTAATAAACTATACTAACATCAAGTGTCATCCACTACAAGTTAAAAAAAATTTATGTGAACTTGATTGGATGAATAGAAATTATTTTATTAAAGATTGAAAATTCTAACACGATAAATAAATATATAGAGAGTGTGAGCTAATAGTAGGAATTGAAAAATAAAAACGAAAGTTACGGGTGCATGTTATGTGCCAAGTATAAAAATGAAAGCTTAAAAAAAAGAAAAGCATAGAAAAAATTAAGCTTCTACAAATATATCGCAATACTGTTTATTTAAAAGAAGTGACATATTCCTTATGAACTTAAAGGGTTGTATTTCCAGAAATACACTATTTTTTTCAAAAGATTGGGATAATATCTTGTATAAATGACTTCAAAACATAAGATTGTGCATGTACATTTCAGGTTTCTTCTTAAAAAAGGGGGTGCATGTTATATGATGAATATTTCTAAAAATTCAAAATTGCAGCATGAAAGTATAGGTGCACGTTATACGCTGGATTTTACAGTATATATATATATATTGAGCAGCATTGTTTTTTTTGTCTAAATCTATGCTTTTATTTGTAACAATAAGCTATTAATGTATATTAGATACAGTTATGGGTACCCAAGATCAAATACATTTTTTCTTTTTGTAATAGGTGAAAGAACAATACGGTCAGTGTTTCCCCATTGTTATTCAAGGATACATCATTACTAAGTCTTGTATTGCAGCTGTAGTGCATTTGAATGAAACTATGAAAAACCTCCTTTTCATACAAGAAAGTAGTCCTGAATTTGGTGATTGTCTTAGCAGTTTAATGTATTCTATGAGTCTGAATGATAATTTCATGAAACATACTTCAACCGTTGATTTTGATGACTTAGATTTCACATCTAATGGGAAAACTAATGAGGAAGACAGAAGTGAAGAATATGACAACATAGATGTAAAAAGTTGCAGTTTCATAATTATGGCAGAGAGAAATGAAGTGAAAAAGGATGCCAAACAATCAATGCCTGAAAAACTTTCAACTTTCTTTATCAAATTATTGAATGAGGTTGCTGATGAAGATGGAATGATTAATTTTGATTGTTATGGTGAACTAGAAGATGGTTATAAATATTGCAGATTGAGTGAGGATAGTTGGATGATAAGGCCTCCAACCAATTTAATTTTCAAAACTCTTTTTACTGGACTTTATATTTAAAATGCAATTGAGGTAATACAATTATTTTGCTACTTGTAACATTTTTAAGTTAACACAACAATTAAATATTTATTTTATTTGAAAATGTAAAAATTTTTTACAATGTAACACTTTATGTTTGGATTTTCCAAGTTAAATATGTTGTTTAGTAAAATAATGATGTAAGTTAGGATTTTTTATGCTATTTCAGCATATTTATGAAAGTATTTTATCGTACAAATTTCTTTCTTATTTTAGAAATGTAATGAAGATCCAGTTTCTATGATATGAAACTCGAATTCTTTCAATAGGATTTGAATTACTATCTAGTTTTAACTCTTACAAAATATTAGCAATAAAACTCTTAATTACAAATCTGGCATTTTTTTAAAAAAAACCCCTTAAAATTTAAAAAAAAAAACTCTTATAGATAAAATTTTAGATAACATAATTATGTTTTGCTATGTAAAGTAATTAACATTTTAGAAAAAAAATACTATGATGTCTATATTTATACAAAATTTAAAAAATATGCTTAACTGTGTGGAATATTATACATTTGATTGTGTATTTCTTGCGGCTGATATGTGAACATGTAATTTATTTAGTTATATGTGATATTCTCTTTTTTTATTTGGTAGTGATGTATAATTTGTTAAGAGAAAGCATGTGAATGCAAATAAAATACTTTCCTTTAAAGTGAACAGTTTTTGTTGAATTTACTCAAATAATTATAACATATATCAATCTCATGCTTATAAATATACAAATGTTTTTTTATTTAATATTAAATTCACAGATTACCTGAATGTATAAATGAAGAAATTTTGTGGGTACGCCTTAGCAGTTGTAGTTATAACTTTACTAATTTATTGGTTGGCAAATTCTGTTCAATAAAAGTAAAATAAACTATAAATTAATCAATACAATTATAATTGAAATTTAAAAAAAAATGGCAATATTTAATATGCTACAGTTAAACATAAATTATAATAAATTTCGTTTAAATGATTGATAAGTTTTTAATTTCTATAATTCATAAGGTTAGAACTATGCAAGAAGCAAAATCATTTGCTATTTAATAATGAATAATTCTTGAATTGTAAACAAATTTCTATGCTACGAGAGGACTTGAAGGATTTAATTCTGAGAAACCATTATTATTTCACATGTTCATTAAAAAAATGAAGTTATAACCTAGTAGCTGGTATACCCATTCTTCACATGGGTGAACTGAAAAATTAAACAACACAGATTGAAGGATAAAGAAGTTTTTAATGAGTTAATTTTACGTGAATTGCAAATTAAACAAAAAAAGCTTTTTGCATATCTAAGCTAAACAAAAAGAAAGAAAAAAAAAACACCTTTGTTAAAATTTAAGTATGTAGATCTAATAGCTGATAAAAAGGATTTTTTTCATTTATAATTCCCTGTAACACTCTTGAGGGTTGATTTTTGAAAATACCTCCCTATGCTGATCTCTGCTCAGCAAAAGTAACACATTGTTAAAAGGTTTGTGCAATGAACGCTTAAAATAGTGTAAATAATTTATATGTGAATGTGTAATACATTAATTTTGCTTTCTGTTGTATTTATTTTATGTTAAAATTGTAATATTAGCAAGCAACGCCGTTTCTTCAATTATAATGGCGATTCAATGAAAAACACAGTGAAATGATAACGATAGAGTCAAGTTGGCAAATATCTAGCTACTTCATAGCTCGAGCTTTATTAGAGCTTTGTAAGACCCGCCGTGTAGGGGAGTGATGCACGTTAATGCTTTATCTACCACATTACGATTTACTGCAGTTTTTTTCACGCAATATTTTTTTTGGATCACTACATTAAAAATTTAGGGATATATACATAAACGAAATACTCCACTTTGGGAAATTTAATCCATTAGAGATAATAAATTAATGAAAGATATTCCACTGTAAAATTAATTATATATACCGTTGACTTAAAATAAACAGTCAAATCGTTTTCTAAGGTCTTCATTAACATACAAAAACTTAAGACACTTACATTTTGAAAAACTATTTTTTCGGGGCAAAAATAATAATCTTTGTAATCCGCTGAAAACACATCTGCTGCTAAACTATTCGCCTTCCCCGCTAAAATACTCATCATGGAACCCGTGCTGCCATATCTTGGAAGAGTGGATTTCAAAGAATATTCCTACTAAGTATTGGTAGAATATTCCTTCTAAGATGGTGTGGAGTGGTAGTTAGGAGAAGGGGGTGCCAGCTCAGGTGTCGTCCATGTCACTTGACCATGGTTCAAAATTACGTGGTCTGTTGCCAATAGCCCTTGTGTAGCTGAATAGTGCGACGTTAATATTCACTCACTCCAAAAAATACAGTGCAGTAGTTATAATTATTTTTATACTTAAAAATGCAATATCCGCCTATTCAATTAAAATTATAGTGTTATAATTAACTACTAACCACAAACTGCTAACTATGAACTATGATGTAGTGTGAAACACTAAGTTTATCTACTGTAAGTACCAGAAGCAATAAAAGTATTTATTTTGAAAAAAGTTCAATTTCTTACTACCAAATGTGCATAATAAAATCATTAAAAAAACATTCAAATAAAGAGAGATTTATAACAACCTCTCCCTTCAAAACTTAGTTTTATTCTGAAATAAAAAAAATTAGGGATTGTGCTGATCGCAGGAATTAATTAGAAGTGAGCGCCTTGCGTAGCCAAAACAAAAAGGGTTCTTTCACAAACAAAAGCTAGATATATGCGGATGTGGGCTTTTTTGCAGCACATGCCAGAATTGCTTGCAGATGGCAGAATTTTCTCCTACTTACTTGACAAATATTATAATATTTTGGACACTTTATCACAAAATCTTTATAAATTATAGCCTATGTGTTATTCTGATGTATAAACTATATTACTGTGAAGTTTCATTAAAATCCATTCAGTTGTTTTTGCGTGAAAGACGCCCAAACATCCTCACTAACTTTCACATTTATAATATATATATCTAGATGTCTCTAGAACCCTTAAAATTTGTCACCAGGGGACTAGTAAGAAAGTAAAAAATATTTTTTACAAATATATCATAAATATGAATTATACTTTTTGAATTGGTGAATATTTATGATTCAGTTTTCAACAGTATCTTGTATAAAACCAATTGAATGATTTTTTTTGCATTTATCTACTTTTAGAGTGTATTTTAAAAGATAAAAATGTTCAGAAAATTTGTAAAAAGTTTGCCAATTTTTTAAAAACTCAAAAGGAACACGTAAATCAAGCAATTGTCTACACATAGACCTCTTAAGGGAAGGGGTTGCGGTCTAAAAATCCTGTAGATGTATGCACCAAGGGGTTATCTCTATGGTGAAAATTAAAAAAAAACTGCTGGTCTATGGGAGAGGAGGGTGATGTTGAACCACCCTTCCCTTGGGTACACCACTGAAATCAGCACGTTGGAATTGTGAAGTATATAACTGATACCTTGTCTAGGATTATTTAAAAAAAGTTTATTTGTGATAAAAGCTTTTAGTTTCTAGTTATTCTTATAAACTTTGATGAATCCCTCCTCCCTGCAAAACCTAGAAGAAAAAAAAGAGTTGTAGCTTTTATGAAATAAAGAAACTTTTCCTTCACAAACACATTTTTATTTATCTTAAATTATTTACATGTAGACGTTTCGATACTAGAACTGAACCGTCAACTGCAATGAATGAAAGTTCGAAATCTATATCACACTATACCATTGAAATCTGAATTACTGCAGTTATAACCTCTGTAAAGATAAACTGAGATAAAACCTTTGCTTTTGCGATTAAGCCCTTTACGGAATAGATGCAATCCCCACCAGATGTTACCATTTATTTTCTTAGCAAACCCGAAATTTTTTCACTGTTCTTCTGCCAGTAATAACTGAAATTTTCAATGACCCTATGTGAAAGTGAATCCGTCATCTTTACAGATACCTTTTCGATCCATTTTCCAAAATTTCTCTAAGTACACATTAATTAATGAACAAAACTGATTGTTAGGGGGAAGTCAACTTTCAAAGAAATGAAACTGACGCCACAAACTTTCTCAGATAACTCCGTGTTATTTCGTTTTGCGATATTGGAACGACTTACTGCAGAGGGTGTTGCTAGTAATGGAACGATTCCTTCTCCAACCTTTGAACAAGTGGTGCTTACGCTCTTATTATACCGCTAACCTGACCCAGCTATGAAACCTGGAGTTAAGTAACTGGTAGTCAAGTTAAAACTAATCCCAGGTTAGAACTTCAATTCCAGTTTTTCAACCGGTTACTTCTTAACCTGCTCAAAGTAAACCCCATGACTTCGACTGATTTGTTCATATGAGCTACAGCTTGTGTATTCATCTCATGTACCACTATTATTTTTCAATAGGAATGTCAGTAAAGTATACTTCACTCAGTTTGAAAAGGATTTGGTGTTGGCTTTTATGAAGCCACACTTGCACATTGTTGAGTCTAAATAAACAAATGCAGTTAGTATGAAAAAAAGTGAGATGTATATTGAAATTGGGCTACAATTTAATGGCACT
Organism: Trichonephila clavipes; assembly: GCA_019973935.1. NCBI lineage: Eukaryota > Metazoa > Arthropoda > Arachnida > Araneae > Nephilidae > Trichonephila > Trichonephila clavipes. The sequence goes on along the minus strand of BMAU01007237.1, from coordinate 342,482 downwards.
GACAGAGTGGTGAATCCACGAACACCACAACAAATCCATCAGTGTTACTTGAGTTTTTAAAAAAATGAATAATAAAAGTAGCGTTTTAGGGCAAGAAAGGAGAAAATCAGCGGATGGTGATGTATCCACAGAAGCAGAATTAACAGACTTCGAGATGTTTTGGGATTAGCAGATTCTGCCACTGTCCCTGCCCTTTTGTTGAATTTACTCAAATAATTATAACATATATCAATCTCATGCTTACAAATATACACAAATGTTTGTTATTTAATATTAAATTCACACATTACCAGAATGTATAAATGAAGAAACTTTGTGGGTACGTCTTAGCAGTTGTAGTTATAACTTTACTAATTTCTTGGTTGGAAATTTCTGTTCAATAAAAATAAAATAAACTATATAATTAATCAATACAATTATAATTAAAATTTAAAAAAATTACCAATATTTAATATGTTACAGTTAAACATAAATGATAATAAATTTCATTTAAATGTTTGATAAGTTTTTAATTTCTATAATTCATAATGTTAGAGCTATTCAAGAAGAAAAAAGCAATTGCTATATTTAATAATGAATAATACTTGAATTATAAAGAAATTTCTATGCTCGAGAGGACTTGAAGGATTTAATGCTGAGAAACCATTATTATTTCACATGTTCGTTAAGAAAATGAAATTATAACCTATGTCTTTAGAACCCCTAAATTTTAATTGTAACCAGGGGACTAGTAAGAAAATAAAAAATACCATTAAAGTGTTTATATTTTATAAATATATGTCATAGATTATATTATACTTTTGGAATTAATTTGGTGAATATTTATGATCCAGTTTTCAACAGTACCTCACATGAAACCAATCAAATGAAAATTTTTTTGCATTTATCTACCATTACAGTATATTTTAAAAGATTTCCAATTTTTTATTTAAAAAAAAACTTTAACAACCCAAAAGAAACATACAAATCAAGCAATGGACTACACACACAGACTTCTCTTATGGCATGTTGCGGTGTATAAAACCTGTAGATGTAAGCACCAAGAGAAATTTCAATGGGGGAAAAAAAAAACTTTTGGTCTGTGTGTGTGGGGGGAGGTTGACCCCACTTCCCTAGGGTACATCACTAAAATCAAAGACAAGTCGAAATTGTGAAGTATTCACAACTGATACCTTGTCTAGGATTATTTAAAACAGTGGATTTATTAGTGATAAAAGTTTTCAAAGTAAAAGTTCTTAGTTCCTAGTCATTCTTATAAATTTTGATGACCCCCCTTTTTTTCTCTTCAAAACCAAAAAAAAAAGAGAGACTTGTCGCTTTTATGAAATAAAGAAACTTTTAATCATAAACACATTTTTATTAATCTTTAAAACACTTTCAAAATAATAAAATTTTAATAAATACAAAAGTAAGAAACATCAGAGCTTAGCAATTGGCTTCATGGTTAAGAGACATGGAACATAGAATGGAATGAGTACACATCATGCATGCTAACACCTGGATACAGAATTTCATAGCAACATGAGAAAAATTTGGCAGGGGAAAATCTGGAACCGAAACTTGTTCCAACTTAAAAATATTCAAGAGGAATGTTATATGTATACAGTATAACATTCTATATCTCTCCTTTCAAAAATGTATAGAAATGTTCTGTAAATTTTAAATAGATGTTTTTCTAGATTTTATGTGACCAGTACTTCAATATATTTTTTGAAAAAAAGATACAAGATTAAAAGGCAAAATAACAACTTAAACAATTATACAGTGTCCATTCTAGGCTGTTTTGACGAATGACTACTTCCTTAATATATAATTTTAATTTCTAGGATGGTTTTTTGTTTAATTGATTGAAAAAATCATTATTATTATTTTCTTAATTATTTTTATATATCTTTTCATTTTTCAGCTAAGCCTTTTTTTTAACTTTCTTTTGAAGATCAAGAATAAATGAAAATTAATAATTTTGTATAAAAAATCAGATTACGCCAAATCAATGTAATATCAAATATGCCCTTTTTATTTACTATTCTGTCACACGAAAGATAACTTCCTCTTTTTAAAAAATAATTTAAAATGAATTGAAGTAGCCTTTTATGATTTAATATAAATATATAATCCATAATTTTACAGAAATAGAAAAGTAATGTTTCGTGCAATTTTTTTTTGCATGCATGGTTGCATAATTCTTAGTCCCAAAACAAATATGTTTAATTTTTTTTAGTCAATATATTTATATGGTGGTAATAAAAGTAAGTTAATTATATATATATATTTTAAGCATAATATAGAATGGCTACTTCTTATTTTTCAGAGCTGTATAAGCCAATAAATAGTATTTAAAATGACATCTGCAAACATCAGAAATCAAAATTCAGAACTACTTTAAAATTTCCAAATTGTACACAAATTAATATCCTTTTTAGCATGGCTCGTTTGAAGCAAATATATATGCAGCTTATTATCACATTAATTCAATTTTAAATCCATTTCACAGTCATGATAACTACTTTTGCTCAGTAGAATTATAAGGAAAATATGTAATACAATCAAAAAAATTTTTCTTGTAATTTAAAGCTGGCTATCTATCCCCAAAATTTAGTAAGTAATTATTCCTATGAATTATGTATATTAGTTCATTACATATTTATGTAATTTATTTATATTGAAAGAGTATGATGCAAGTATAATTGATACATATGAAAAATTTCCATTATGAAAGTTTTTACGATTTAGACATAATTATCCCTGTATCATCCAAATAAAAGCTTACATACAAAAATCCGTAAATTTTATATTTGTATAACATTTATAAAAAGAGATTTATCTCCAAATGCATTCCTACTGTATTTCTAAAAGAAAAAAAAAGTTTAGTCATAAGAAATAATAATTAACAGGAAAAGTATTGTCACATTTACAATCTTTAACACGAATACACAATGGAATGAGAACACACATCATGCTAATATTTGGAAATGAATTCACAGCAATGCAAGGAAAATTGGCGAGGGGAGATCTGGAACAAAAAAACTGTTCTGACTATAAGGATTCAATCAACATCAAGAAGCTTTGAAGCCAAGAAAGACAATTACGAATGCGTAACCCCCTTCCTGGCCACCAACATGTTTAACACGGGACTTTTCTTGATGTATTCCACAGCTTTGTTATGGGTCACCATCGTAAAGTCGTAACCATTTACTTGCAAGATCTTGTCGTGGGTTTTTAATCCACACTTGGCAGCCGGGGAATTTTCGGTGACTTCTGTTACGTAGATTCCACTGTCTTTATACCCGTAAGAACTTTTGCTGAAGTCTTGATCAATTCCTCCACCAATCTTGAAACCGCATTTCAAAACTTCTTTGCCATCGGGTTCCACGCAAGGTTCTTTCGTCAGTTTAATAGGAATGCTGAGACATTCCATGGCCGTGCCGGGTTGGTGTTCAAACGCCATATTTTCGTGAATGTAAATATAAAGATACAAATATATACGATTGAAAAAATCGTTCGTTAAGAGCTTTAATGTGTGTGAAGGGCTACGAATTAGCTTAAATTGATAAATAAGCCTTAAAATTTTTAAAAAAGAGAGAACTATTCCCTTCCTTACGTTATAATAATGTCGCACCTAACGGTTTGTTTTGCTGCATTAAAAAAAATAAGAGCCAGTTGTTGACCGATAGATATTAAGTCGTGCTGCCATCTGTTGTATCAAAATGTAACTATTTTAGATGTACAGTCATAGACTAAATCGATAATTACAGCAATTCTTATCGCAATGAATACAATTTTTTACGACCGAGTCAAAGATTTATAAATTATGGTTTTAATTAATTAACGAGTATTCTGGTGTAAAAATATATTTTCTTGATACATATTTTTCGGAGTAAGAGTGCTCTAATATGTAAAATTTGATTCGAATTCATTCAAGAGATATTCCTTCAAAATTTTTGGAGGTTCTATGCTAGACCCATTGGCGGAACATACACCCCTGCAACCTCCGGTTCGCGGAGTAACCCAGGATTCTAGGAGGCCCTAAACCTGACTAACGCCAAGTATGTATTTGGGCTTGGCACCCAAAACCTGACATTGCAGGGGGCCCTAATATTGTCCGTTATGTCTACGGCTAGATCTGTGGTGGGTGGTGATCAATTCGTATTGGCATCTCGCATTTTATATTAGGTTTAATTACAAGACCGACATGTGGTAACCTTAAGCCTTAGTAAGGATTGCACAATATTGTGATATGAAGCAAATTAATTGTAAATACATTATTTAAGTATGAATGTTGCGCATAAGTATGGCTTTAGATTTAATAATCCCATAAGAGGATAAAATATTTATAGCCAATATTTATTGTATTAAAAACATGGAGTTAAAGAAAAGTTTAAGGAAAGAAACATTTTTAAAAATCTCAAACAAGGAATTTTTAGCAGAAAAGATTATGAGAATCATAAACGTGAATGTATACTTTACTAAAGTTATAGGACTAAATATTTTTTTTTCTTAGTTATGGAAAATGGATAACTCAAGCAAACCAAGAATAAAAAGGATATTTTTAAGCTAAATATCGTCTGAAAACGATATATGATGAAATAAAAAATCGAAAGATCTGTTCCAATTTATTACAAAAAATTTTCATTCAAAATGTGTCCTTATGTGTCTCTATAAAATGAAAGAGCACAGAAAAGTAAGCCCAAACGAATTTTAAGTTATTTAAGCATGATAAAGGAAGGTGAATAAAAAGATACAAAAAATGCAAAGCAAGTTGCATTGTATTTATTCTATTTTTTCATTATTATAAATTTTTTTTCGATAAAAAAAAAAGAGAGAGAGAGACAGGAGTGTGTGGGGGGGATTAGTATTAAAAAAGCCTTAATATTTTGATTTGCTAATGAAAAAATTTTTGAAGAAATTTTTTTAGTCTCGTTAATAAAATTCTTTAAGAGAATCTAGATATATACTATTATAAATGCGAACGTTTGTGAGGATGTTTGGCCGTCTTTCAAGCAAAAACAACTGAATGGATTTTAATGAAACTTTACAGTAATATAGCTTATACATCAGAATAACACATAGGCTATAATTTATAGCATAGGCTATAATTTATAAAGATATTGTGTGAAGTGTCCAAAATATAACGATATTTGTCAAGTAAGTAGGAAAAAATTCTGCCATCTGTAAGCAATTCTGGCGTGCGCTCCAAAAAAGCCCTGACAGCATATATCTATCTTTTGTTTGTGAAGAAATCCTTTTTGTTTTGGCTACGCAAGGCGCTCGCTTCTAATTAATTCCTGTTATCAGCATAATCCCTAATTTTTTTTTATTTCAGAATAAAACTAAGTTTTAAAGAAAGAAGTTGTTATAAATCTTTTATTTGAATGTTTTTTTTTATGATTTTATTATGCACATTTGGTAGCAAATGCTTTTTTATCGGTTCTGGTACTTAAAGTAAATAAACTTTCTCTTTCACACTACATCATTTGGACAAATGTTCAAAATTTGCTTGTGCTTAGTAGTTAATTATAACGCTATAATTTTAATTGAATAGGCAGATATTGCATTTTTAAGTATAAAAATAATTATAATTACTGTACTGTATTTTTTGGAGTGAGTGAGTGAATATTAACGTCGCACTGTTCTGCTACACGAGGGCTTTTGGCGACGGACCACGTAATTTTGAACCATGGCCAAGTGACGCGGACGACACCTGAGCTGGCACCCCCTTCTCCTAACTACCACACCACACCAACTTATTTGGAATATTCTTTGAAATCCACTCTTCTCTCTCTCCAAGATATATGGCAGCACGGGTTCCATGATGAGTACTTTAGCGGGAAAGGCGAATAGTTTTGTAGCAGATATTGCGTTTTCAGCTGACGGTGCTTTCAGCGGATTGCAAAGATTATTATTTTTGTCCCGAAAAAATAGTTTATGTCAAAACTTAAGTGTCTTATGTTTTTGTATGTTATCGAAGACCTTAGAACGATTGACTATTAACTATTGAACTTTAAACGATTTGATTATTTATTTTAAGTAAAAAATGTATGTAATTAATTTTACAGTGGAATGTCTTTAATTAATTTATTAGCTTTAACGGATTAAATTTCCCAAAGTGGAGTATTTTGTTTATATATATCCCTTAATTTTCAATGTAGTGATCCAAAAAAGAAATATTGCATGAAAAAAAACTGTTGTAAATCATAATGCGGTGGATAAAGTATTAACGTGCAACACGACCCTACACGGCGGGTCTTACAAAGCTCTAATAAAGCTCGAGCTATGAAAGTAGCTAGACATTTGCCAACTTGACTCTATCGTTAACATTTCGCTATGTTTTTCATTGAATCGCCATTATAATTGAAGAAACGGCGTTGCTTGCTAATATTACAATTTTAACATAAAATAAATACTACAGAAAGTAATATTAATGTATTACACTTTCAGATATAGATTATTTACACTATTCATTACACAAAACTTTGAACAATGTGTTACTTTTGCTGAGCAGAGATCAGCATAGGGAGGTATTTTCAAAAATCGACCCTCAAAAGTGTTACGGTGAATTATAAATGAAAAAAAATCCTTTTTATCAGCTATTAGATCTACATACTTAAAATTTAACAAAGGTGTTTTTTTCTTTCTTTTTTTTGTTTAGCTGAGATGTGCAAAAAGCTTTTTTTGTTTAATTTGAAATTCACGTAAAATTAATTTATTAAAAACTTCTTTATCCTTCAATCTGTGTTGTTTAATTTTTCAGTTCACCCGTGCGAAGAACGGGTATACCAGCCAGTAGTGTATAAAATTTTAAAAATTTAAAGTAATTACAATTCTTCTGACTTGTAAAAAATAAAGTCAAAGCTCATTTTAACTCTAAAAAAAAGGAAAGTATGAACATCCTATATTTTGGAAGGAATAAAGGAATAAAAATTGTTTTTCAATTTTATAAGGAGCAATATAATTAATCAAAGTTCATTTGCCCATGTTAATTTCTCATTTTGGCTTCATTAACTAACTTTCCTTCTTTATTCTTTTTTTTAAAAAACGGATTGTATAAGCAAACTAACTAACAATTTTTTGGACATGAGACTTGGTATTGTGCCCTTAAAATTACTGCATTTCTGGATAGAGAGATGGATCACAGAGCTTTTGAGCAAAAGGTATTTTATTTCAATTTAATAAAAAAGAACTTAAATTCATCATTAATTACTCTAATCTTCACAGCCTTTCGTTGGAGATAAGCTCAAGTCCGGATCAATGTTCGTATATCTTCAAATGATCGTCTCCCGGGTGTGGTTGTCCCAGCAACCCCTTTTACTGTTATCTCCCCAGATGAATCAGTGGAGCAGCACAGACTCCGTCATCGTCTTGAAGAGGTCCTCGCAGTTTCTTGATCTTTTGATCCCCTCGGATGCGTCTGCCTCCGCAACCACTGTCACTTGTGTTCAAAGAAGGAAAAAGATGAGCTGATCCTCGTCCTCTTCCAAACCGACTCTTTAACCCCCTTGGGCTGGTCTCTTTCTGATTGGTGAACGTCGCAAGTCTGTATCTGACATCCTCTTCGTCTTCATCCAAACTCCATTGGTTCTATGAGACAACTGGCCATCATTACTGAGATTAGCTCCACCGCCGTATATATACTTCTTACACCATATGGAGGGTCTATCAATCGACCTGTACCTTTGACACTCAGAACACCTTCCTGGGTATGTCTTCCTTATGACAGGCTGACATTCCACTATTCAAGTAATTCGCGGTCCACAAGTACGAAGGAATGAAATAACGGTAACTTTTTAATAGGACGGCCACTTCTATAAATCGTTGCGACTGAAACTCTCTGGGTGCAGGAGAAAGGAGAGGTGTGGTCACATAAAAGCTGTTTTCAGAATTGGTTCAACATCTGTTTTATCCCAAGCGTGAGAGAAGAATACAATACCCCGTGTGATCATTTTGCTCACCTCAGTCATCAAATTTGACAAGTATTGTCGTAAAGTGTTCGTCTAATGAGATGACGCTACACCGGATTTCACGTATGTAAAGTTTTTAAGGTTCTGTTAAAAGGGAATAGAAAAAAAAGAAAATGAAAAAGAACACACCTAACAGTTTTTAGCCATAAATATTTTTTTTAATTGATTGTTCTACTTGTACATAAACCAATTTTTATGTATAATAATTATACGTTGACAGAGGAACTTTACAAAATTTTATTATGTAAATTGCTTTTGTATCATTAATAAATTTTGAACAGCTATTTAATTTCCTTTGTTATTCATCGTACCTATAAGGAATACTCGGATATCGAAGAGATCTTTGGCAATGTGGCGTATTGGAAGCGAAAACAACACAATCAGGCTAATTACAAAAGCATGCCAATCCGTCATTTTACACCTCATTGATTTTCTCTCACTTACCAAGCGCGACTCTCCAAAAACCAGTCTCCTCTGCTCATTAAGTCCCTATCTCACATGGCTTCGAAAATGGAGTCCTCGTGCGCAGGCCCATTAGAGAAGTCTATCTGGGAACGTAGGGGGCATGTGGATTTCAAGAAACATTTGTACTCCCTACAATCTAAGGCAGTCACTATGGGCTTTTCGTCCCCGACTACATCGACTTGCTTTTTCCAATTCCTACTATTAGTTTACACTCTCCCTTATATTACACACTTATCTATCTATATAAAAATGTTGTGTTGTTTTGTGTATGCGCGCATAACTCAAAAAGTTCTGCATGGATTAATCTGAAATATTGACACAACGTTGCATTTGTCTCTGGTCAGGATCTTATGTACTTTTTATTTTGAAATTCTCTCTAAATTTTTTTAAATTTAATTTTTAAGTGATTTTTTTGGTGTTATGACGTCATACGACGTCACGATTAGCTTTGAATGCGAAAATTTAAACTTTACGCTTAGATTTTTCCTAATTATTGTATAACTCTTCTATGGTTATGTTTATGCGTTGTCATATTTATCTATTTATTGTCCTTTGATACGTAATTGGGATTATTTTTCGAATAAATCTTTTTTTAAAAATTATTCTTTCAAGAACTCAAATTTTGTTTTGTAGGTTTGACAACAGTTGGATAGCATTATCGCGGGATGTTTACGACTTTGATTAAATTCTACATCGTGTTTTTTCTGTAATTTTAAGCTAAATTTATTTCTCTTTATTAAGCGAAAATGAAACTAACATAATTGACTTCTGTACGCTACATAATTTTCTACCAAATAGTTTCCGTCAACCATTTACCTGAAATAAACAGACGTAGCCAAATGCCGCGATATAACATTCAATGTTTGGAAACAATATTTTTTTCCCACTTGGAGATATTTTAATGTGACGAAATTAATCGACGGAGTTTTTAATAGGAATGTTTTTTTCTTTTTTAGACAACTTTTTAAACTTCATTTGATTCTTACGTATTATCGCAACAATCGCCAACTTTAATGATAACTCGCAAGGTTGGCCATTCCATTTTCGCAGATGTTGTACGCACAAAATTGGCAATCGTGCTTCGTTTTATACAATATCGCTAATAGGTTGCGATAATACGTAAGTACCTTTCATCAAAAAGTTCGGCGAAAAAAAATGGCGGCCTCCGGGCGCATAATGCAGCTGCTCCCCTTCTTAAACAGATTCCATTAGTAATTTGTTAAAAAAAATACTGGAAGTTGTTATGGTTTTTTTTTTTGTCAGGGACGTAGAGCTACCGCTGTATCAATGATGCAGGAGCCCCAACGAATGTTATTACAATTCCACTTAAATGGTGCTCATATCTAAAAAAGGGCCACAAAGGAATTCGGATACAAGGCCCACTCAGAGTTGTTTTGTAATTTCATATGTTTTTCTTTAAACCTTCACTTTAACTGCAGTCAATCGGCTTGAGTACATAAAATTGTATTGCAGGAACTCGAACTTAGGTCATCATACTGGCCAAGCAAACGCAGTGCGAGGGATAAATGCTGATCAAATTAAAGTAAGCATCAGTGAATGAGCAAAACAGACAGAGGGCTCAAATACATGTTGAGGAAGCAGGTTGTCATAAGATTGTAATTAGTTTTTCAAATTTTACTTTCGCGTTGATAAAGATAGTACAGCTCTTTTTATGTCAATTACTGTTTGTATTGTATATCATTTTTCAATTTATTTTTAAGCACAGAATATTTACTTTGGATTATTTTTATATATAAAATACTAAATTTAATTCTGTACACTATGTATGTGTTTAGCGAGTAGTATACCGATTAAAATCTTCCACCTAGCGTAAAATCCGGCTTATAACGCGCACTTTGAACACAACAAATAAAAGCAAATAATAGCTGGGTATAAAAATGAGGGCTTTAAAAATTAAAAAATAAATGAGCATAAAAAAGTTAAACTTCTAAATATTTCGAAATACTATTCATTTAAAAGACATGACATTCTTATTGAACTTAAAAGGTGGTAGTTCTAAAAGTATACTATTTTTGCAATTGTTTAGATAAACACATTGAATAAATCGCTTCTAAACATAACAGTATTGCATTTGTACATTTCAGGTTTCTTCGTAAAAAAGAGGTGCACATTATATAGCGAATATACCTAAAATTTAAAAATTGCAGCTTGAAAGTATGGGTGTGCGTTATATGCCGGACTTTACGGTATTTTATCTTTCTCCAATGAATCTAAATTAAATTAATATATAATTTTTTATGGTACTTATATTTTTTCTTTAGTCGGCCATTTACCTAAAATCAAAAGACATCGCCAAATACTGCAATATGCATTCAATAAGGGAAGAACATTCTATGCCTGTTTGTGCACAATAATAATACTTTTTTGCACTTGGTAGTGAATTTTTCCGCGAAATAGTTATTGTAGTTTTTAATAGTTGGGGCAATAACATTAGACTCACGTAATATCTATTTTGTGTAATTTCAAAATTTTATTTGGTGTTACTGTGAAATATAAATGGAAAAATTAAGATTTTCTGATGTATATTTTGTGTTTGTTTTGATATTTATGTATTATCGCAATCATATTGGCAGCATTAGAACTTAATTGCCAATTCGACGTGTATGATGCGAACAAAATCGGGGTTGATATAGTTGCAACAGTACCCAAGAACCTTTGTTTGCAACTTTTTTTGGTGATTTTATCAAAATAATAATTTGTTGTTAATAATTGGTTTTTGATAGCTTTTTATCATTTAAGTTTATTATAGCTAGCTAGCTGTACCCAATCATGTTTTCCTGTGGCTCAGTCTGGTTAAAAAGAAAGAAAAGAGAAAGCACACATTTCTAATATCTTTAACTGCTTGCACTTGAGGTATGATTTTTTTTTTTATAAAAAAATGTGGAAATATACATTAACAAAACTTTTCTAAACAGATTGATTTCATTTGTAATTTGTTAACAGAATACTCCCAAGTTATTATGGTTTTTTTTTGTCATGGTATGAATCTAAAATTATTTGCATTGTCTCCATAGAAGAGGTGCCAAGTTTGAAAACAAATTAAATGACTCTTCTTGAGGTGAAAGGGTTAATTTTACAATGCTTATGAGTAGACCTTTTGTGTTGCTTCATTGTCTGTATATATACAGAAATTGTCTGCTGTGCCTACTTTAGAGCAGTAGTTGCCATTTTTCAACACTTAATGAACCACTTAATGTATAACTTTATAATTAGCGTTTCACTAATTGGATTGACCTCTATGTGGCGGAGCACTATAGCTATATTTACGTCTTTATTTAATCTTCTATGCCCTGAAAATAAGCGGTAAAATCCTAGGAGAGCCCACACCCTTGGCAACAAACCAAAAAAGGCGCCACGCCAGAACAAGATGGTGCCAAGCGAAAGCGACAATGGTGGCAAGGAAATATAGCGGGATAAGGTGGATGCATAATGAAAATATATGTAAGCAATACAGAAATTAAACCTTTGAGATAAAAAATATAAAAACAGCACTTACTTTCTTACTGCTGATCTTTTCCGAGTGGAGGGGACAGCGTAACAACAGATTTTAAAAAAGTCTTAAAGGTCTCATCGCTAAGCGAATGACCGTGTGAACGCCGCCATATTTATTCTGCGAGGTAATGGTCGGACATACATTCGGCGTGCCTGGCACGATTTCGAAGAAAGCGTTTTATTGCCGACCATGTTACATCATGCTGATCATTACATTTAGGACATTCATAACTCGAAGCAATCAATCCTTCCTTCATACACCATTCAATCAATTCTTTCTTACCTTTCGCATTCAATAAAGTAAAAAATTCTAAAGTAGATTCCCTCACACACGCAACCAGCCCGGAGACCAACAACAAAATGAAATTCGAAATGCGCGCCCACAAAATACGACAATGCTAGAAATTGTCGTATGTAGTGTTTAAAAGTAGGGTTACCAAGAGATGGCACAATTATCGCCAACCAAAGTAATTCGCGCCAAGGGTGTGGGCTCTTCTAGGAGTGAACCAAATAAGCTTCATGAAAAGCAACAATCAACAAACTGAAGTGTTTTCCCAACAATTTTCCAAAAAATGGTTGAGATTACCAAAAATCGCTAACTTCAGGAATTATGTTTTTTTGTTTAGTTATTTCAGTAACTAAAAGCTTTTAGTAAAGAATAATTCGTGTTCCGTAATATGTTGTTTTGTTGTTCATCTTTTTTTAAACTGAATCTTCATAAAAGTATAAATTGACAATTTTACTGCATACCATCCAAAATTTTCACGCATCACCAATTGGTGACTGCTGCTCTGTAACACACATCAGTAATTATGTATTAGCATCACTGTAACAAAATTGGTGCCATGTATATTGTACCTTAATATCTAAACAATAAAGATTGTAACATTTTTTTTATGAAAAAGGAAATGGAGGGAAAATGTTGCGATTTTTGCATGGTGGTAATTTGGCTGTGGTGATGCTAATATTTAAGTACACAGATAACAAATAATTGTCCATGTGAAAAGCTGTCTGTGTCTAGATATAAGCCACTCTGTTTTTAAGATAGGCCCTTAACTTTGTTGATAACAATTGTGATGCGACGCTAATGATAGCTTATTTAATTTTTTTGACTTTAACCAAAATTACTAATTTCTTAATGAACCAGGTTCTTAATTTAACTTCGCATCATGACTTAAGTTAAAAGTAGTTAAGTTCTATTGACAAATAAACATTACACCAAATTAACAGTCCGATCGTATAGTGGTAACAATTATATTTATTGATTAACATATTGGTAAAAGAAACGTTAAATATTACAAGGGTGGTACTTATCTGATGAGATTAGGAGGAGTACCTGAGGGGTGACCTCGGGTAGCGAGTGCGCTTCCCGACTGGAGGGTTTTTCTGGCTGACGTAAGAGGGAGGAAAAGCCCCGAGAAATCTTCCAGACCAGCCTTTAAAGCCGACCAGATCACTTCGTAAAGAATCCGCTACGGATTCATTACCGTCCAATCTATCACCCTGATTGGAGCGCAAGAACATAACCTTGCCGGCCATCAGGTCCGTTGAACCCGACGCACCCACATTCCTGTGTAATCCCTATTTCCTGTAAACAGGGCAAATGCAAAAATTACAACTGTATCTCAGGGGCCGGCGGCCTCCCATCACTCCTCCCCTCTTTCAGATTAACAAAACTAGAAATAAACACACAAAAAAATCATTCATGAAAATGTAAATATTATAGATGCAATAGCGACAATAGTTCAAACAGTCCCGTCGTCCCTCGTCAAACTCCTGGTCAAGAACGAATGTCCACTTCTTGAAGAATGATAACTGAAAATCCAATCTTAATGAAGACTCCTGAGGCTGTGTGAAGCATAACGTAACATGTAATTGTTTAATTGCAATCATGACAACAGTTCAACAGTCCCGTCGTCCGTCATCAAACTCTTGGTCAAGAACGACTGTCCATTGAAGCATAACGTCACAGTCCTCAGCATTATAGAGACGTAGTTGTTCTATGCAGTAAATCTCTCGTGAAATGAAGAACCGGTGGGTCTGAATCCCGCGGGGGCTCCTCTAGTGGTGCAAAGGCCAGGTGAAACATTGAGTCACAGTCTCAACATTTTGTAGGATACTATCTCGTGGAACAATCAAGACCCAAAGCACGGAAGTCAGGATGGCATAGTGTTCTGAAACAGAAAAAAAAAACACGAACACTCTCGTAGGAGAGCCAGCATCAGTAGAGTATGTAAAATAGGGAGAACAAATTTTCCACTCTTCCACAGGGCTTTCAGATACCCGAGGTCCCCATCTCGTGCTCCTATCATTCATAACTTAAAATAAAAAATGTAAAAAATAATTATAAGCAATTTCCAAAACATTAAGTCCCAATTCCGTTAGCGGTGAGAGGGAAAAACGAATTAACTACTAACAACTACAATTAAATTCATGTACGAAAAAAAATTGCCGAATGGGTCACCAAACAATTCACAAGGACAACATACATAAAATGACAAATAGAAATAATTGAATAATCACAAAGAATCGTGTGCCACTAAATAATAAAAAATTAAGACGAGTAACACATAATAAATTCAAAAATTGCAGATCTAACAGCTGCGCTACTCACAATAACCACACATATGGTCATTGAACTAAATACTTTGTGATAAGAAATAAGTACAATTGAAAACATATGTAATCAATACAAACGTGGCACCCAGAAACAGACACCTCATAATCGTTTAACATCGAAATCCTGACACGACTAATGTGAAGTGCATGTCCCTGACCACCAAAAAAAAAATTACTAATTTAACCCTCAACATACTCAAAGCATGAGAAATTGCAATGGTTCACTAAGAGCATCCATAACAATCTTTCGTAAAAATAATTAATTTAAAGTGAAAAATTAGAAATTGAAACGATGGGTGTGCATAGGTGAAAAATTTATACATATAACCTCCGAGAATGCTTAATAGCCTAAGAAATTAAAAAAAAATTCACTACAAGCATTGGTTACAATTGAAAGTTTAAAAAAAAATTAAATGTAATTAATTCAGATTTGCAAATTAAAATCTATAAATTGAAGCGAATAGTGTAAACGGTGAAAAAAAAAATTATAACCTCTAAGAATGCTTAGTAGCCTAAGGAATTTAAAAATTCACTACAAGCATTGGTTACAATTTGAAATTAAGAAAAAAAATTACTGTAATTGAATTTAGAATTGCAAACCAAGAGTGTGCATTTGATCAGGATGCATCCCCAATGTATACAAGGCAAAAAAAGAAAAATTGCACATGCCATTCCCTGCGCAAACGATTTGCTGCATGTCGCAAACGCCAGCACAAGAAACAGAATGAAAATCAAGAAAAAAGAAAAACAATGCAAATCCGATGATAAAAAAAAACTATATCGATTAATACTATAAAAAAAATTGAGAGAGAAAAAAAATTCTTTTACATTCAATACAGTCGAATTTCCATTTGAGAAATGAATTCCAGAAATCACAAATGCAGTTGAAAATTTCAGAAAAAAAAAATTACAAACATAAAATTGATAATGCAACCCATGACATATGAGGCGATACATACAGAGTAAAGTAATTTAACTAAAACAAAAAAACAAACAAAAAAAATTATTGCAAGTGCTACACATAATTAAACATAATTTCCAAAAAAAATCACTTAACTAATCAACATAACTTTTTAACATTCTATGTAATACAATGTATCAATTCTAGATAATAAAAAAAAAAAACTCAAAATGTTTCACTATACGCGCAACAAATGTACAAACACACAAAAAAACAAGATCCTCAATTTACAACAATACCGCTAACTCAATTCATCGAAAATCATTGAATTAATAACTCAAATATCATTCTATAATACTAACTAAACTTATCTGCAACTTCCAAATAATTAATCGACTTTTCCACAATACCAATAACTAAAACCCATCTTTGCTCATCAACTTATTTACACAAAATCTCACATAATCCTCAACTCGAACTTTCCTAGATTCATCTCAAAACATTCTTAAATATACCACACAATTATTAATTCAACTTATCTATGTTCATCAACTTATTTACTCGAAATCGTACAAATTCCTTAACTCAAATTACCTTCTCTACATCAAAACAACTATCTCAAATATACCGTATAATTATTACAACTCAATTTTCCATTTCCATATCAAACAACTCTCAAAAATTTACCACATACTTTTGAACGCAAACTTATCTATATCCATAAAAAAAAAACTTTCCCAATTATTCAACAAATTCATCAGTTTAAAATTTATCTATCTTCTTCGAATAACTTTCTCAAATATTCCACAAAATCCTGAACTCAACTTATCCAACTCATTCAACAATTAGTAAAACAAAAAAATTCACACCCGATCTTCAGCATTTTCAAACCAAAAAAAAAAAATTATCAACTCAAAATCTAAAACAACAATACTAAATATTACGAAAGAAAGGCTATTGCGTCTAGGGAAGAAATTTTTTTAGCATCGAGCACCAACGAGAGAAAGTAACAAACAGGAAGCAACAAGGGGGAAACGAAGACCCCATAGAAAAAGGAGATGCTGAGTTTCTGATCTCGGTTGCGACAGCAGGGGGGCGCGAAGGGGAAAATTCCTCCTAAGGCGCCGAGAGAACCGGCATCCAAAATTCCACCCTTGGATCGTGGCACTCGCGGGGGTGGGGTGGAGGTGCCGACGAAAATTCCCCGAGAAGAGTTCACCAGAATGAAATGGACAGCGGCTAACGCGAGGGGGGTTGTTTTCTTTTATCGCTCAAGCACACCAAGAATTAAATCATAAACAAAACGTCCAAGCAACAAAATGACCCAAAAAAATTAATTTGCATGACAACTCCAAATCAAAACTTTAACAGAAACAAGGAGAGGGAGAAAAAAAATTTACAACAACAAATCAAGCGCATTTGCGAAGTCCAATGCTCTAACATGCTCTACATGTCCACAGAAAAAAAATCGATGTAACCAATACTTATTCCCCAAACACAACATCACTCCAACAATTAAACTCTCATCTCAACCAGAACAACAGATTAAAAAAAAAATTGACAAACCTTAACATCTCAGAAAAAAAAGAAACTCAATTCCAAGCGCAAACATAATGAACATGCAATAACTATTTCCGTCAAAACTTAACCTTTTCCTTACACTTTAATATCTCTAAATTCAAATACTGCACAAATGAACATCTAACCAATTTTTTTATCTCAAAAACTACTAACTTTATCACATCAATATCTCAAATTCCAAGTACTACAGCCATAAACACCTAATCAATTACTATCAAAATTTAACACAATTAATTTCTCTAATTTAAGCAGCGCAACATCTAACCAACTTTTATCGGAAATAACATCTTCATAACACTTAAATCGCTCAGAACAGTAAGCATAATCAATTAACTGAACCACTTCAAACATTCGGGCCAAAAAAAAATTTTTAACTAGCAACGAAACACGTACTCCATATGACAATATACACTCGAATTAATTAAACGGAAAAAAAATTTTTGAGCACACTAAAATCCACAATACAAACATATTAACACATAAGAAATTGAGATCATAGCTAGATCAGTTAAGATAATGAATACACACATACATATACTAACAAAGAGCATAAGAAAAAAAATACATTAACAACATCTCTAAGTATCTAAATAATAAAAAAAAATACTGCGAGAAAAAAAATTTCACAACTGGAAAAATTAAGTAATAAATACAATCAAAAGACAATAGCACACAATAAAAAGTTTTTACATGTTTAACAGATAAAGTAGGATTATTATTTCAGTGACCCATCAAGAAAAAAAATTCACGACATCAGATGATGTAAAAGAAAAAAAAATTCCGGCGACTGGTCACGGTACCAATATGATGCGACGCTAATGATAGCTTATTTAATTTTTTTTGACTTTAACCAAAATTACTAATTTCTTAATGAACCAGGTTCTTAATTTAACATCGCATCATGACTTAAGTAAAAAGTAGTTAAGTTCTATTGACAAATAAACATTACACCAAATTAACAGTCCGATCGTATAGTGGTAACAATTATATTTATTGATTAACATATTGGTAAAGGAAACGTTAAATATTACAAGGGTGGTACTTATCTGATGAGATTAGGAGGAGTGCCTGAGGGGTGACCTCGGGTAGCGAGTGCGCTTCCCGATTGGAGGGTTTTTCTGGCAGACGTAAGAGGGAGGAAAAGCCCCGAGAAATCTTCCGGACCAGCCTTAAAAGCCGACCAGATCACTTCGAAAAGAATCCGCTACGGATTCATTACCGTCCAATCTATCACCCTGATTGGAGCGCAAGAACATAACCTTGCCGGCCATCAGATCCGTTGAACCCGACGCACCCACATTCCTGTGTAATCCCTATTTCCTGTAAACAGGGCAAATGTAAAAATTACAACTGTATCTCAGGGGCCGGCGGCCTCCCATCAATTGCTAATACTAATCGAATTGTGAATTGCAAAAATACTCCCATCATTATCAACACTTTGTCGTAGTTTTTTGCTGCAAAATCCTTGTTTATATTGGAATTTTCCTGGCGTATTCGATTAAAAATACCTTCAGCCTCTCATTGCGTTGAATTTCAGCTGTGTCAATTGATGCACGTTTAAAGTTAAATATTTCATTAGCATTTTTTATTTTTTCCTTTTCTTTTTGTTTCTGATTTTTCTTTTTTTTTTCATGTTTTGAAATTTTATATGTTTTTGTTTTAATTTCCTTTTCTTTTTAAGTGTAGTTTTAAGTTTTTAAGAAATTTTATATGCTTTGTTTGAATTTTTTTTCTTTTTAAGTGCAGTCAATTGGCTTCCCTAGATAAAAATAATGCCTTGCGGGAAATTAAACTTAGGTTGTCATACTTGCAAGGCATAAGTACTACAATGAGTATAATTGCACATCAAACTGAGAAAGAATGGATATCAGCAAACGAGAAAAGCAGGCAAAGAATGTCACAAACACAGGCTGAGGTCGCAGCAAAGCAACATGCAGCGAGACATGAGGAAGCTCATTTGCGAGCACATCATTCGTGTTTTACAACATCAGAAAGATGTTAACCAAAAACAGCACATCTGCGTCAAACATGACTTTGTGGTGAGCAATCACACAATAACAGTCAACTTGCATTCCGGTACAACCCAGTGGAAGATTCTAAGTTCAGGCAGCATGTTCTCATTTACACAATGATGGAAGTGTATCCTTATTGCGCAATGTTCTGGAATTTAAGGGAGAAATCAAAGGAATGTTTTGCACCACTGAAAATATTAAACTGCCTCAACTCAGAGAACAGAGCCATTACAAATTTTGCTTGCTAGATATACTGCGGAATCAAAACATTTCCTATATGACATCAGGAAATACAATTCATGTTTCCAAGTGACATTGTTTGGATAAATGTGCATTTGTGAACACACCTCTGATTTAATAAAAATATCCATAAGCATTGTAAAACTAACCCAATTCCCTCAATGAATCCAGAGTGGAGCCTTTAAAATTTATCTTCAAACTTGAGGTCGCCACTTTAAAGACAATGTAAATAAATTTAGGTTCATAACATGACATAAGGACAAAAATAAGCTGTAATAACTTCAAGCATTTGGTTAACAAATTATAAATATCAGTTTAGGAAAAAGTTTTTCGTATATATATTTATACATTTTTTTTATAAAAGATCAAACGTGCAATGCAAATTATTTAACATACTGAAAATATGTCCTTTCTGTTAAACAAGACTGAGCCACAGCAACGCGTGGCAGAGTACAGCTAGTATATATATATATATATATATATATATATATATATATATATATATATATATATATATATATATATATATATATATATCTTGTTCAGATTTTAAATCGTTAATAAAATACTTTTTATTCATCCACTGAAGCTCAAATACATTTTTTAAACTTGCTGTAGATGACGCTTGATGTTAATACAGTTTTTTCCAAAAACTAATTAATTAATTAAATTTTAATTTTAATTTTAAATTTATTCTGCGTTATTTTTGACGAAGTTACTACTAGCTGCAACAGGTGGCACCACTCAAGTTCAAATATATGTTTCTTTAAACTTGTTGTGGATGACACGACGTTGATAATTTTTTCAAATATTAATTCACTAATTAAATTTAATTAACTAAAATAAAGTTTATCTTTGTTGACCTATGTAGAAATTGACTTACATTTTTTTATTATAATACTTGTTCATAATAATCTCTACAGCAGGTATGATGGATACGTACACTTAGTGTTGTATGAGGTTTTGAAAACTTCAAGAGGTATTATATATAGCATTATTTATAAATATAAATACAATGATTGCATTAATATATCGCTTAGAGTGCATCTGACCCAATATATACACATCACTTTAATCTTTACAAGACGGACAGTCTATATTTAAGTCCACAGAAATAATCCTCTCAAACTCATCCAAAGAGATCCTTGTCTTTTTAACCCTTTCGCGGGCAGTGGCTAATAGGTCTAGCCACATAACAAAAAATAAATTTCTCCAAGCGGGTAGTGGATATTTAGTCTATCCACATACATTAATTGAAGTTAAAACGCATAAAAATCAATACAGATGGCAGCATGATACCTTTTTTTACATTTCATGTTCTCTGATGTGTAGTTAGAAAGTTTTTCTCGGTGTAAATCTGCAAATTGTATTTTGATTACTATAAATAAAATTTCTGATCTGTGAAAAAAATTTCGACAAGCCTTAAGTATACTTTCTCTCATCTGAATGAATTAAACAAATGTGCAATTGAAAAAAAAGTTTTACTTAGGTTTTTGGAAAGCTTTTATATGTGGATAGAGGCTCTATCCACTGCCCGCATAGAACAGAAAAATGACATAGAAATTTTCACTCTTCCTACACTCGAGAGAGAGCACTTAGAATCACATGAGAATGTTGGGATGGGAAATATAAGCAAAATTTGTTTACAATACGTGGTACTACGAGATTCTTGGGTTCTAAAATCTTTCAGTATAACTTTTCTGCTCGGAGAAAATATTTGCCTTTCATTGAGGTGCATAAAATACTCTTTACTTATAAATGTGTATATGTTTTTAATCAGCATTTCCGTTTTATAAATTCATTATACATTGATATTTATTATTATTATCAACGTAAAGTAGAATTTGAGTACATTTGTAACAATGTCTAGAAAAAACTTATCTGTTCAAGAGGTTCTTGCTATATTTGAAGAATTGCCATCAGATGATGATTCAGCAGCCTCTAATAACAACGATACTGAACATAAAGATTATGTAGCAAATGTTGTTCAAGGGAAATATATTTCTTCAGATGTTGAAGAAATTGATGAGATACAGTATCCTTCTACTTTGCATCCAGAAGTAAAATGGGGTTAACTATATAAAAAAATAGATCTCCTCCAAAATGCTTGGAAACCACTGGTCTTGCATCTGAAGTTCTAGATTTGCAAAATCCTACTCCTCAAAAAATCCTCAAAAATATTACTTTATTCATAACTTTTTACACTAAAATTAAAAAAATATATATAAAATGTGGATTCAATATATATTTTAGTAAGTATTCTATATTGTATAATTATTCTATTATTATTTTATTACACTTGTACTTTGTATTTAATTCTTTTTGAAATAGTCATTAGCATAAATGTTAACTTTTCATAAAAAAATTTTATAGTAATGTGATTCATTATTTCTGTCTTGAAAAGTAAGTTAAATGCCTTAAGTGCGCAGTGGCTATAACGTCTGGCTACCACCCAGGAAAAAAAACAACCCTGATCAGATATTTTTTTTGACTGTTTCAGACTATTTTTTGAATGTTTATAGAGGATGAGAACATTACATTTGTCAAGTAATTTATCACGGAAAAGTGTATGTTAGCTTTACGTCCGCGCGAAAGGATTAACTGCTTTTTAAACACTATGTGATCAGTCAAAATCCATAAAGAATCAATTACTTGACCTAACTTTCATTTTCAGTTGAGGAGTGTGTATACCATTCCCTTTCCATTTTCTTTACTTTCTAAATCTTATATATTCCCCTGTTCAGCAGCATCCCATTATCTTTTTAGTGCTGTTCAAAGATACAGGGTGGTACTAATCACAGACAAAAGCAAGAGGAAGGGAAAGCAACTTAATTGAAGGTTCCGTACTAAAGAGTCGTTTAGAGCCTTCTCTAACAGTTAGCGTTATAAAAAATTTTCCTCACTAAGCACAATCAGAAATTACACTGCTGACCACACAACATTTAACACTGAAGGAAGCATGAAAACTATGTGAAATTTACATCATACGTTGGCGGCGATGAAATATGCAAATCATTAGCATTTCAGCACAGACGCAAATCACGGGTGACCGTAGCACCACCCACAAGTGCTATATAGGGGAGAACAGATTGTCGATTTGAAGAACGGTAATTGTTTTTTAGCGTGTTTTTTTACTTAAGCTGTTTACTTACGCCTCGAGGAAAACATCCGAGTGTCTTTTGACTAAGTTTCTGAATTCAACTGAGGAAGAATAGTAACCTATAGGGATTGCGGATTATCCTTCAGAGAAATCGGTCAAATTGAAGGACGAAACCAAGAGACTGTGATGTGGATCTGTCATCACTTGATGCAGGAGGAAACGATGGAGTGACGGGGCTGATCGCACCCACCTCGTTGTATCACTTCCCTTGATGACAGGCGGATTGTGCGCAGGGTAGTGATGAATCGCGCACCCACATCACGAACAATAGCACAACAGTTTCAGTACGTTACGCATCATTCGGTGTTCGATGCCATTTGCAGCAGAGTGAAATGTGAGAAAGGCGCCCATTTCTTCGTTTTCCCATGACTGGGAACCACACGCGTTTGCGCCGTCATTGGTGGGATGAACACTGAACGTGGATAACGAAATAGAGCGACATTGTGTTTACTGTTGAATCCCGCTTCTGCCTGCAACATCACGAGGGTCGGATTCGAGTTTGAAGACATCGTGGTGGGAGGCTGCTGGACTGTTGCGTCATGCATCGCCGCACTGTTCCTGAACTTGGTATGATAGTTTGGGAGTGGTATTGGATTTGACTGCCGCACCACTCTATTGCCAGTGTACTGCACCAGTGCAGCCAGTGCAGCATCTTTAAGGTGTTGGAGCTCGTGGTCCTCCCATACATTCCGCGCTTGCCATCAGTCATATTCCAACAGGTGCCACGTATGGAACGCAATCTTCAAAAGTTCTTTACCCATCGCACTTAATTGCTTCCTGGGTCTGCTTGTTCTCCCGATCTATCTCCAATCAAAAACGTGTGGTGCATGCTTGCACAACGACTGACCTGGGATACCCACCCCCGCTGCTACACTAGATCAACTTTGGCAATATGTGGAAGCAGCAAGGACTGCTATACCCTCAAGGTTGCATCTTTGATTATATATGCCGAAGCGTGTGGCAGAGGTTATAGCTAACAATGATGGCTGCACTAACTACTGAATTTGTTATCATCCAGACGTGACAAGAGGCTGTAATTTTAATTGTTTTATTTCTGTATAACATGTTATCTGCCAAATATATTTCGATGTGATAACTGTGTTGCATTTTTGTGGCCAACAGTGTACAAGTCAGGAAGTAAAATCTTAAATTGGAATTATTTTCTCACGAGAACATTCTCTCTATTTAATTCTATACTTACTATTTAGTCGTCAACGTTACTGGACCTTATGACGGGTCTGTCCGCGATCTTTCAAATACTAATCCTCTTGAGGAATACTGTGTCTTTAAAAGTTATTATATTATAAACCTTCTCCCGAAGAATAAGATGTGAGCATGTAAACTAAGACTTGCATATAAAGCTTAAAATTTCAAGTTAGAAATAGAGAAAGGTTAGACTGCTAACGGATAGCAGCGATTGATTAAACGTGAAGTGAGGCATGAATACTTCGTAGCTGACTAGTGTAATATTAAATATTGACGATTTGTCAACTAGTAATTAAATTAGATTAGGTCACTTGGAATTAGAAGATATATTGCTTGGAGGTAAGTGATCCAAGCAATACCTCGCTATTGCTTTCCATATTTAGTATTTGGGTGTATCTCTTAACTTGGTTAATAGAATTTGTGTTGTTGTTCATTGCTATGAATAAATGGTAGTTATGTTGAATATGACTAATCTTCCTTCCCACACTAATCGACGTCGCGGGGCGGCCATTACAACCCGCCACTAATGAAAGTGGAATATTTTGTTCAGTGGAGTCAAAGTATTTTTTCTTAAATGTCTCCGTGAGTGCAAGTTACTAGCAACGAACCCAAGGGTAATGGTTCTGGTCGATATGGGGACATCAAGAGTGTCATGCTGTAGAATGGTGGCACAAGTGGCTCGCTGGTCTATCCTTACTGTATGGCATACCACAGCTGGCACCGTGGATGCGTCTGTAGGGGCGCCAACTGATATTGAAGTTTGCACCAGTCTGTAATTTTCATTCACAAATCTCTATATTCCCCGTAAATTCTATTTGAAGCGCAACCATTGGTAGAGGTCCGTAGTTTTTTACTATTACAGTAGAACGTTTATCCGAATCAATCGGGACCGGACACCGTTCAGATACGCGATTGTTTGGATAAACGAAAACCGAATGCGATCCATGCAGTATATGAAACCGGACACTATACGAATCTTGAAAATCATCACATGCGCGAAACGTGCTTGGAGAAAAACCAAAATAGGTGCAAATGGCCGTAATT
Organism: Trichonephila clavipes; assembly: GCA_019973935.1. Lineage (NCBI taxonomy): Eukaryota > Metazoa > Arthropoda > Arachnida > Araneae > Nephilidae > Trichonephila > Trichonephila clavipes. The sequence goes on along the minus strand of BMAU01007237.1, from coordinate 317,783 downwards.
ATACCTTTATTGTGGAAAATAATCGCATTTTTCATTGTTCCATTGTACGCCCTCGTTTTTTCGCTGCAAGGTCTCTGATTCTCTTGAGCAGCAGTAGTGCAGTAGGACAGCACTCTGATTGTTGTTCGTACCACTTCATAGCTGTCTTTAACGTAGAAAACGCGTCAGTATTTGATGGACCCTTTCTACGTTCGTTGTTGTTGTTGTCCTCGTCTTCATACGTTTAATCGTCGATAAAGTCGGATTCTTTTTGCACGGAAGTCCCAATCTCGTCATCATTTAGCATTTGAAATCTACAGTCTTCTGCATCGCATGCTATCCAGGTTTCTACATCTTTTTCACCGCATTCTTGAAATCCTAGGTTGGCAAAGTTGGTAATCTCATCCCTGTGGTTGTCACTGAAGGTTTTTTTCGCCTTCTAAATCTGGCCACAGCTTATTCGATGCATTTTTCAGACTGTCTTTCGGTTAACATATAACATGAGTCCTTCATATTGAGCTTTTCAGCAAAAGCAGCAACACTTCGTCGTTTTCTGCCAAAAGTTATCTCCGTAAAAAACTTGTTTTCCATCCTCACACGAAGCAGCTGTTCAGCATTGCACTGTTCGAAAACGTATTCATATACAGTACATGTAGTTGACAAAAAAAATCTGGCCTGGATAATAAACGTTCGGATAAACGACGTTCTATTGTATATGCGTCCTCTGAGAAAACAAAATTTCATTGCTTTCCCAAAAAATTAGTGGCACAGATATTACTCATTCTGTAGGTTCTTTCGCTTGTATTTTTCTCGACGTGTGCTTCAGAACCCACTTTTACATTCTTCGGAGAGGTACGCCTACTTTTAAATTAGTATAATTTTCTGGCTACTCCTAGGTATTGCATTTTCATAATCACGCAATGTCTATATCAGGAGTGGGCAGACTTTTACCTGGTTCGGTCTACTTCTAACTTTTTCAAAATGTTGAAGTCCACCCTGTGGCGTAGGTGTGGTGAGCTAAAAAAAGATCAACAATATTTATACAGGGTGTTTATAAATGAATATCGGAGGTTTAACACTTTATAGTATTTATTACATATATCTTATATGTATAAGTCATACATCGAATGAAAGACCAACTGAAACAGTTTTGTTTGCTAGCACGTGTGTGCATGCGCGTGAAATGTATCTTAATTTTTTTTCTTCTTTCCATCGATCAGCGCGCGAGTAGAAAAATGTCGACTAGCGAACAGAAAGCGTTTTGAGTTCTGAAGTTTGCAAAGACAAAATCTGCTTTTACAGTACAACGAGCGTTCCGGTGGACACGTGAACTCACAATGCTCTAATCTGAAGTTTAGAAATTTCTCACGAGGTGCTGGAATTGCAACGAGATTCACCTAAATTGAATATTTTTTGTGCCATATCTCGGCAGAAAGCGTATGGGCCTTTCGCTTTCGGAAAACCAACTGTAACCGGTTCTGCCTGTCTTGATGCTCTACAACTATGGAAATATGGCTGTTTCCTCGATAGGAAGAAAGTGAACAAGATAACTTCATTTGGCAGCAAGATGGTGCACCACCTCACTGGCATATCTCTGTACGGGATTGGTTGAACATTCCTGAACCCCCAACCAATGGATTGGCCGCAAAGAGCCTCATGATAAAGCTTATTTCGCATGGCCTCCACATTCATCCGATCTGAAGCCATGTGATTTTTATCTGTGGAAGTTCATTAAGGAATGTGTGTACGTACATTCGCTACCAGCTGATCTTCCAGACTTAAGACGCGGGATTGAAGCAGCTGTTGCAAAATTTCCTCAGGCACACTGAAAAAAGTTTGGGATGAACTCGCCTATCGACTTGATGTGTGCCGTGCGACGAACGGGGCTGACATTGAACATTTATAAGCTTGTAGGCAAAACTATTTCAGTTACTCTTTCATTTTTTTTCGATGTATGAATTATACTTGTAAGTTATATCTACTAAACATTATAAACTCTAAAACTCCGATATTCATTAAGAAACACCCGGTATTATAACAATAATAAATACAGATATAATAATAACTTAATACATATAATTACAATAAAAAAAATTTACTCTTTTAAAAAGTTTTAAGCAAAACGCAAGATACAAACATAATAATTATACCCACAAATTTAATGATATCAAATGATGCATTTATTATCAAACAATTCAAAATGCATTAAAAAACAAATCCTTTTCATTTAAAGTAATTCTCGTAATCATAGTCTCAGTAGAAGACTTAGTTTACGTACTGGCCTCCCCAATCTTGAATATCCCGGGTGACGTTTCAGTAATCAATCCCATGTTACCGCGAGAAGAGTTCCCCTTTAGTTGGTGTGTGTTGAAAAACTCATTTCTACGGCTGGTGTGAGTGAGTGAGTGAATATTAACGTCACACTGTTTAGCTACTCGAGGGCTTTTGGCGACGGTCCACGTAAATTTGAACCATTGTCAAGTGACGTGGACGACACCTGAGCTGGCCCCTCCTCTCCTAACTACCACACCAACGGGATGACGTTTGAGCTCTCGACAGATTTAACGTGCATCGCTGCCCTACACGGTGGGTCTTTAGGGGTACTGGGCTCGAACTCGTGACAAGGCCAGCCACGATCCGATACCTTGACCACTCAGCTACCGCGGCCACTTCTACAGCTGGAATGTGGTGATCATATTTTCACCCTACAGTCACAGAGAATGTGTTAAGCGGCATCGCGTGCGCTTCCAATAATGGTACATGTGCCACCTACACTAAGGGGTCTTCAACCTTTCACGCTCAAAGGCCAAATCAATACATTTAGAATAATTAGTGGACTACATCAATAAAATATCGGTGGTACGCGCGGTCTACATGACTGCCCAAAACTATTTCAGTCAGGAAAATTTATATAAAAAAAGTTAAATGGAAGTCGAGTTAAAATTATAGCAAACCCCTGTTAAGAGTCCACCATTTTCCGAAAACTGAGATTTTATTCATAGTCATATTTTTTATAGTTAAGATGCAGTGAAATTTTTGAAAAATTCGTCGTTTTCAGAAATTTTTTTATTTCAAATGGATATCAAACACAAGAGTAAAATGTTTTAAATATCAAAAATTGTGAATAAATGGAGTTTTTGTACGACAGAAACAAACAAAGCCATTTTTTAAAATTGCCTCAAATTCGTTTGAATGGACACTAAAATGCCTTCAGTGGGCCATTCGCAGGCCACGGGTTGAAAACCTTTAGTCTATACATATTCGCATGCATTGTGAAGAGCTCATACTCCAGTCTAGCAGGCATCGGTGTTCCACAAATATATATCTTTGAGTCTGCAAGTCTTAGGTTTTACGTGAAGACAATCACCCCAAAATGCCTTGGTAGTTCACCGGTCGATCGCGATCGACTTAATGCTTAACCCGGGCTTATATACTCTGTAGCGTAAAAATACCACCAAGACAAAAATCAGTAGATATGACGTACTTGTATATAAAGGGTGTTTTTTTTAGAGGTATAGAACTTAAAATTGCAATAAAACAACGATGTATTATTCGATTGACATGAATTTTTTTTTATTCGAAAGATAATCTTATCGCATTACATTTTAAATATGATTTCTGGCATATTAATGCCACGGATGGCTCAGATGTAGTCCAATCTGGACGTCCAATTTTCGATGACTTTTTCCAACATTTGTGGCCGTATATCGGCAATAACACGGCGAATGTTGTCTTCGAAATGGTCAAGCGTTTGTGGCTTATCCGCATAGACCAATGACTTTATATAGCTCCACAGAAAATAGTCTAGTGGTGTTAAATCACAAGATCTTGGAGGCCAATTCACAGGTCCGAAACGTGAAATTAGGCGGTCACCAAACTGTCTTTCAATAAATCGATTGTGGCACGAGCTGTGTGACATGTTGCGCCGTCTGGTTGGAACCCCAGCTCCTGGACATCATGATTGTTCAATTCAGGAATGAAAAAGTTAGTAATCATGGCTCTATACCGATCACCTTTGACTAACGTTGTGGCCTTCATCGTTTTTGAAGAAGGATTCCACCAGCCCATAAAGCGCACCAAACAGTCAGTTTTTCTGGATGTAACGGTGTTTCGACATACACTTGTGGATTAGCTTCACTCCAAACGTGACAGTTTTGTTTGTTGACGTAGCCATTCAACCAAAAGTGCGCTTCATCGCTAAACAAAATTCGCTTATGAAAATCGGGAACAACGGCAATCTCGTTTTGGGCCCATTCGACGAATCTCTATGAGGCGTGAGTCTATTCATGATGAATTGCCAAACCAAACTGAGAATAAATCACTTGACAGCTGTTAAATCGGTCGCCATCTTGGAAAGTAATGCCAACTTAAACTTCTATACCTGGAAAAAAAACACTCTTTACATTACAGACGAAACTTTAAAGTACCTTAGTAAATTGGATATTTTACTTAGGAAATTCAACTACAAGAAAAAAAAATCAATAATACATCGCTTACTTTGATCTTGATACGGGCTGTCATCTGATTCAGCATTAAGTTGTAGAGTTGGTGGCAATATTTCAGAGAGGGATTATTAGAAATATAAGTTCTAATTAAAGTGTCAGATAGGCAGGATTCAGAAACAGTTGGAGACGTTTTTTCATCAAAGCCCAAATGTGCTCATTTGGGGAGAGAGCTGCTTTTCAGGGAAATGTATAAGCATGAACATAAACACCAGAAAGGGACGCTGTTTGTGGTCAGTCATTATCCTGTTGAAATGTGAGTTCACAATATTTAATTAAAAAAAGTGCAACACAACTGGGTGTCGAATCTCATTGAAATATCATCGGTTGTAAGAGTATCTCTTACAACTTTTTTATCTAATGGGGCTGCGTATTGGTATTTTTTAAATCTTTGCAGACCTACTTCATTCCCCAGGTAGCTGGTATCACTTTTTATTTCGGCACCATATAGGCGATACCAATTTCCACAAATAATTTTGACGCTCAGTTTCCTCCCCAAAAGGGAAGCACCTGAGCTCTGCCGCTACGAAATTAAACTCAGGAATTTAATTTTGCCGAGGACACCCAAGCCAAACGGTTACTCCAAGGGATTTTCTTACATGCCGCATAATCATACGACAACACTGCTGTCGATTTTCTGCATCAGGAAAATCTACCAGCTTGGGCCGGTGTTGAACCCGCAACCTTGGGTGCAAGGTCAGCGACAAACTAACTACTCCACCCAGTCAGTGAACATGTTGTCTCTTATAACTGGCAAGGGCTTCTTGTCGGTTGAAGAAGTGCGACTATCAAATGAAACGGCATATCATACTATAGATTCTGGTTGTTAAGCTGTGTGTTTATATGCCAGTCAGATGAGTATTCCAACTCTGTCCTGAAGTTTCTGCGATCATCTTCAGGCCATCAAGGCTCAATCCGAAACGGGTTTCATAATTGAAACAAATTATATTCCAATTCATTAGATTCCAGGTGGAACGCTACCGTTACCATTATATACACTCCTGGTAGTGTGCAACGATGAAGGACAATTGGTCCACCTGTTCCGTGACCTCAGTCCCAGTTTGTTGAATCGCCTATCATTGCAGTCACTAGAGTTCCATTTACACGTCGGCATCAGGAGCTGTGAGGTCCGACAGAATAATCACTCTCTCTTCAAGTCCTGTCATTGCTGATACTTACAATCGACCGCTACCTTCCTGATGTACTGTATGGTCATGGCTCAAACATTCATCAAACCGACATCATCTTTGGTAGCTAGTGGCTCCCACAGTGTGGTACAGTTTATTAATATTCTATATATTACCTAACAGTTCTTGAGGCATAAATTTGCATACATCAGTGAGCATCAGTGTTGATAGGTGGAAATTATACAATCATGTCGCTAAGCGTCTCCACAAAGCATCCCATCTGTTCTGGGAAAACTGTTTATTTGTTACCAATGACCTTGACATATCCTCCTATATGACATTCTTCATGGGAGCTAAATTGTATTTGTCCCATATCTCCTTCTTTTTTGGGAGTGGCAAACTTTATTACAATCTTAAGGTACCTGTTTTAACTGAGTTCCCGACGCGACCACTTTTGTTCCAAAATATTTTCTATGAACAGGCTACATTTTTCTCTTGTAAACGACTTGGTGGTTTTGATTATTGTGTTGTATGACCCATTATGGCTTATAAATGTAATTGAGCAGAATATAAAAAAAGAAATGGGGACATCTGTGATCTCTATTGAAGGAAGTTGACACTGATCAAGCAAGGGAAGAACCAGCTGAAATAATGACTATTAACCATGATATTGAAAGTAAATTTGAGAAAAGCAATGAACACACATGAAACGTTCGACCTGAAAAGAAAGTTTTTAAATGCTACCTAAAAAATCCATCAAGATATGAAGCCCCAAAAGTCCCACTGTGCCCTGTCAAAAAGACACAAGCGAGAAAAAGTTCTATATGCTATTTGACGATCCTCAAAGGACAGTAAAAATACAATAACTTGAACAAAATATGAGAGTTTTGCCTGCAAATATTTTTCCCTAAATGTTAACAAAAAGTGTATGTGATTTGTGTCATTTATTAAGGTAATGCACATTTGAAACATTTTAACTCAGTTTTATTGGATTTTTTTCTCAAGTTATCAAAGAAAAGTCATTAAAAGCAGATAAGTACGTATACTTTCTTTTAGTTAAATTATTTACTGGAAAAATCCTTTTTGTCGTGTACAATAAAAAAATTATAAAAAAAAGGATTGGGATAACTCCGTCTCCCTGCCCGACCATTAACATTAGTATCAATTGAACGCCTTCTCCATGGTCAAAATGGTATTTAAATTAAGAGGGGTTGGAAAGCTGCTAAAATCTTATTGTTTTGACAGTTTGAGATTTTTACATTTTCAAATTGTACAAATTTTAACATTTCTAAAAGTACCTTCCTTTAACCTTTAGGGTAATTAGATGTCCTTAAAACATATTTTTAAATAATAGTTGAAACTGAGCGACGCCCATTTAAATGGTGGAAAATGTAAACAAAGTACTTCGTTTTTGCTTAAAAGTTTAACGTTTGGTATAGAACAAAACATGTATCTTTTATTGTAAATCGAGCCTTTTATTTTTTTATTTCCTAGCCGATTAGAAGTCTCACTGTATACATTAAAGTCAATTTATCTCAAAATGTAAATTTTGATGTTCGATGTACCTTTTCTGAGAAACTACTGTTCACAGGTATGTAAATTTTCTATGATATATTTATAATAATGGCTAATATACACTGAAATGAGCTTTTTGTAAAAAACTCAAAAATTCGTTTTTTACAAACATTTTTTTATGTGAAAAATGGGTTAAATGTCACTATGTTTGATAATATAATTTATAAATCATGAAAAAATTCAAAATTAGCTAAAAGCTCATTTCAGTATAATGAAAAAGATATGCTTCAATTGTATGAAAAACTTCAAACATGTACATATAACACATTTTGAGAAATGGTTAATCGAAAACAGCCAATTTAACATGGTCGGTATAAAGGTTTCTTACTCCTCTTAAATGAATTCACGATGTCCATTCCTTCCCGCGGATTTCTTCAGTTTCTTGAAACTGCAGTACAGTTAGAGATCTGTGTAGCTTTGCGTTGTCGTCCATCAAATCAATATCTGGATTAAAGATGCCTCTGAACAGACCCACACGGGGGAGGATAACCATCAATATAATCATCTTCAAAAAGTGAACCTCTGTTGAAAATGCAGAGCTTCTTCCGTCCGTTCAATATCCACTTTATTTTATTAGTTGATTGAACAATGACTGCAACAATTAGAAATAAGACTTTAAACAGGATTTAATACATGTTGTATACTTTAATTTGAGAAAGGACCAAGAGATCCCTTATACTGTAGCCAAAATAAAAGCCCCTTTGTTACTAAAAACCACCCCCTCCTGTTTTTGAAAACTTTTTGATTAGAGATGAGAATCATTATTTAGATTAATTTACAATGAGAAACCTTCCAAAAACTAAATACTGCTTACACTGCTGGCCACATAAAATGTAACAACCCGAAGGAAGCATACAAATCATGTGAAATTTACATCATACGTTGGCGGCGATGAAATATGCAAATCCTTAGCATTATAGCGCAGAGGCACATCACGGACAACCGTAGCGATACCCGCAAGTGCTATATAAAGGGAGAATAGATTGGCGATGTGAAGTACGGCAGTTGTTTTTTCGTGCCCTTTTTTGCGTAAGCTGTTTAGCTATGCCTCATGAAAGACATCGAGCGTCTTTTGACCGTTTCTGCATTAGACAGAGGAAGAATAGCAGTCTATAGGTTTGCGAAATATTCTTCAAAGAAATCGGTGAACGTGTTGGACGAAACCAAGCAACTGTCATGTGGATCTGTCATCGCCGGAAGCAGGAGGAAACGACGGATCGACAGGACCGATCGCACCCACCTCGCTGCTCCACTGCTCGTGATGACAGGTGGATTGTGTGCATGGCAATGATGAATCGCATAGCCACATCGCGAACACTATCACAATAGATTCAGTCTGTTACGCATCATTCGGTTTCCGCTCGTACCTCAATGTCCTTTGCCGCAGAGTGTAATGTCCGCAAGGCATCCATTGCTTCTTTTACCCTTGAATGGAAACCACAGATGTTTGTGCCCACAATGGTAGACAACGGAATGGAACGGCATTGTGTTTACTGACGAATCCCGCTTTTGCCTTCAACATCACGATGGTTGGAATCGAATTTGGAGACACTGTGGGAAAGGCTATTAAACTGCTAGTTATGCATCGCCACACTGGTTCTGCACCCGATATCATGGTTGCGGTGGTATTGGTTTTCACTGGCGCACACCTCTAGTGCCCATTGTCAGTACACTGAACAGCCAGCGCTGCATATCGAGGTTCTCCCATACATTCAGCGCTTGCCATCAGCCATATTCCAACAAGATAATATGCAATCACACTTAGGAAGCAATATTCAAGAGTTCTTCTTTACCCATCGGATTGAATAGCTTCCTTGGCATGTTTGTTCTCCCGATCTATTGCCAATCGAAAATGTGTAGCCCATGCTTGCACAACGACTGGCTCGGGATACACTATCCACTGCTACACCAGATCAACTTTGGCAATATTTGGAATACGCGAATGTACTTCTGTACCCCAAGGATACATTCAAAGCTTCTTTGTTTCTTTGCTGAGTCATGTGGTTGTGGTTACAGCGAAGACGGCTTCACTAACTACTGATTTTGTCATCATCCACACGTCATAAGAAGCTTTAATATTATTCATTTGATCATTGTACAATATATTATTTGCCAAATAAACTTCACTGTTATATCTCTGGTCCTTCTTGGTGTTGCATTTTGTGTGGTCAGTAGTATATATCTAACTATCATGTTTGAGGTTACGATTGTTTGAATATTATTTTGTCACATTTTCGTAAAACCACTTTCGATCATCATTTACTTTTATAGGAAGCTTTTGAACAACGTTCTGTCTATTAAAATAATTACTACACCACTTTTAGAATTGCAGTACTATTAAATAATAAAAAATATTACAGAAAAAAATCAAAAACAAACTTAACAAGAACTTCAAATGAGAGAAGATATTTTAAAATAAAATTAAAATAAATAATTTAGAATTTTTTTTAATGTAACGTTTGTATATATATATATCTCTTATTATTAACTTCTTTAATTGAAATATAAGAAAAGAAGCACAAATATTAAGATTCTAAAAGCATCTCATTAATTTTTGAAATTCTTTTTTCATAAAATTGCAAAAAATTGCACATGTACTCGTGCGTTAAAAGTAAGAAAATTAAAATTTTAATTTACGAACATCATTAAAAACATCCTATTTCATATTGAATTTCATTACATAGACTGCAATTAATTGCATAAAAATTTTAAATAACGAGCTTTTGGTTTAATAAAAAGATATTTTTAAAATAATTTTTTTCATCAACGTTTTAGTAAAAATGCTTTTGATCATCTCTATTAGTTTTAATGTCTCAAAAATGTTTTAACAATATTCTACCTGTTAAAATAATTACTGTATATAATCACAGATAATATATACAGTCGAGACATCGGTAATTCAAAGTTGGAGGGACCAACGAAAAATTTCGAATTATCAAGAGTTCGAATTATCAACAGGGGAGGAAAAAACTGCCAAAATACACTAAGAGAAATTTTTTTCTAACACATTTAAATTTTAAACTATCTAATAGAACAAAAAGTGTACACATGTATAAAATTATTTTAACGCATTTTAAAAAGTACATATTATACAGTATAAATATTATGCAGAAAAGTTAAAAGTTCTGTATAAAAAAATACATTTATGTATTAAAAACATTTATTAAAAAAATACATACTGTTGTTGCTTATGCCATCTGATCCGCAGTAAGATCAGACCAAGGAACACAAAATTCATCGCGTCTAAGGGATAGAATTTTACGCCTGTCGTTAGCCTTAGCTTTGAGCATCAAGCAGGTGACAGTATGATTTTGCTCGGTTATCCCCGAATCATGACGTAAAACACCCTGAGGGTGGTCAGTGGTCTCCCACCTGCTGATTACATACTGAACATAATTAACCTTTGTTTGATGAAAAAATCTGTTATCTGTAAAAATATGTTTAATCTTATCTGTTCCCTCAGACATTGTCCCTAATTTCATTGGTTCTTCAAGGAAGGCTCTAGTCCGTCCATGCTCTATTTGTCACCGCATGTCATATTGTGATATCTCCCTTTCCTGGGGTATCATCTCTTCATCTACGCGACCTAGATTTGTAGGAATAAATGATTGATCCCTCGAATTCTCCATAATAAATCGAATTTATTATCGTCTCTATATATATTAATCAATGCAACACAAGTCTTACTAGGAATATCAGATCAGGAATGATACGACGTAATTTTCAATACTAAGTTAAAATAGCACAAAAAATCCTACTCACTATCTTCACGATAAATAAACCTCCGAATCTTTATCTATAGTATATTCCTTAAAAAGCTAGAGTCCGTTCTATAATTAAACTTTAATAATCAATATCTTCCCAATATCACACTGCAATCAGCAACGAAGCTTTATGTCTTCCTCTTGCATCTATTCCTTTAATATTAATTAATTTTCTATCTATATATTATTATCCAACTTGATCCAGCTTCTATTCAACTTTCCGGCTTCTAGCCAACTTCTATATGACTCTCCGGCCTCCATCCGACTAACTCGCGAATGCAAAAGCTCCAATATATATTCATTCACTAATCTGCATATCGCGTTTTATTCTTGAGAAGGGTGGATTGAAATGCCATTCTGGCCCCAAAGATTCCCCAAGAGGATTAGTTAAAAGGCGTGATAAAGCCCCGTCGCAGTATGTACCACAGATGAGTCGTAAATCATCATGTCACTCCGACGTAAAATACACAATCCTACGCATATATTCTTCACAATAGCGAACCATCTCCTTTCTGAACATATGTGTAGCAAGGTCACATGTTAAATGAAAGATATCGCCGGCTGACAACAAGTGCGGCCGGTCTATTGTCCTCTTGAAGAAAGAAAGTAATTAAAGTGTCTTTTTGCTTGAGAAACCAGGAAACACAAAAAAGGGATGGTAGGCAAATGGTCATCCAGGGAGCTACGTTACTGGAGAGACACGCAGAGACAATACAACACAAAACTTGTAAGCTCCAACCTGTTTACTACAGGACTCTACATGATAGTGAGTGTTCGAATTGTCGAGAGCTATTTCAGATTGCTTCGAATTATTGTGTGTTGCAGTTTGGGCAGCCAGCCAAACACAGATTTTACTTCGAAATACGGAATGTACCAAAATATATTGGATTAGTTCGAAACAGCAAGAGTTTTTTCAAGGGGCTCAACATATACTTCGAATTAGGGAGTGGTTCGTATTATAGAAGCTTTGAATTAGCGAGAGTCGACTGTATACTTAAAATGAAAGAAAAATATTTTTTTCATACAAAACATGTGTTCATGAAAATAATAATCATAGAATCCTAATAAAATCATAGATTTATTTTATTCTTATTCCCTTAATTATAATTATTTATCAAAATTTTATTCAAGAATGTCATAAACGTTTTTCGGGATGCATCTAGAGCTCCAAATTCATGGGGTTACAAAAATACTACTATAATAAAAACCACAATATAATTTAAATAGCAACTCTTATTTGTATGTTGGATAATCGTTTTTCATGATTTACAAACTGTTCTCCTTTTATATGCTTATTGAAATCTTATGAACTTTTGAGGTTTGTATTTTTTACTTTTTCGTGATTGAGAAGTGCAAATTTATTGTATTAATTATTTTTGCAAAAAAAGGTTTGAAATTTTTTAAATTTTTTTTTATTTATAAATAAGTAAATGATATAATCATATAAACTCTCGCATAAGAAACACATATATATGATGCTATAATTATAAATGTTTAGAATATTTCTTATTATTCCTTCCACATACCTGTTCAATATGACTATCCCTCACCTCATATAGAAAAAGAGTGTGAGAGAGAGTGAATATTAACGTCACAATATTCAGCTACACGAGAGTTTTTGGAGACGAACCTCGTAATTTTGAACCACTTTCAAGTGACGAGGACGACTCCTGATCTGTCACCCCTTCTCCTAACTTCCACATCTCACCAACAGGAGGACGTTTGAGCCTCGACATATTTAACGTGCATCAGCCCTTTTACAAAGCGGGTCTTTAGCGGCACTGGGCTAGAACTCATGACCCGTCGGCCACGAGCCCGTGACCTTGATCACTAAGCTATCACGACCTAAGGAAAGAGAGAGAGAGAGGAAGGAAATTTTAAGCAAAATGAAGAAAGAAAAGGAGAGGGAGAAAAGAGAGGGAGAGAGAGAAAAGGAGAGGGAGAAAAGAGAGGATGAAAGAGAGAGAGGGAGAAAAGAAATTTTGAGCGAAATGAAGAGAGAAAGGGAGAAAGAGAAAAGGAGAGGGAGGAAAAGAGAGTTAGAGAAGACAGGATGAAAGAGAGAGAGAGAGAGAGAAAAGGAGAAAAGAGAAGATGAAAGAGAGAGAGAGAGAAAGGAATTTTTGAGAGAAATGAAGAAAGAGAGGGAGAGAGAGAAAAAGAGAAGGATGAAAAGATATTTAGAAAAGAGAGGACGAAAAGAGAGAGAGAGAAACGGAGAGAAAAAAAGAGAGGATGAAAAAGAGAGAAAGGAAATTTTGAGCGAAATGAAGAAAGAGAGGGAGAAAGAGAGAAAAGGAGAAGGTTAAAAATAGAGGGCGAAAAGAGAGGATGAAAGAGAGAGGGGGAAAAAGGAAATTTTGAGCGAAATTAAGAGAGAAAGAGAAGGAGAAAGAGAAAAGGAGAGGGAGGTACAGAGAGTTAGAAAAGAGAGGATGAAAGAGAGAGAAAGGAAATTTTGAGCAAAATTAAGAGAGAAAGAGAGGGGAAGATAGAAAAGGAGGAGAAAAAGAGTGGGAGAAAAGAGAGGACGAAAGAAAGAGTGAGAGAGAAAGAGAGAAAAGAAATTTTGAGCGAAATGGAGAGAGGGAGAAAAGAGAGGATGAAAAAGAAAGGTAAAGAAAAAGATTGAGTGTGAGAAAGATTGAGCGAGAGGGAGAACCAGAGAAGAGAAAGAGAGAGAGGGAGAGGGAGAAAAAGAGAGGGAAAGAGAGAGAGGGAAAGAGGGAGAGAGAGAGAGAGAGAGAAAGAGTGAGTGAAAGAATAATAAAAGAAGAGGAGTTTTTTACAATAAAAATCAGTGCGTATATTCATTATTTTATAAAAAAAAAAGAATCTGGTATGTATATTTTTAATTTTTTTCAGTGATCTCATTATTTTTTTTAAAAAAATCTCATTCTACATCTGATTCCAAAAATTTAACTTTTTCATCTTTAAAACATAAAAAACAAGTATTTAAAAAGAAATTTTGTTCTAAATGTAAACTAATTGAATTTATTCACTGAACGAATCGATTTCTAACATATAAACATTCTTCTAAGATATTAGAGATAATAAATTAACCTAAATAATTACAAATAACCACTTTTTTATATGCTACAGACTTTCGGGGACATCTTTAAAGTGTTGTTATTTACTTCTTCACGTAGAAAAAGCTTGAAGTTTTTCCGAAAAAGGAAAACTTCGATTTTCTCATTGATGTAAGCGGTCGTCGCTTTGTGAGGTCACAACTGTTGCACATGCGCAGTACAACTTCCCCGCCTGACTCAAATGTTTTGGGAAAAAGCCCGCCAATCCACTAGATCAGAACAGCGCGCTGTAACCAGTGGTTTGTGTTCCCTCACTAGAAAGGTGGGATCTTTCGATCATTAACTTTTAAACGTGGTGGACAACTAACAATATAAATACGACAAATAGTTTTGAATTTCTACGAAAAAATATTCTTATAATTATTATCTCTTCTGTTTCCGTGAAAAGTTATGGAATATGATTTTTTATATATATAATTATGATTCTACAAAACTGATTATTTTTTAAACTTCTGAAAATATTTTTTCATGTCTAACTAGAAATTTTTTGAAATAGATTCCCTGGTATTCGAATATTTATCTATTTATATAAAAAATATTTGATTTAAGAAATTTAAGATTTTTTTTTATTATTCGATTTTTTAGAACATTTTTTACTCATATGGAATTATAATTGATTGAAAGAAGTGCTTTTTATTAAAAGAATATTCATCATGATGTTTCACTTTTTAGTTGTGTGAACTCTTGAAGCTGACTGTTTAGATTAGATTTATTAATGATTGGATTCATATCGATTGGTTATTTCAGAATATTTCATCGATTTTAAAGAACATTGCTGATTGTATAGAAATAGAAGAAAAATACATTTGTTGGATAAAAAGCAGTTATATATATATATATTTGCTTATATATCGATATTTAAATTGTTTAAATAAATATTTAAAAAAAATGAAAGGAGATGTATATTATATTTGATGTTTTATTCTAATTTCAATCATTTTGCCATTTTTTTTAAAGTTAGAAAATTTTTCACCCTTGTTTGCATTGAAGATGATCTGCTTCTGAAGTATGCATGACTTCGTTTATTTTGGTAAAATATTTGTAAAATAATTTAATATAATTATTTTGTGGTTCGATATATCATGCATTATTTAAAGTTTTTGTGACATTTGTGTTTATAACTGTGCGTGTCGTTTACGTAAAGAAAGTTTTTCATCAACTTTTCTTAGAGGAGAAGCTGCTCGAAAAGATTTAAATATGAATACTTCATAAAAAGTATAAATAAAAAAGAACAAACAAAACTGAAAAGTTTTTTCTCGATATGTGTAAAATATGTCGATGGTTGTCAGAAATGATAGACAGTATATAGATTTGTATTTTATCTCACAAATTGATAAGGAATAGTTGAAAAATCAAGTTTGATAGAATAAAAAGAAAGAATGAATTGTGTGTGCCAAATATACTTTCAAATTTTAGTAATTGGTTTCCCGAGTATATGTGTTCACAAAGAATCTTAATATTGATAAAATTACATTGTGTGACCGTCAGTGAATAACTTGAGTGGAAAGTTCCATTTTAGAAGTGGAACTGTTACTGTATATATTACCTCTTTTTTCTGGAAGAATAATTTAAAAACATTTTTTACAAACTTCTTTCGTCTAAAATAGTAGTAATAAAAAAGACATTAACATGGATGAGGATTTTTTGCTAAAATCACCTGAGGAATGCATTCGAAAATTTGGAAGGAACGATTCAGGACAAAATGGTAAGTCAAATTGTCTTTGAAAAAAATCTATGATTATATTATCATAATTGCATGATTAATATTTCACATTGTAATTTAATTTTTTGATTTTAGACAATTATTTTTCTCCATTTTATATGGAAACGATAAAAAAAAATATTTTTTCTTTTTTTTAATTTTTTATTTAAAAAGATTTACCAATTGGACCAAACGATCCATTTTATAATCTGTAATTTTTAGAATTTAATTTGAATTTGGTATGAAATACGATTTTTTATAATGTTTATTTCTTAATTCATTAATTCTGTTCTTATTTCAATATTATCTAAAAAAATAATAAAAAATTAATCTTGATTTAGAAAATGTAAGCTTGTATAAAAGCTGGGTAAAATCACTGTTAAATCATTTCAATAGTTTTGCAATGAGAAGTAGTAAAAAATTAATATTGTAAAAAAAATTTGCATTTCCCAAATATTGGAAAATTATTATATTGGATTTTTTATTACATTTTAAGAGAAAACATTTGCTTAGTTAATTTTTTCTGATTTTATTTCAAAAACTAAAAGTTAGACTATTATAAATTGAAGGTGAATATTTTATTTCTTTTAGAAAATTAACCACAGAGCCATTTAAATGACACTTTCAAATTTCACTTTTACTTTGCCATTCAATCTTTCCCTTGCAAAAATTGTAAGACGGAACAATTTAAATGAAGATTTATCGGTTATATGTATTTCCATAATTAAATAACAATTAATATATACTTTTACTTTGTTTTATAATCTGAAATATTTATTTCAATAATTTGTGTAGTGTGTGTTCATTGGAATATATTTCTAATACAAGGTGATATTTAATCAATGTCATAATTTAATACTATTAAATCATGTTTTAAATGGTATTCATGATAATCCTATCGAAACGCTCAAGTGATTCATTTTTTTCCTTATTATTTGAGACATTACTTATATTAAAAATTTTGGAATTTATGCTTTAATATATTTAATGATATGTCTCGTTATTCTTTTTAAGGTGATTGACTTTGTTCGAGACCGTGATTTTGAAGGAGTCTATATAAATGAATAATGTCTTTTGATTTTTAGTGTCGGTTGAATTAGAATATTCATTTAAAATAGTTTTAAAAATACTAGTATAAGAAAAAACTATTTAAACGGAATTTTTCGACACAAACGGAACTGTGACACATATTCAAAACATTTTCCTTCTATGAAAAATACTTCTAGAATAATAATATTTTGTCTATATATAGCCAGAACTTCTATAACGAGGTTGAAATAAAGTTTTTGAAAAATATTCACATTATTTTCATATTTACGTTGAATCGAAATAATAATGGGTGTTTTTTTCTCTTTTCTGATGTATTAAAATAGGAATAAATTCCACTTCTATGTTATACATTTCAAAAATTGTACAGAAGTCTTAGTTAAACAAAGACAAAATATTATAATTATAAAAGCATTTTTTCATGAAAGGAAAATGTTTAGGAAATATGTTATCTTTTCTACATTTTTTTGCTGAAAAATTGCATTTAAATAATTTTCTCTTGGTCGTATAATCATCAAATTTTATATGTAAATTCTAATTCAATTGCTACCAAATATGAAAAAAAATTTAACTATTTATACGCTTTTTCAAAATTACGATTTCGAACGCAATCACCTTAAAATAACATTTTTGAAATTTTTTTTTAAATGGAAATTGTATTTTGTCTAGTGATACATTTTTTTAGAAACAATATTATATTCAAATATGTTAACACTCAGTTTTCGTGACAGTGATTATTAATTTTTTTTCGCTCTCTTGATAAAAGAAAAATCGCGAATTTTGAAAAATGTTTTTCATTAACGCTGTTTTTTAATGTTGTAACTAATATATAGCCAGATAAACACATTTCGAATTTCTCACGGTGTCTCTCCCCCTTTTCATAATTCAGTAGTTTTTTTACCGCGTGAAAGGGTAATATTTTGATCAATTCTGCGTAAGTATTTTGGTATGAGAAATCAAACTTCATATTTCTCTTTGACGATGACCCTGAGAAAATTACATCTACTGTTCATTTTGATTTATTTGCTCTAATTGTCATCTTTATTTATATTTAGTCTTCTACTCTCACCGTAATAAATCATAACTGTTTTCTACTTCGGATAAAAACGATAAAACACTTTTCTTCTCACTTTCTTTTTTGAAAGAGAGAATTATTTCGCGACAGAAAATAAAAAAAATCAAAAATGTTGACAATTAACCCGGGAGCAGGCTTGCACTTGATAGTAACGTTAGTGATCGGGTGAGTCACACCTCAATCCTTTTTTTTTCATAACCATTTTTATTGCATACGATAAAAATCGTACTTGCAGTGAATAATTTAATTAAAATAAAGTACAGTCGAACCTCTGTATTGCGAATTTTTCTATATAGCGATTTTTTTTCCTGGAACCTTGAACATTTCACGATTTTTTTCGTAAAATAACTTCTCTATAGCGAAATGCATTTTCTATAGAACGAACATTTTCTTTTGTGATTCAGTTTTTGTTCTCCCCCTTTTTAAAGTATTCCTGAAAAAATTTCAAGTTATTCTTTCTTCAACACATTTTATGGTGGTCATAAATCTTTAACTAGTTTTATTAGATACTAACTCGCCGAGAGCAATAGAGTTCTGGAAGCTTCATCCAAGAAGTGCAAACTTTAGCCCTCCCCCATTGCCCAGTTCACTACAAACATCTTCGATATCCTCTTTCACCCTCAGTGGAGTTGTTCCGGTGTTCTAATTATAAAGTAATGTAGGCATAATATTATTTGTATGCTTTAAATTATAAAATGTCCTTAAAATTCATTAATGTTAGTATGAAATTATTTTCTTAATATTGAAAATACAATGAATTCTTCGACATTCTTTTTTCTTGTTATTCTTGCAGTTTTCTTTCTTTCTTTTTTGATGGTTAAGATATATAAAATAAGCATATATTAATTTTAAAAAAAGGTATGAATAATTACTTTTTTTAATACATAGTGTTTATGAATTTAAAATTTGTTTTATGTGGTGTATAAAGTATATTAAAAAATAAACCTCTGTATAACGAATTTTCCATGCAACGAATTTTTTTCCGGGATTTAGCGACTTCGTGATATAGAGGTCCGACTGTATATTTACTTATTTTTAAGGACTTTTCAATTTTTCTCTGATAATTTGAATCAAACTGAACCAAGAAGTTTCAAAAGTGCGTGACTGTAATAAAGGACACAAATCTCACATACTTTTCTCTAACATTGCTGGAATGTTATTTGAAGGCAAAACTGTCATATTTTGTTCAAGTTACTGTAGCTTTATTGTCCTTTGATGATCGACAAATGGCATGGAGAACTTTTTCTTGCTTGAGTCTTTTTGACAAGGCGAAGTGTGTCTTGTGGTACACTTTTGGCTTTATATTTTTTCTTGTTGAGTTCTTTAGAGAGCATTTGAAAATTTTACTTTCAGCTCAAACGCTTCATGATCATCACCTCTCTCAAATTTACTTTCGCTATCATGGTTAAGATGCATTATTTCATCAGGTTCTCCCCTTTCTTGATTAGTTTCAACTTCATCCAATAGAGATTACAGGTGCTCATTTCTTTTTTTTTATTTTATATTTTTTCATTTATAAGTCATAATGAGTCGAAAAAACTGAGTCATTCACAGGGTAAAAATGTAGCATGTTCATGGAAAATATTTGGAAATAAAGTGGTCACGTGACGAACTCAGTCACCCCAAGTCGTAACGTTCGCCGTTCCCAAAAAATAGGGATATATGTGACAAATACATTTTAGTTCCTATGAAGACTATCCTATAGGAGGATATGTTAAAGTCATTGGTAACAAACAAACCGTTCCCTCAGAATTAACGATTTCGTGAGTGTGGGGTGACTCAGTGCCCCACGCGTTAAATAGACTACTAAAACATTTATTCGTGATTCAAAAGTTAGATTTAAATGTATCGATATTTTGAGAAAGAACACAACTCTGCAATTTTTTTATTTCTTTCAAAATTTCCTTTAAATAATTTGATGTGTGAAATTTCAAAAATTTAAAAGTTTTCAACAATGTTCTGTACTGCTCGGTTCAGTTTTCATTATAAGTTTTTATAAAACACCGTATTTATTGTAATCTAAGCAGCATCCCGAATTCTCAGCCCATTTTTGTGGAAAAAAATGAATAATTAATTAATTTTACCAGCATTAAAAACTTATACATTCGTACATGAACCTGTTTTTGTTCTAACCTGTTCAGTTTTTCTAATCCAACGAATTTTTTCCCCTGCGATTCTAAGCCTCACCCGATTTTGAGTAGTATTAACAATGGAAAAAAAATGTGGCTTAGATTAGAATAAATACGGTATATTAAAAAACTATTTTTGTTTAAGAAAAGCACAGTTTTATTAAAAACTGGATATATCTTTGATGATTTTGAATTTTTTTCTACAATGAACTCTTTGTCACGAATGATCTTTTATATATCTCTAAAAAAGATATCTTTTTGGTACTCATCGGGAAAAATTTAAGAAGCTTTTATACCATTGATTAAAAAAATTCTTGATCTATTACAAAAACTGGTACTTTTCCGTTTCGTCAGCGCAAGAGATAAAGTCGCCAAAAATGATACAACCGAGGCCAAACGGAATATTCCCGCTGGTAACCTTTTACCTCCACATTTTCAAAACAAGTCGTATTTTTTTTTTATCAGAAACGTCAGAAACTATCTTTCAACTAAGTTTTTTCTGGTTTTCCATTTGTATTGCAGAAGATTACAGATTTTGAATTCATTAGGGGACTTTTATTTTATATTCATATCTATCATTGAGATTTTATAATTAGAAAATTTAAATTTTCTTTGTCTAAATATTTGTTAACTCCTGAACTTTTCTGTATGATTTAATACCAAAAATTTTTGAAAAATTTTAGGCTGTTTAGTAAAATTAATGCATATGTAATTATATAATTCAAGTTGAAAAGATATTAAATACGTTTGTATATTCGTCGATTTATGTAAGTTGTGTAATAAATTTTCATACATCTTATAATTGAATTACTCATCCCATTTCTCTTGAAATTGCGTTTTGATTATTAAAATTATCAAACTGGAATCTTAAACTAAAATGAAACAAACGAGTACTAAACTGAGAAATTATAGTTTATTTAATAATTATTTTAATACATTAAAACTAGATTTGTGAAATTCGCTCTCATATTTGTTATTTCTTTTTTTAAGTATGTGTTGATTTTATTTTATTGTATACACGGGTGTTGCTAATCCTGAGTGGGCCCTGTGTCAAAAATTTTTTTGAGGTCCCTTTTGACCTTTCTTAATAACTTAGGATTTTTTGGGCAGATGTTGGAGCCCCTGTAGATTGGGGGACCCGTATCATTGATAGGGCGGTAGCTACGCCCCTGACCCTATATTTATCTCATTTTTACAAGTCAACTTTTGGTCATTTTCTGAAATTTATTTATGAAAATCTACAATAAACTGAAGTGAACTACTTTTTATGTTGTAGTATTTAACGGCGTTGTGATGAAATCCGGGGAGGTATTGATATTATTTTGAATCGCATTATTTACTGAAAAAGATAATCGCTTATCCTCGGCGTAGCTATTAAGTTGATTCAGGTTTAAATACGTCTTTAGAATAATTTCTGTTGCCGATCCAGTATAATTGTTAGCGACTCTGACTGCTGGGCCGTTGGGCATGGGTTCGAATCCCGGAGAAGACATAGATGTTGGTAAATGTATAGTGCCTCTTCGTGGTATGGGGGGACTTTAAATAGCCGTCGAGCCACAAGTCCTCTCGTGAGGTTGGGGGAAGGGGAAAAGAGGTGGAAGGCCTCTAACCACCCTCAGGGTGGTCTCCCTTAAAGTTGGGGTGAAGCCGAGCTAAATCGTTCTGTCACCTGTATGGAACTCAATGCTACGACTAATGACAGGCGTCATTTAACCCTTTGCCATGATGAATTTCGTGGACCTTGATGTGGCCTTCGCCCATCAAGTGGCATTAGTAACAACAACGACAGAATAATTTCTAATTTCACGAATTATTTAACTACAGCTTATGTATTCTCACCATTTTTTATTAAAATTGTTTAACTATTTTATTTACTTCAAGCTGATAATTAATCAAATTTATTTTATTTCTCAAATTGAAAATCTTGTACATATATTTTTATGCATGAAATAACAGTGTATCGTTTATGAATTTTGAATTTCTACGGAAATACGCCGGAATACGCAGCTTGGACAAATTAAAAATTAAGCGCTACCTTCTCTATAAAAATACGGTTATGTCACATGACAGTTTAAGTAAATAATAAATCAAGTGTTTGAAATTCTGCAATTATTCATTACACACACATTTTCTGAAATATTTTGCCTGAGCAATAATTTCCCAAATGTTGCATTTTAGCGGCTTATATTATCAAAACACAGGTAATATAAAAATTTTTTTATGTCAATTCCTACTTTGAATGGATGAATAGAAAGTATTTTATCAACGCGATTGAAAATATGAATGAGATATATATAAATATAATTATATATATATATACACTATCTGGCCAAAAGTATCCGGACACTCCTTAAAAAAAAATGGTTCTGGCGAGTGACGCAATTGGATACGTAATTCAAAGCTATAAAAGTGTTGGTGGTAGTGCTTTGTAAGCGCCCAATACGTTAAGTATGGGACGGAGGAACGCTTCGCGTTCCAGTGCCCAATGATGTCAAGCGACCTTTGTCAGATTGTATTTATGCGTTTGTGAGGCAATGAGTAAGTCAAAGGAGCTTAGGGAGTTTGATAGTGGCTGTATAGTGGAATACGACCTTTGTGGGAAATATCAGTTCGTGAGATTGCGGACATTCTACAGAAGCTTAAATCCACAATTAGTGATGTAATTGTGAAGTGGAAACGTCGAGGCAGTGAAACGGCAGAAAAACGAACCGGTAGGCCGAAAATACTTGGTAAACGCAGCCGCAGAACTCTGAAAAAGGTAGTGAAACAAAATCGCACGTCCTCGTTGGTGGAAATTTCTCAGGAGTTAATTCTAAAGTTCATCAGGAATTAGTGTTAGCTGCAGGACTGTCCGTCGAGAGTTAAACTTGGGATTTCATAGTCGTGCAGCCGCTCACAAGCCAAACATCACTCCACAGAATGCGAAGAATCGAATACAATGGTGTAGAGCTCACCGTCGTTGGACCGTAGAGATGTGGAAAACTGTTCTTTGGTGTGATGAACCTGTCTTTTTACAGTCTGGCAGTCGGATGGACGCGTCTGGGTTTGGCGGATGCCCGGCGAACATTTCTTTAGCGACTGTATTGTGCCGACTGTTAAGTTTGGTGATGGAAGCATAATGGTGTGGGGGTGTCTCTCGGGGTTTGGCCTGGGTCCGTTAGTTCCTGTGATTGAAAACATGAACTCTGAAATGTATGTGGACATTCTGGACAATGCTGCACTCCCAACTCTATGGCAATATTTCGGGGAAGGCCCATTTCTCTTCCAGCAGGATAACTGCTCCAATCACACATCGATGCTTGCACAGACGTGGATTGACGAAATGGGTGTTCAAAAACTGGACCGGCCTTCTCAGAGCCCTAATCTAAATCCCATAGAACACCTTTGGGACGAATTAGAGCGCAGATTACATAGCCAGCCAAATCGACCATCCTCACTGCAAGCACTCACTTCAGCTGTGATGGACGCCTGGAAGGCAATTCCTATGGTCACCTATCAAAAATTGGTGGAAAGTCTTTCCAAACGTGTGCA
The DNA here is from genome assembly GCA_019973935.1 of Trichonephila clavipes. Classification (NCBI taxonomy): domain Eukaryota; kingdom Metazoa; phylum Arthropoda; class Arachnida; order Araneae; family Nephilidae; genus Trichonephila; species Trichonephila clavipes. The sequence goes on along the minus strand of BMAU01007237.1, from coordinate 294,263 downwards.
GGCTGTCATCCATGCAAAAGGGGGACAATAATCATATTAATATGTGCCTCTGGACGCTCTAAATCCATAGCACTGGGTGTACGGATACTTTTGACCAGATAGTGTATATATATACACTGCTGGACAATTGCTAAGGACGGATCACAAATTGCTATGTAGCATAACATTAAGCGAGAGATGAGGCCTAGTAGGATAAAATATAGTTGCCACACTGTTCAGACATTAGAATAAAGAATATTTATTGTTCTGGAAAGTACAAAAGCTGTGAAACATCTAAAAGAAAAAAAAATGTTCATTTTATCTGCGTACGGAGAAATGGAACAATGCATCTAAAAGTCAGCAGGCACCTTAAAGAAAGGTATCAGTACGGGATATGTCCACCGTGGAGTGTGATGCAACATTCCACACGTCGTACCATACTTTGCACAGCATTATCCAGCAGCTGTTGAGGCAATTTATCCCATTTCTCTGTGACTGCACGGATGAGGGTGTTCTTGTTTGTCGGAGGATAGTTTCGACCAGCAACTTGCCTCCCCAAATAATCCCACACATTTTCAATGGGGTTTAGATCTGGAGAACGCGCTGGCCATACGAGACGTTGAATACCCTCGCTGTCTAGACAATCCTGAACAGCGAGTGTTCGATGACATGTTGCGTTGTCGTCCATAAAAACAAATTTATCACCGACAGCACCACGGAAAAGACAAACATGAGGAAGTAGAACTTCATCAATGTATCGTTGGCCCGTCATAGTCCCATTCGCAACCACATGTAGGCGCGTGCGGCCATTGATCATGATGCCGGCCCACACCATGATACTGCATGTCCGATATCGGTCCTTTTCCTGGATATTTTCTGGACGATAAGCAATACCACTCTCGCGCCAGATCAGTTGGCGTCTACAATCCGAGGACAGACTGAACCTACTCTCATCTGAGAATAGTACGCATGCCCAGTCCTGTTCAGTCCAATTGTGATGCTCACGATACCATTGCAAACAGGCAGTACGGTGCTGTCTGGTCAATGGGACACACACAACAGGTCTGCGTGCGTATAGTCCTCCTCCCCTCAAACGTCTGGCAACAGTTTTTCGGGAGATCTGCTTTCTTGAGGCAGAAAAAAACTGATTTGCCACCTGCTGAGCTGTGGTGCGCCTGTTCCTTTTTGCTGATAGGACGATATATCTGACTTCTGCAGGCGTCGTACTTCTAACACGATCTCCCCCGTGCCGTCTACTACACATTCCAGTAGTTTTAAATGACTTCCACAGCCGTGAAACAACGCTGTGAGCGATGTCGACTCCCTGGCAATATCTGCTATTTTTCGCCCTTCTTCGATCTTTCCAATAATTCGGCCACGCATAAAATCATCTATGTAATGTCGGGAAGACATGCCAAAATTTTAAGTTCGTCTATTAAATCTTTCCTGTAAAACTTTGACTTGAAACAACAACTGTCCACACGAGTCAAAACCTTTAAAACTCTTATGAACGCTATCACGTGATGAACAGACGAGGGGAAAAAATTTGCATATACTCATACTTCTTCTTACTAATATCCCGCGCTTATTCTAATTTTCCACATTTTGCTTCCTTTTATTTTGTGGTTGCTATGGATGATAGTGTTATCCGTCCTTAGCAATTGTCTAGCAGTGTATATAGACGTTAACGTTTCAATACGTTTTATGATGTCCTAAAGAACTCTATCTAGAACTCTCCTTTTGGATTAGAGGTTTTAGTTAGCTATTGCAATTCATTTTTAGTTTTATTGGTTGCCCTGATCCAAACTGGCATTTATTTTTCTTTTAATCGATGTTCTTCTAAGAGATTCCTAATGAACTGGATAGCAAATTGAATCAAAAAGCTGCTACAATTATATTAGGGCAACATTCGTATTCGTTAAATGCTTCTAAGGAAGCCATGTCCAGCAGTGTATATATATATAGGGCGAGAGTGAACTAATAGTAGGAATTGAAAAAAAGAGCATGATTTATCTGTATTGTAACAATGCATTCCCGGTTTGGCTATTTTGGCTGAAAAATTGGTTTTCAAAGCCAACTTTTGTCATTGTCTTAACAGTTACATCGTTACAACAATGGAGAGGAATATAAGTTGGCGTTGAAAACCAGTAATTAATTAAATTAAATTTAATTAATGAATTAATATATTTAAAAAAACTGTATTAACATCAAGTGTCACCCACTACAAATTTAAAAAATGATTTGCGCATGATTGGATGAATAGAAAGTATTTTGTTAACGATTGAAAATTTGAACAAGAAATATATATGTATATATATGCACCGTAAAATACGGCCTATAACGCTAACTTTTGACACAAAAAATAAGATCGAAATTTACAGATGCGCGTTATACGCCGGGTATAAAACGTTGAGCTTTAAAAATTAGAAACTATTAGTATAGAAAAAAAATTAGACCTCTCTCTCTTTCTAGATACATTGGAATATTGTTTATTTTAAAAATGGCGTTCATTATGAACTTAAAGGGCTGTAGTTCTAAAAGTGTATACTATTGTTTTCTAAAACCTGGAAAGATACCTCGAATAAATGACTTCAAAACCGTGAGAGCATTGTGCATGTACATTTCAGGTTTCTTCGTAAAAGAGGGGGTGCGTGTTATACGCCGGATTTTACTGTATATAAACAAATGCATATATATACATACATATATATATATATATATATACATATACATATAGGGAGAAAGTGAACTAAAAGTAGGAATTGAATAAACAAACACAAATAAATAAATAAAGCAAAATTATAATATCCGCAACCACGTTGTGATAACACTTCACTTCGTCCTTAACTTTAATTTGTATGCTGGATCTGAGAGTAGCCGAAATATTACGAGTGGTATGTATAAATAGCTGTTTATTAAATAGATTTATCTAGAATCCGCGCTAGTAATAGAACACTGTTTCTGGTGTTCAGTTCCTGATTGGGTTGTCAAATACACATACTATCATAGCAATTATAATCTCGGACAATGATGAGGGAGGTTCAGATTTCGATGATACTTCATATTTTAAACAAGCCATTGGATGGATTGCTTATTTTATGAGTAAATCTTGTTTACTATCTAGTCTTTACATAGATTCGCAGAATCAGTCGAAATTGCTCGACTAGAATCAAGTAAACTTAAATAATCCAGTTGACCTTTAGGTTGTCTGAATTAGAGTTAATTTCAGTAATTAGATAGGAATTTCTCTGATATCGTAGAATTCTTTCCCGGAAACCTAGAAAAAAAACGTGTAATGGATGGGCTGTCCCATCCATTAGTGTACGAGAGTTGGATGGAAGATGAGCCATAGTCAAAACAAACGCAATTTATTAACAAGTCTCAACAACATAACAAATCTGAACAACCCAAATTAGGAAATGCACCTTTAGATAAATATGGGAGATAAAGCAAGGTAGACGAGATGATTGAATATTTAATTATAAATCGAATCACTTACACTTGGCTCGTCCTAGGGTTACACCTTCTAAATATTTGAAATTACGTTCAAAGTTAAGAGGATTTGGAAACCTCTCTCTCTATATATATACTAACAATGTTACATTGGCTGTTTTTGATGTACCTTTAATCGAAATCTGTTATATGTATATGCTTGAAAAATTTCATACAATTAAAGTAATGCTCAGAAAACATCATTGATGCAGATTTCGACGATGAAAATGAAATGAATAAAGCAACTAATGTTCCCACATCATTCGAAATGAGGAACGTCATGAAAAGTATGCACAGTTATTTAGGCGCACATTCCAATGCTGAAATGAATAAAAAAATGGACAATATCGAACAATTTGTAGCTAAAAAAACAACGCAAAGAAAAATATTACATTATCTTCCAAAAACTTAAAAAACGTTTGTTCTTTGCATGTTTGTTTCTTGCAAATGTTTTTGTTTTATTGATTTTTATTTAATGTATGCACGTATACATACATATCTATGAAAATAAAATAAACTTTCATAACTTTAATTTTGCTGATGTATACTTTTTTTTTTTGCAATATCCTTTAATAAGAAAAAAATATTTCAGTCCCTTCAGTTTCGAGTTAAGAGAAAACACAAAAACATTCACAACAACTTAATGAAATTTAAACTGTAAAACTTTATTCACAAAGAATTACTACGGAAGTTAGCTCAATTCAACTTTTATTCATCGTTTCTAAATCTAAACTCATTCACATTTTAAATTGAACACAGTTGAAATTATATCGAACAGTTAATAATATAGAAATAACGAGAGATTTGCGCGAGCAGACATTGGCATCTGCTTTCTTCACCGAGCTGGCAGGCTGACTGATGAAGTAAGTATTCACTCGGTGAAAAGAGTGCACACTATTGTCCATCTTTTTACCTTTCGTTACAAAACAAAATTTTCAAATTTTTTTGAAAAACAAAACATTTGTGATATTCCCCCCTCCCCTTGGGGGAACATCTCTTTGATTATTAGCGTGAGCTAGAAGTGTAGGATTAACGAAAGAATTAGAAGCATACATTATCTTAATATGGCTTTATTAAAATTTTTAACTTAAGCTTTTAACAAATTAGATAATAATAAAGAGTGTTTTTTTCCAGGTATAGAAGCTTAAGTTGGCATTACTTTCCAAGATGGCGACCGATTTAACAGCTGTCAAGTGATTCATTCTCAGTTTGATTTGGCAATTCATCATGAATAGACCACGCCTCATAGAGATTCGTCGAATGGGCCCAAAACGAGATGGCCGTTGTTCACGATTTTCATAAGCGAATTTTGTTTAGCGATGAAGCGCACTTCTGGTTGAATGGCTACGTCAACAAACAAAACGGCCGCATTTGGAGTGAAGCTAATCCACAAGTGTTTGTCGAAGCACCGTTACATCCAGAAAAACTGACTGTTTGGTGCGCTTTATGGGCTGGTGGAATCCTTCTTCAAAAACGATCAAGGCCACAACGTTAGAGTCAATGGTGATCGGTATAGAGCCATGATTACTAACTTTTTCATTCCTCAATTGAACAATCATGATGTCCAGGAGCTGGGGTTCCAACAAGACGGCGCAACATGTCACACAGCTCGTGCCACAATCGATTTATTGAAAGACACGTTGGGTGACCGCCTAATTTCACGTTTTGGACCTGTGAATTGGCCTCCAAGATCTTGTGATTTAACACCGCTAGACTATTTTCTGTGGGGCTATGTTAAGTCATTGGTCTGTGCGGATAAGCCACAAACGCTTGATCATTTGGAAGGCAAAATTCGCCGTTTTATTGCCGATAGACGGCCACAAATGTTGGAAAAAGTCATCGAAAATTGGACGTCTAGATTGGACTACATCCGAGCCAGCCGTGGCAGTCATATGCCAGAAATCATATTTAAAATGTAATGCCACAAGATTATCTCTCGAATAAAAAAAACATTCATGTCAATCGAATAATACATCGTTGTTTTATTGCAATTTAAAGTTCTATACCTCTAAAAAAACATCTTTTATATGTGAGAGAATCTATGGTGGCAAAACACACAATTTATATAATACCGAAATAACCTAACTCGGACCACTATCAATAACGGACTTGACTAAACTCAATTCTACTACTATCACTGATCCTAATATTAAATAGTCAATCCTACATGGATGTAGTTTGAAGTAACGATCACAACAATCTTAGAGGAAGGCGTGTAATTACTCGAGTGCAATGGTATGCACCTTGACTCTACGGATCTCTATCACGTATAATTTCTATTTGATGTCACTTAACGTTTCCAAAACCTCTCCACGCTTGAACCACGGATTACCTTTACATTCCTCAAATTGCCATCTCGCTTACTCTAACTTTTGATATTTAAAAGCTTCCTAATTTACATCTTTCCTTCACGCTTCACTTCTTGGATTTGGTTGGAAAAGAGTTGCCATTAATTCTGGCCCCAAAGAACACAAAGGACATGTTAAAGAAAAGACGCGTGAGCCCGTCACACATTTATTGAGTTTTTGGAAAATAATTTGATATTTTCATTTGCATTGCTTATTTTTTTTGCATCAAATTGTCAACAAATGGTTCGATGTCATCCATTTTTTTATTCATTTCGCCATTTGCAATGTTCGTCTAAATAACTGCGCATACTTTTCATGATGTTCCTCATTTTTTGATGACGTGGGAACAGGAGCTGCATTATTCATTTCATTTTCATAATCAGAATCTGCATCTATAATATTTTTTTTTTCGTTTTGAACAAACACTAAAATGTCTTTATCTGACGTAATTGGGGCTGTACACGCATTATCATCATCTACTGCAACGAATTCCTTCCGATAATACTGTCGTACAGTTCAATAATACAGAAACTTTCTGAAATGTCTAGGTAAGTGTCAGCCCAATTTCAATATCCAAAATGGAAATCTTTTCGTGTTAAGCGATTTTCATATAGTTTGTTGGGACCATCGTATTATTTCGCGTTAACCGATGTTTTGTCTTAAGCGTTTTCGCGTTAAACGTATTTTACTGTATATGTAAACTCTTTAAATTGTATTAAAGTATGCTTTTGGATTATTTTAGTGAACCCTTCAAATTAAATTTTGTAAATTTCTTAATATAAAAACCGCCTTTAAGGTATCCGACTACGTCCGGAACCGTGATTTTCAAAAGCGTATAAATGGATAATTTTCATGATATTTAGTGTCACTTAGATTAGAATATATGCATAAAATTGTTTTAAGGACATTTTGACAAAAAAACTTTATTTAAATACAATATTTTGGCAAAAAATTAACTTAAAATAATCTTTTTTCCAAATGTTCTCCTTTTGTAAAAAATGCTTCTATTAGAATAATATTTTGCCTGTATATAGCTCAGACCTCTGTTTAGAGGCTCAACTAGAATTTTTGAAATATATAACTTAGAAGTGGTTTTTTTCATATTTTATGACAACAGAGGGGAGCAATTTTAAGAAAAAAACGCGAATAATTATTTCAATGGGTGGTAACTCTGAAAATAATGTGAATTTTTCAAAAATTCTCGTTGAGCCTCTGTAGAGAGGTCTGAGCTATATACAGGTAAAATATTATTATAATGGAACCATTTTTCACAATAGAACATTTGGAAAAAAGATTATTCCAAGTTAATTTTTTATCGAAATATTATATTTAAATAAATTTTTTTTGTTAAAATGCCCTTAAAACAATTTTATGTATGTATTATAATCTTAGTGACACTAAATATCATGAAAATTATCTATTTATGCGCTTTTTTTAAAATGACGGTTCTGAACGTAGTCGGATACCTTAAAACAAGATTTGGAAATTAGTAGTCTAAAATTGTTTTCAATGTAAAAAATTTAAAATAAAATATTTAGAGAGAAAACAAAGAGGAAAATTTGCATATTAAATATTTTTAGCAACAGGAAAAAAGTAAGAAGAGTACATAAAAAAAATGGAAACCGCTAATTTGAGTAATTTGTTTATTTAACTTTAATGGACAAATTATCATACCGTTTCCTGTTCAAAGACAAGGAAAAATATTTGATCCATGAAAATGAACAAAGAGATTATAATTATTATCTTATAAAGAAATGGACATATATAATTTTATTTTAAAGAAAATTGCAATTATGAATCAGAGGCATTACGGTTACAACAAAACCTATTGATTTAGAAGATAATTTTGCAAAACACATTGTTATTTTAACAGAAGCTTCTTGGAAAGTAATCTTAAATTTTCCTTCGTATTTTTCCTATTTTTTTCTTTGCTTAGCTTTTTTCAATAGTTTATCCTGGAAATGTGATAAAATACATACCTTAGTGTGTGATTTAGAAAAAAATATCTTAATATATATATAATTGATTAGAAAAGGGGAAATATTCACAGAGTTGTTTCAAAAGTGTAAGAAAAAATTTCAGTTCAAAGAATAATATCAAACCAAAGAACAACTTGTGAGCGACTTCCCTCTAAGGTCGTCCCCTCACCTTCTTACCCAGCTAAGAGGGTGGGAGAAATTAAAGCAGGATCTGAAACTTCTATTATAACGATTGTTTATACTTACTCAAGCACACTAATCGACAACAGTTTAATTTTTAATGATAAGGAAAAAGCAATAAACAGGCGCAAGTAACCAATTTAATTTAACCTAATCTATCGTTAATTATAAATTCCCATTGTGTCAAATTCCCACAGTGCCAAACACCGCTCTTAACTTAGCTGCCAAAATCAACTTTATTATATTTCACCTTCGTGGCGACCGTAACAGTTTCTCAGCTCCTTTTTTTTTCAATTACAAAACTCTGACTTAATGTAGTCGAACTAATCTACATATCAAGGTTTCTTCTTGAGTGGGATGGCTGTGAATATAAACGCGAATGCTAGCCCAAAGATTCCCCAAGAGGATTAGTGAGAAGATCCCGTAAAGATCCGTCGCAAACTGTATGAATGGCCAGTATTATTGTAATTATACTTATGGAAGGAGAGTTCACACACAAACTGTATGAATGGCCAGTATTATTGTAATTATACTTATGGAAGGAGAGTTCACACACACACACACACATTCTGTCAACTAGAACTTAAAGAGTTCTTTTAGGTTCCAGGTCTGCTTTTTAATTCCAATCCGAGGTCAAATGACCAGATCAACATCCGGGTTGCCAGCATTTTCCATATCAACGTCAAAAATTCCAACCTCAGATTTAACGTGTATCAGTCCCTCTACACCAATGGTCTTCAAACTGTGTTCCACGGATTTTAAACCTTGGCTAGAGTGACGAGGAGAACGACACTTGAGCTGGTAGCCCCCACCCCTAACCCCTATCCAAGCAACCATACCACGCCAGCGGGATGCCACTCAGCCTCAACAGATTTACAGACAGAGCCCCTCTTCACGGCGGGTCTTCAGTGCACTGAGAATCGAACTAATGACCCGCTGACCACGAGATCGTCACCGTAACCCCTAGTCTAGTGCGACCCCATGAAGGTCAACAATAACAGTCATTCGTAGTTTTGAACCCTACTCAATGGACACTTGAGCTGGCACTTTACTTCTTACATTAACATGAAGCCAATTTCTTACGCTTAACGGAATTTCATTTAAATTAATTTAAAATGCATATTTTATGAAAATTCTTCTTCAATTACTACTATTATAGTTTACACTCTCCCTATATATATATATATGACATATTTTTTGAGCCAGAATCAGACTTAGTTTTAAAAAGGATATTTATTTGATGAAATAGATACAAGTTCTGGCGCTGAGAGGAGAGAGAAAAAAGAACAACACCGTGAAAACTAAGTGGGTTAGCACATAAAACACCGATGAGGTAAGTGTCGCGGCTTTTATGATTGTACTTGAAAGTTAATGCTGACATATAGGGCTATTATATCTAACGATCTGGAATTAGACTTTTTTATTGACTAGGCATATGTTCGGAAGAAATAAATGGATGATTAGTTTGATACTTGAAGATGAAATGAAAAAGATGAGTTAAGTGCTGTATAGGGAATTTAATTTTTAATCTAATTTAGCTATCCTTACATGTATATATCTTGTTCAAATTTTCAATTGTTAATAAAATACTTTTTATTCATCCACTCAAGTTCAAATACATTTTTTTAAAATTTGTAATGGATGACACTTGATGTTAATACAGTTTTTTTCGATATTAATTCATTACTTAAACTTAATTAATAAATAGCGACAAAAAAGTGATAGTCTGACACCATATATAAAAAGGAAAATCGCTCGTTGTGTCGCTGGAACGCAATGGATAGTGTACTTCTAATCCAAAGGTCGTGGGTTCGAATTCCACCTGTGATGGCCTAATTTGTGAGAATGTGATTTCTTTTTTTACTATACCATTTTATTGGAACAATTAAATTTAATGAATGAATAAATAGTAACAAACAAAAATAGTCCAACACCCTATTTCAGGGGTGGTGAATCTTTATGGATCAACGTGCCATTTTTTCCAAAAAAGTTTTTAATGAGGTATGGACGTGCCGTCAAATAACTTTGACTTGTGATTATTGGGAAAATAATAAAATACTAACAACACCAAACTCTATTTACTACGAAAATATACCTTTTGCACTCTGTTTAGTTATAAATGTTTTAGTTATACGTGTAATTCAAATTAAAGTAACATTAGCGTGACTTCTGTTGTTGCAGATTGGATAACAAATAACTTATATTAGGATTACTTTTTGTAGAATACATGCTGAGTTTGAGTCATCTGCCGAACGATTTCTAAGCAATTAATTATTTTTGCTGTGGTTCACTTTTTTTTGCCAAGAGGGTTTGTGATTTGTTTAAAAATAGCGTTTTACAGACGATATTCTGAATACCACTGTTCTAGAGCATGGAACACACACCTCCTTGCCGCTTTAGCTTCTAATGCCATGTTTCTCGGTTCACCAAATTTGAAATTCTCTGTTACACTTACTACAGTGCTTCTCAAACTTTCAATACAGGCGCCCCCCTTTTCGATCACAATTTTTATCTTGCCCCCCTTATACTTTAATAATGTACTGAATGCAATAATAATGCACTTTGACGCTAAAGCTACAATATAGGCGATCTTAATTATACACCATATAAATTAGTAACATAAGTATTAAAATTTTGTATACTACTTTTAAGCAAAAAATAAATAATTAAACAAAATAATAGGATAATTATTATGTTATTTTTCCTTTCTCTAATTTTTAAATTGAACATATTGCAAAACGTGGTAGCTGCTTAGAAGACAAAATATAGATATCTGCTAAATATAGAAAAATAACTCAGAGGGTCAATTTCTAATCATAAGCATTCCTTACACAAACTTTGCTTTGCAAGACAAGCCCATGGAAGTCGTTAATACTTATTAAACTTGTTCTTAATTTAGTATTAATTAATTAGTTATAAAATACTCTGTGCAGCACTGACACATTAAAAGTATACCGGTTGAACTGCCCGCTCTTTGCCCGAGTTCATTTGTAAGAAAATAAAACATTATTGATATAATAGCTGAATTGTAAGGAGAGCAAAGCCAAGTGCTCGAGAATTCTTACAAAAATGTAAAATGATTTTTTTAAAAATGGTTGCTCAAATTATAATTAGTTTTAAGCGAATGGTAATTTTAAGCCTCACAGAATTAGCATTTATATTTGATGTTAAATAATGAACAATAATATAAAATTCCGATGAAGAATAACTGTACTATTTTTTAATATTTAAAGAGAAAAGACTTCAACATGTTTTAACCCGGGAGCAGGCGCGCACTCGATACGGTCGAGCGGGGCTATTGAATCACCCTAATCCCTTTTTTTTCAATTATTTTATTGTACACGATACAAATCTTAATTCCAGTGAATAATTTAATTAAGAGAAAGTTTACTTACCTACTTTCAAGGACTTTTCAATATTTCTTTGGTAACAATTAAACAGTTTTGCCAGAATTAACGATTTCGTAATCTGTGTGTCCCGTGCGACCACTTCCGGGTAAAAAGTGTATTCATTATGATTATATGAAATTGTGTAAAACGTTTTTCGCGTTATGCTTTATATGTATAGAATATTCGTAAAAATAACTCTTGGCCAAGCAATTCTTCAAAGTGTGTGTGTGTGTGTGTGCTCTCCGTGGTTTTCCAAATATTACAAAACTCTTTTGCATGGAAAAAAGCGTAACAGAGAAATACATTACTTACTACTTCCCTAAATGAGAAACAAACACATAAGAGAGGGGTCATAACTAAGTGTACCAATAACTTAGAAGGTTAAACAGATTACAGCTATAATGCGCAGTATTTCAAAAATAATGACAGTGATGAATTTTTTATGTTTCTAAATTTTTTCAATTCTGCGTCTGGGATCAGTTTTTTCTCTGAAAGAGTTGTATGTTAGATTTAAACAGAAAGCGTAATAAAAAATCTCTCATCATGGGATTACAGCAAATCAAAAGTTTTTTTATTTGGTTATTGGATCAAAGATAGATAATTAGGTATTGAAGAAGTTTTTATTTTTGTTGACTTAATATCGCGCTCGCGCGCCTATAAATTATATCAGAGTAAAAGTGCATTCTTTATTATGTCTGAAAGTATTTTGTTTTAATTCATTCCAGTAAATTAATTATTTTTAAATCTTTTATTTTCGATGTGCTCGCGCCCCCCTCGTAGGATTATCGCGCCCCCCAGGGGGCGCGCCCCACAGTTTGAGGAACACTGACTTATTATCTTGCACTTTTTGTTCTTTTGCTGAACTAACCATGTTAAATAACCATTGAAAAGCGTAAATATAGCTCAGATAAATTTTAAAATACAGTTATGTCAATGAAATTGACTATGGTATGCGTCGGCAAACTATACATCATAAGCAGTTGTAGTCTACGACGTAACTAAGGCAAGACAATAACAAACGAGTGTGCTCCTCGCCGCCCCGCGACCGATCACTCGCGTTTGTTCGTAATACTTCATTAGTGAATTTTGAAAATGCAAACCATTTTGATCTTTGGCGTGCCACTGGTTCTCCATCCCTGCCCTATATAGAAAGGAAAATGGCAAGGAAAATCGTTTTCTATTTCGCCACTTGATGTTGTGATTCTGTCATATGTATATACATATTTATATTAATTGTAATTATTTAATAAAAAGTAACTAAAATAAAATATTTCTTTGTTGACCTAAGTAGGAATTTTTCTTTTATATTATTTGTTATTTATAAAGGAGGAAAATTATATGACTCACTCATCACCATATCTCAGGAACTATTAGACCTGCAGACTTGAAAATTGGCAGGGATGTCACTTTCAAGGAGTAGAGTCTCGCTAAGAACAGATCTTGCAAAAAATCGACCCTCAAGGGGGTTGTGGGAGAATGAGAAGTGTTAGAGATAAATATTTCCGTTTTTTTTAATTATTAGACCTACAGACTTGAAATTTGGCTGACAAGTTCTTTTCATGATGTAAAGATCCGATACAAAAGGGGTTTTGCGAAAAATGAACCCTAAGGGGGGTTGCCAGGGATTTTAGGCAAATTGGAGATAAATACATTCCCGTTTTTGAACTATTAGACTTACAGACTTGAAATCTGGTAGGTATGTTCCTTTTATAGACTACAGTTACTCCAAGAACGGGTTTTACGAAAATCGTCTCCCAAAAGAGGAAGCGTGAGAGGGATTAAGGGGCGTTATAGATCAAAACTTCTGTTTTTGAACTCATATACGCACATACTAAACTTTGGTGAGCATGTTTATTTCGTTGAATAGAGATATTCTAAGAACGAATTTTAAGGAAATCAATTTCTATGAAGAGGAGCGGTAAGTACTAGGGCATATTGATAAAAAATATTCCCGTTTTGAGCTAGTAAACTTTCAGTAACGAAATTTGGTATGCATGTTCCGTTAATTGAATTAAAATCTGCTAAGATTGGGTCTTTCGGAAATTGATTCTCAAAAGGTGTTAGGGGGCTTATGGATTATAAAAAAACCCCTCCAGTTTTTTAACTTTTAGATTTTGACTTTAAAGTATGTTTATTTTGTCGAGGAGGAATCCACTAAAAATGGGTTTTGCGAAAATAAACTTTGGGGGAGTGGGTTGCCGGAGCGTAAAAATAATTCTACTTCAGTTTTAGATATTATTATTTAGAAGTCTTGTTCTTTTAGAAGTTCTGTGAGAGTTATAATAAGATTTTTAATACAATCGAACACTTAATGTTAGGACTTAGATATCAATAATATATATATATGTAATAATTCCCTCTAGTATCCTTTTTATTTTGTACTAATATTTGAAATAACTTTAACTCTTTGGTTTAAAACTATCATTGTAATCTTAATTGTAATCGGCTAGTCCGAAATCCCTGTCCCGCCCATTCTTTCCAATCAGAACTACTATTACGTAATCATCACGCGCTTGCACTGCTGGTATAAAAGCAAAAATCTTGTGGAATCGCTCTCTTTTGTCTACCTGCCTTCATCATGTAATCAGTCGGCTGCAACGCGTTGTATGTTTGTTTTTGTCTGTGTTTGTGCCATGATGTGTGCTTCTTATTATGTGTAATGCCATCACTACTGGATCTTTATGTGTTTTCGGATGTGAATAAAAAGGAATAACGATTTACATGATTGCCTCTTCGATAATACCGTACTCGACCACACTCCACGTAACACAGAAAATCACATCACCGGCCACGCCCTACCCTTGGTCCGCCATTGTTTAAATCAACCGCTCGCCACGACAAATTATGCACTGCTAAAGTTTTCTCTCTCTCTCTCTCTCTCTCTCACACACACACACACACACACAGTATACATTCATACAACATTATGAAATGCCCAGCGAAGTGGTCGGATAACAGCTAGTATTTCTATAATGGGGATTCAGGGGCAATCAGGAAGGTTAATACAAACTACCAATTTAAGTTTTCTTAAAAGGCCTTTTACTTACTGTTTTGTATGAGTAACAACTTATTCAACTTTCACTTTTTTAATTATGTTTAAAGCCTATTTGTGGGCATTATAACTACATATATACTTATTCATAAATTCTGGAAGATATGATATTGATCAGGCAAAGTTTATTTTCTATTTTAGAGCGAGAGCAGCAACAGAAACAATATCAATCGTTTGAGGTTCCTTAACTTTCCAGATATTTCGATTTTCTCTCCAGCTTCATAGCATCAAATTATATAAGACAATATATATATAAGAACTGAAATCTCTAATTTTTGAAGAGTTCTAAGGCTTTACCCTAGTTAGCTTTATAAATAGTATGGTTTTAAATTCAGAAGAGAAGGCTTCGATAAAATACACAAAGTTTTAGTTTAAACAACAGTATCACAATGAAAACAATAGCCTTTGATACTCCATATTCTTTAGAGCAATCAAACATGATAAATATAGTGGCAACGGTAAATGAATGGTTTTACCATCGATCTCATAACTAATGATGCTTTAGTAGAACTGCAGGTTTAAGCTCTATTTTTCCATTAATCACCATGAAGAAGAGCTTACGTACCATACATTACTTGTAAAAGCTGAGAAGTTTTAGAATTTTTTTTTGAAGTGAAAGTATGGGGGTCGTTTTATTTACAGATAAACATAGCGGTCAAATGACTTGTCACCTACCGCTTATTTTTATTCTTTAATATGTTTATTAATATCATAGAAAAGTAATTTTTTAAGTAATCGACTCTATTATTTAAAGTTAAGATTGTTTTAATTTTATGAAATGAATTTTTTTTATGATGCCATCAACAAAAGAGGGTAGATTGTTTCTATGCGACAAAATGGTGTGGAAGTATTTAAAATTTCAAAACAATTTAGAAAATAAAACAGAAGCTCAATAAGGATATACAAAACATATTTAGCTGAAAGTAGCGCCGCCCAGGCAGCATGGTGGATATGACACTCGGCTTATTACCGAGTGAGTTCGGATTTGAATCCCGAGTAAGGTATGGTTGTGTATCTTCTTCGGGAAAAGAAGTCAGACTTTCGCCTGTAATGAATTCTGATCTCGAATGGAAAACAGCGCACCCCTTTTGTTATATGCTGGGATCACTATTTGTAATAAAAAGTTCTTCTGTTTGTATTGTAGGCTTTCTGTTCTTCCACTTGTATTCCATATGTATCCCAGTATAAAAACACGCGATAACAACAAAAGCTTAAGGTAGCATCAAAGCTTCATCATCTAGGGTACATAGACCCAAGAAAATGACAAAACCTAATGAGAGGAAATTGAAGTTGTGTGTTTGTGAAGAAAAATAGGGAAAACGGACTATTGATCACTCTTCAAATTACACTGCTGGCCACCGTAAATGCAACACTCTGAAGGAAACATGCAAATAACATGAAATTTACAACTGCAACACCACGATGGTTGGATTCGAGTCTGGAAACACCGTGGAGAGAGAATGCTGAACAGCTGCGTTATGCACCGCCACACTGGTCCTACACCGGGTATTATGGTATGGGGTGGTATTGGACATCAATGTCGCACTCCTCTAGTACGCATTGCCGGTACTTTAAACAGCCAGCACTACATCTCCGAGGTGTTGGAGCCAGTTGTCTTTCCTTACTTTCAGGGCTTGGACACAGCCATATTTCAACAGGATAATGCGCTATCACACGTGGCACGCATTGTCCAAAGGTTCTTCGTCAATCACCAGATTGAATTACTTCCCTGGCCGGCTCGCTCTCCGGATCTTTCACTGATAGAAAACGTGTGGTCCATGGTTGCTCAACGATTGACCCAGATTACACCCCCAGCTGCCACAGCAGATCAACTTTGGCAACGTGTGGAAGCTGCTTGGTCTGCTGTACCCCACGAAACGAACACATCCAAAGTCTCTTTGAATCAATGCCGAGGCGTGTGGCAGCGGTGATCTCCTACAATGGTGGCTACTCTGGCTTCTGATTCTGGCGCTTCACACAAGTCTATAAATTTAATCATTTGATACTTGGTCAACATGTGATCTACAAAATAAATTTTGTTGTACTATCTCTTCTCTTTCTTGGTGTGTTGCATTTACGGTGGCCAGCAGTGTACAAAGCAGTTCAATTTCAACTCGGAAACAAAGATCTCTCACAGAAGAATACGAAGAGAGCTTAAATTTCTTGGGGTTGAAAGTCGACGATCAACACGAAAAACCCTATTTGTCAGCTTTAAATCGAAAAAATCGTTATGGCTTTAGAATACAAAATCTGGGACGTAGAAATGTGGAAAAAAGCTGTATGGACAGATAAGAGCAGAGTTTTACAGTTTTTACAAATGATGGTAGACGAATAATTCGTCAGGAGCTACATAAAACTCTTCATCCAGATTGCACACAACCAGTCATGCAGGCTGGAGGTAAATGATTATTGATTTGAGAAGCATTTGGTTGGAATGGTATCGGTCCCTTTATCACTATAAAAGGGGATCAGAACTGGAAATGAGTTCTTATCTCATCTAAAGAATGTTGTTAAACCATAAAAGGTGAATATAGCCTTTTAAACAGTCGATGAAAATTCTGATTCAATTCTCCACAATTTATTTATGTGAAAAGGCATTTTTATCTGTCACAGCCATCAAAACACGGTACCGATCTCAGCTTGAAATAAATACAGTTCTCTGTCTTGCAGTAACAACATTGGATCCAAATATTCGTAAACTTGTTTCAAATAAGCAGGAACATCCATCACACTAGGAATGTATAATGCTAAAAGTTTCATATACTTAAACCATTTTTTAATTGTTTTTACAGTTTTTGTTTATTTTATTATGGTTTATTAATAAAGCTTTCATAATTTGGTTACAATTAATTGTTTCATTTTATTAACTAGGTACATTTTATGTGTTCTTAGATGAGAATATTGTTTTGTAAAATTGTAAATATTTAACACTTAAAAAATCCTATTTGTGGTCCGCGGGATTTAAATTATGAATTTACTGGTTTGTGTGGTCAAAACGTTTGGCGACTGCTGTTCTAGATGGTTAAGGAATGCAGCAGAAAGACGATGCTACACTTCCCATCGCTTCAAAATTGTACAGACCTAGTTCAACCATAACGCACAATGAAGTATTTCATTATCTGAAATGACCTCAAAAAGTCCATATATTAGTGAAATCGAAAATATGTGGGGTGAACTGGAAATGCATTTCAGAGAGCTGAATAACCTCCCAACATATATTAAAGGACTAGAAATATCATTTCAAAAAGCATGGTCTGAAATCACATTAGAGACATATTTGAGGCTTATTGCATGAGTACCATGAGACGAGTTAATGCCAAATCTTTTCTTCGCTGTGGACCGGTCAGTTTTTGCTAATTTTGCATCCTCCCGCTGAGGGGAAGGAGGAGATCGTTGACGTAGGTTATAAGTTAAATAAAATAATGATAGTTTTATTCAGTTTATCTCTCTCGGGCTAATTTAATTTCTATAGCTGCAAGCACGTTTAATTTTAGAATAAATTTAATGTGTGTGTGTGAGACAAATGTATCTATCCGACTTTAAAACAATTTTTTTTTTAAATCAGGAGGGAGATTGTTGAAATTCTCCTTACAGTCCACTAGTTAATGCAGTTTATCTCGGTTCAAAGTGTATTTTATGATGGCCTTGGCGGGCTGCAAGAATCTCTGTGTGGTTGCAAGTATCTCTGCGTGGTTGCAAGTATCTCTGCGTGGGCTGCAATAATTTCTGTGCGGCTGCATAATTTCTGTGCGGCTGCAATAATTTCTGTGCGGCTGCATTAATTTCTGTGCGGCTGCAATAATTTCTGTGCGGCTGCAATAATTTCTGTGCGGGTAGCAAGAACTTCTGTGCGAGCTGCAAGAATTTCTGTGTGAGCTGCAAGAATCTGTGTGGTTGCAAGTATCTCTGTGAGGGCTGCAATAATTTCTGTGCGGCTGCAATAATTTCTGAGCGGGCTGTATCTCTATGCGGGCTGCAAGAATTTTTGTGCGGGTAACAATAATTTCTGTGTGGGCTGTAAGTATCTCTGTGCGGCTTCAAAAATTTCTTTGCGTGCCGCATCTCTATGCTTATAGCAAGAATTTCTGTGCGGGTAGCAAGAATCTCTGTGCGGCTGCAAATATCTCTGTGAGGGCTGCAAAAATTTCTGTACGACTGCAAAATTTCTGTACGGCTGCAATAATTTTTGTGCGGGTAGCAATAATTTTTGTGCGGGCTGTAAGTATATCTGTGCGGCTGCAAAAATTTCTTTGTGAGCTGCAAGAATTTCTGTGCGAGCCGTACGTGGAACGCTGTTTACTCTGCCAACCCCTGATTTAGGCGGAGAAACCTTGAATTTCTTCCTTTGACTTCCAGTTAACAGTGAATACGGGTGGCCGTGGTAGCCGAGTGGTATAGGTATCGGATCGTGGCTTGCCAGGTCACGAGTTCGATCCCAGTACCTCTAAAGACCCGCCGTGTAGGGCAGCGATGCACGTTAAATCTGTCGAGAGCTGAAACGTCCTCCCGTTGGTGTGGTGTGGTAGTTTGGAGAGGGGGTGCCAGCTCAGGTGTCGTCCACGTCACTTGACCATGGTTCAAAATTACGTGGTCCGTCGCCAAAAGCCCACGTGTAGCTGAACAGTGCGACGTTAATATTAAATCAATCAATCAATCAATCAAACAGTGAATACGGCGGTTATTGGTTGTGTTATTGGACCTTTCAATCAAGTAAAAATAGACAGCAGAAAATATTTTCAAATGATTACCAAAATGTAAATAAAATAAAAGGAAAATTAGAGCCACAGATTCAATGTAATTATGTCACTTTTGCGCATAGATTATTTTTTCTTTATTTCTAATGTGGCTGCGGATGGATGTTTTACTATTGCAGATCAAGTATATCCCTCGGGAGCTGGTATCTCTTTTTAGAGCGCATCATATAGGCGGATACCAATCGCCTCAGGTAATTTTGTCGCAAAGTTTCGTTCCTAGAGGAAGGCACCTGAACTCTGACGATGCGAAATTGTACTTAGGACTTTAATTTTGTCGAGAGCACCCAAGACAAACACTCAAGGAATCTTTTATATGGCGCATAATAAGGCTGTCGATTTTCAGCATCGTGGAAATCCACCGACTTGGGCTAGGGTCGAACCCGCAATTGTAGGCATGAAGTACCAGTGACAATGCCACCCAACCGACTGCATAGATTATATTCTGATTGAAATAAGCATTTAATGAATTCTGAAGCAGCTATTTAATATTGATTATATAAGTCTTTACTCTATCAACTTTAACTTTATGAATTATATATAATCTTACAAAGATCAATTTCCTTCTTTCTGCAAATTTTTCACCATAATCTTTCTTAATCATTTATCAATATGAGAAAGATCAAAATCATCGCAGATTGATGATTATAGAGAATATAATATGCTTTATAAAAATTCCACTTTAATGGGCGATCGATTATAATTCCTAGAATAAATTCAAAATCGATATAACTTACTTCTATAAATCACCCACATGAGGTCACTAAACTTTATTATTTTATGAAAGAGTTTTCTTTTTCCTTATCTGAAAGCCCTAAAACCAACTCTTCTCAGAAGTTTGTGATTTATTGGCTTAAATCACGAACTGGTGATGATATTATAAAAGGTTGATATTATTGTTTTTAAGGATCGATTGCGAATTTTCAGTGTTTTCGGTGAAGCAATTGCAATTTGTTGTAAGTTTTAGGGTCATCGTTTTAACAATAAAGATGAATAAAATGGCTAAAACATATTTTTGTTCGTTTGTTACTTATATCTGCTTTTTAAGGAGGTGTGAGACACAAGAGGGAGATATACGAAAGGTAATTTTTTATTTAAAAAATACATCAAACCAATATATTTATCATTAGAAACAAATAAATACTTAAGTAAAATAGTTTAGTTTTGCTTTTCTTTTTATATTAAAGTATTGCCTGTACTTAAAGAAATCTCTTCGTTTTAACTACGCCAGGTCTCGGTGCATTTTCCCGCCGATCACTTTGAATCTTATCTTCAATTCGTACCATGTCGGTTTCTGTCGTTGAAGGACTTGGCCAGCTGCTCCCAGCCATATTGCGGCTTTCGACATCTTGGTTGAAAAGAGTGGCCCCCATATTGTTACATGTTGCCTGCTTTTTGCTTCTTCACCATAAACGTCCACGATTTTACTGTAAATGTCAGAAGCTAGGAATTCTATATCGGTTTGAAGGAGGAATTTTGAAAAATTCACATTATTTTTACAGTTGCGACCATTTAAAATTTTTAAAATCCTAATGGGGCTGCGGATTGGTGTTTTACCTGTGAAAATCTAGTACATTCCCTGGGAGCTTGTATCTCTTTTTATTGTGGCACCATATAAACGGATACCAATCTCCGCAGGTAATTTTGACCCCCAGTTTCCTCCCCAAAGGAACGCACCTGAGCTCTGGCGATTCGAAACCGTATTTAGGATTTTTTAATTTTTCCGAGAGCACCTAAGCCAAACAGGCACTCAAGGGATCTTTTATATGCTGCATAATCATGTGACATAGCCACTGCTGGTTTTCTTCATCATGAAAATCCACCGACTTGGGCTGGAGTCGAATCCGCAGTCTTTGGTGTACAAGGCCAGCGACAAACCAATTATGCTAACCAGCCGGCAATTGAAATAATAAGTGTTTTTTTGTTGAAATATCTGTACTACTAAGTCAAAATACGAATAAATCCGCTTCTAAATTATAAATTTCACATTCCTTAATTAAACCCTGGTATAGAAGTCAGCTATGTGTTGGAAAAATATTATTATTAAGAATTAAGAAGCATATATATATATATATATATATATATATATATATATATATATATATATATATATATAAGGAATGAAGGAAAATTTTGAAAATGTGTGTTGTTCAATCCTCATGTTTTCCACACACACACACAGAGTTGCATTTAAATAATTTTCTTTCGATAATATTCTTAAAATCTTTTTAAAATGACATTCTATTTCAACCGACATTAAATACAAAAAAAAACTATCCATTCATTCGCTTTTTCAAAATCATAGTTGCAAATGTAGTCAGTCGTATTTGTAGTCATGAATTTTTTTGAAAAAACAATGTATGGTAATAATGCATATACTAAAGACAATTTAGATTAAAATTTTGGAATAACATGAATCGTAATGCTGTAAATATATGTTTTATGTTCTTTTATTATTTCCAAAAAAAAGAACACCATACATTTATTTTAATTCTTTGCATAAGGTACAAATTCCGACCATTTTTTTTTGAAAACAAAATAATCAAACAATAAAAGATCTAAACATGAAGGTTAAAGAACACAAAATCTCAATATATATATTGATTCACAAACATTTAAAAAAATTATAAAATGTATAATAAATATTATTACTCGGAAATAGGTATATTTCTTATTAATAATATGCCAAAATGCACATTCTCGCCCCATCTAGTATGGTGGTTATGACGCTGGACTTGTAATCGAGTGGGCTAGGGTTCGAATCCCGAATAAGGCATGGATTCATCTTCGGGAAGAGAAACCTGCAATGTGGATTACCGTCTCGAATGGAAAGCAGTACACCCCTTCTGTTCTATGCTGGGATCATCGTTTGTAATAAAAAGTCTATATTCGTCTGTGTTTGTATTGTATGTTTCTGTTCATCTGTCTTTCGTATGTATCCCAGTATGTGAAACACACTAATCGTAACGATAAAATGCTTTTAATCGTTTGAAAAACAATACAAAGAAAATAAATCGATAAAATTACAATTATTTAAACAAAAGAAAACGATAACAACCGTTTAAGTAAAAATGAAATGAAAAGGCATAATCATTTTCACCGAAATAAACAATTATACAAATAAAAGGAAATAAACAATTTAAGGGGTATCCGACTACGTTCGGAACCGTGATTTTGCAACAACGTATAAATGGATAATATTTATATTTAGTGTCACTTATATAGAGATTAGAAAATGTAAATAAAATTGTTTTAAGAATATTATTACAATAAAAAATTATTTAAGTACAATATTTTGACAAAAAATGAACTTAGAATGACCCATTTTCAAAACATTCTCCTTTTATGAGAAATACTTCATTTTATAATAATATTTTTCCTGTGTATAGCTCAGACCTTTGTACAGAGGCTGACCTAGAATTTTTGAAATACACTCTGTCGCAAAAAAATATATGCACCCAGAATAAATCAAGCTACAATCACGAAACTCGGCAAGAATGTAGTCTGGTAAGAGATATGCAAATGATTAAAATTTCGAAGCCAATGAGACAAGGCTAAGTGTGCTACGCGCATATTAGTTGCGCAGCTGGGAGAGTTTAAAAGCATGAGTACGAGCGCCGTACGGCTATCCAAACGAATCTGATGACTTTGATAGACGATATTGAGACTTAGGATGCCTCTAAGACGTAACCGGCGGCAGTACGAGCAGCTGACGGACTTTGATAGGGGCCGTATAATAGGCCTCAGAGAAGCAGGTTGGTCGAATAGACGTATCGGCCGCCACCTCGGTCGGAGCAATATGGTAGTTGCTCGGTGTTGGCAACAGTGGATCACAGAAGGTAGAGTGTACCGTCGCAGAGGGTCAGGACGTCCCAGGAACACAAATGATCGCGAGGATCGTGCAATCAGAAGAGTGGCCACTTCGGCACCAACAACGTCGCTAGCATCGATTCAACGCCACTTACCTCCTTCCAGACATCCAGTGCCATCAAGAGAAACCATAAGGAGACGACTGACCGAAGTTGGCTTGAGGAGCCGACGTCCGCTAAGACGCTTACCACTGACCCCACATCATAGGCAGTGTCGACTGGATTTTTGCCGACCTCGGGCAACTTGGAGTGTGACAGACTGGAGACGTGTCATCTTCAGTGATGAATCCCGATTCAGTCTCAGTGATGATGACCACCGCACACGTGTCTGGAGGCGCACCGGCCAGCGGTCCGATCCGGCATTTATTGTCGAGCGGCATACAGCAATTTCACAAGGTGTGACAGTGTGGGGAGCAATTTCTTGGACACACGATCATCTTTAGTGGTCCTTCAAGGCACTTTGACAGCTCGCAGATACGTGGACGATATTTTAACGCCGATTGTGCTACCCATGCTATCAAGTCGCCCAGGTGCCATTTATCAACAAGATAATGCTCGTCCACATACTGCGCGACTCTCCAAACAATGTCTTCAAGGATATGACGTCCTACCATGGCCTGCCAGGTCACCAGATCTTTCGCCAATAGAGCATGTCTGCGACGCGCTGGGAAGGCAACTGCAGCCGTCCCGAGATACAGGAGAATTAACTGCGCAGATGCAAAGACTATGGCAGGATCTTCCACAGGGGGTCATAAGTGATCTAATTAAATCGATGCCACGCCGAATTTCGGCTTGTATAGCTTCCAGAGGTGGCTTTACTACTTACTGATTTTTAACCTTTTGCAAGCTGTAACCGCTTAATAAAATGATATTTTGTTCTGAATTTTTAATCATTTGTTTATTTTCATATACACTACATGCATACCAAATTTCGTGAATGTAGCTCAA
Organism: Trichonephila clavipes; assembly: GCA_019973935.1. Lineage (NCBI taxonomy): Eukaryota > Metazoa > Arthropoda > Arachnida > Araneae > Nephilidae > Trichonephila > Trichonephila clavipes. The sequence goes on along the minus strand of BMAU01007237.1, from coordinate 270,276 downwards.
TTTCTTCTGGGTGCATATATTTTTTTGCGACAGAGTGTATATAACTTAGAAGTCGATTTATCCATATTTTACTACAACAGAGGAGAGAAGTTTTAAGAAAAAATGCCGATAATTATTTCAATTGGTGGTAACTCTGGAAATAATGTAAAGTTTTCAAAATTCCTAGTTCAGACTCTCTGGAGAAGTTTTTACTTTATATAAGCAAAATATTGTTGTTATAGAAGAATTTTTTTATAAAAGGAGAAAGTTTTGAAGAAAGGTTATTCTAAGTTAATTTTTTGTCAAAATATTGTATTTAAATAATTTTTTTGTCATTATATCCTTAAAATTTTTTTATACATTACTTATATTCTAAGTGACACTGAATTTCACGCAAATTATCCATTCATGCGCTTTTTTAATATCACGGTTCCGAACGTAGTCGGATACCTTAGATTCATTAGAAATTAATAACAATCACTATAAATAAATAATACCGAGATGCAAAATTGTCTTTAGTCACCTATGACATCAATCTCTATATTAATAATCTTTTGAACTCAAGGTAAGAGGGATTTTTCAATGCTTACCCTGAGGAATTATTAGGGACATACCTGTAACAACTGTCCCCTTTCATAATGTTCAGGAAGGATAAAGGAACTTGAGGATAAATAGATTAATTAACCAATTCTAGATTGCCAAACGCACAGCGTGTAATTTCACGTTCCCTTGCCGATTAGAGTGATTGTCCACTATCTATTGTGTCTTGGCGCAGTGTTGTATGTAGTGGACTGAGTAATTTAAATGTGAATGGATAGAAAATATTTCGGAAATGACCTTGAAAGGGATGGATGATATTTTATGGTAGGTTATTTAAGTTTATTATGTGTATAAGATTTTTACAGACTGTTACATTTTTATAAGCATTTACAGTTAAAGTCGTTTAACACGAAACTGAGAGGACTGAAATATCTTTTCGTGTTGTGTTAAAGGATATTGAAAAAAAAAACATATATTCAACAAAATTCAGTTTTAGAGTACATTTTATTTACACAGATATATGTATATGCATGCATTTAATAAAAATCTTTCAAACATTCACGTAATTTTTTCTCTTTTTTTAATTGTTTTTGTTAAGGTAGAGTTATCACAGATTTTTTGTTTTCGTCCGTTTTTCATCAACAACATTAAGAAGCTCCATCCTTATCTTAAGGGAAATAACAGTTTGCTTTCCGCCCGAGCTATTGTGCTCACAAAAAAATTCTTCCAAAACAGAAAAAATAATGCGAATCAAACTCACTGACTTTCACTCACACTGCGATATACTGGTCTCTCCGAATATCAAAGCAAACTGATGAGAGATGAGATGGATTTAAGTAGAGTTTGTGAGGATGAAAGGTAAAAGTAGCTTAGATAAACAAATTTGGCTCTTGTCACAGGCTATTCCGAGGGCATTTCAAAGTCAAGTTAGCCTCCTTTCTACGAAACATGTGAATGCACCTCTCTTTCATTCCACACCCCTCTTAAATCTTGCTTGGTGTTTTTCGTGTTTTGTTCTTTTCCAGGAGGGATATCTTTTTGTGTTAAGCGATTTGCGTTTCTAGTTAAGAGAAACAAGTAATATAAAAAAAATTTCAAGTCAATTCCTACTTAGGTCAACGAAGAAAATTTTTATATATTTTAGTTACTTTTTATTATATAGTTACAATTAATGTAAATATGTATATACATATGACAGAGTCGAAATATTAATCGACAAAATAGAGAAAAAGATTTTCCTTTCAATTTTGCTTTCTATATAGGGTGTGTGTTGGACTATTGTTTTTATTTGTTACTATTTATTTATTAATTATTTTTAATTAATCTAAAAAATAGTACAGCAAAAAGGAGAAATCACATTCTCAGAAATTAGGCCATCCCAGGTGGGATTCGAACCCACGATCTTTGGATTAGATGTCCAATGCGATATTCATTGCACTACACGGACACGACGAACGATTTTCTTTCTATATATGCTTTTTGACTGTTATTTTTGTTTGTTATTATTTATTCATTTTTTAAATTTAATTAATGAATTAATATTCGAAAAAACTGTATTAACATCAATATATATATATATATATATATATATATATATATATATATATATATAGTCTTATTCTCTACAAACAAGAGATAACATCTAACAATCACATTCGAAAAACACAGACAGTAGGAAAATCACACAATGAAGGACACATAAGCAATCGAGATTAAAAATTATAAAATGGATGCTGCAGTATTATTAACATTGCTGACTTAGGACAGCTAATATATAAAATAATTTATATAAAAGTGGAGTTGAAAATTTTTTTTGGCCAGCAAACCTTCCCCTTTTATGTAAATATTAATGAGCAAAAACCTATTGAAAGTAATGGATAGGAATATCTAAATCCATTACGAGATAGAGGTAACTTACCTAAAAATTGCACTAAAAATGCAGAGCCCACGCTAAATCTGAGTGCATTAAAAAAGTTATTGCCAGATTCTGGACCCTAATGCAGTTTTAAATCATGTGAATGGCTGAAATGTGGCATTAAACAAAAGTGTAAAAAAAATCGAAATAAAAATTAATAAGAGTGTTACAAATTACCATAACTTTAATAACACTAGAGTATATATGAATAAAATACTAATAAGTAATTTGATCTAATATTAGAATATGGAAGTAACTATAACTATGAAATATGTAAGTTTATAGTAATAAACTATTATCAATCTCAGAATTTTTAATCTTTACTATTTTGAATAGCTTTATTCATATAATTATTAATAAAATTAATTGTATATTTCTGATTTAAGTAATTTTAGTAAAATGTTTATAGTTATTTATTATTTCTGATTTTTTTGACACCAGAAATTTATTGCGATATATATAATTAATAACAATATTTCTGAATATCGAAACATGTACATTACTCTCCCAATGAGGAACTTTTAAAGTATTGAAATTAAAATCTTCTCTTTTATCATAAATATTAGAAACTATTACAGTATCTTTTATTTTGATATGTATGTCAAGAAAATTTGCTTCATTGTTGTTACTATATGTCTGTATTAAATTAAGATATTGTGGTTAAAAATTAATGTTAGGTATAAAATTGACTTGTTTGCCAAAAATGATTATGTCATCTATATAACGATAAATATAATATTTAGAATTATTACTGTAACTACTTTCAAAATAATGTAAATATAAATTGGCAAGACTGTTGCTCGCAGGTCCACTTTGTGGCAATCCTTTAATCTGCAGATAATAGTTACCCTTATGATATATACAGTTCTCTTTAAGTACAAACTTGAACTTCAGACCTGTGGTGTGGAAGCGTGATGCACTAACCACTCAGCCACTCGACTTCTGTATATACGTATAATCATTAATAATATATTAAGGTGACTATGTTTGGAACCTTTATTTTGACTCAGCGTAGAAATGAATAATTTTTTAACACATTTAGTGTCCATTGAATTAGAATATGCAAATAAAATAGTTTTAAGAGTAATATTACAATAACGATATTATTTAAATTTAATATTTTTGGCAAAAATTGCGGAAGAACCCAAAAAATCTCGGAGGAGTTTTGTGTGTGTGTGAATCCTCGGATGAACAGGTTATTACATTCTAATGGGTAGTTCCGTAATAATAAGCCATAGCTTTTAGAAATTTTATGCCCGGACACCCTGTATTTATATATATCGACAAAATTATTTAAGGAGAACGAAATATATTTATAAAATATGCCTTCACATAGTTGTTTTTTCCAAAAAACAAATGCTTTCACCTACACTGTTTTTTTAACAAGCATTTTAACTCTTCTGCTTAATTTTCCACGTTCCGCGCTCGGCAGTTATTTTATCTCCATTAGTTTAAATTACCACGCAAGAAAAATTGTTCCACTAACAACGAAAACAATGTATTCATTAAAAGTAAGACTCGTCGAAAAATAATTTGCTAGCAACGCCTATTCATTTATATCCATATCGCCGTCTTGTGTTTTTCTGCGCTGTCACAGTGAACCGATAACGATACATAACTTCGCGTCATCGATGAGCCAAATGTAACTGGGAATCGATATCGAAACTGTTCATTGCTGTCAATTAGGAGTCGCGCAGGAAAAGATAAAGTAACATGAAAAAAATCACGCGTCGCTTTAGTTCCGCTAAGAGTGAAGATTAGGCAGTAAACATCTCAAATATCTTAGCTTTATACGGGGAAAAATGACCAACATTTTGAAAAATACATTGTTTACCAACTTTAAAAAAAAATGAAAAAAATTTTATGCTTTTCAGAAAGTTCAATTATCAAAACAAGCTTCTTATTACAGAGAAAAGCAATTATTAACTAAACAGTTTTTTTTAATAAAACAAGGAACTTGCTGAAAACAAATCGATTAAAATAAATAATGTTACATTTTCGTAAAAAATTTTGGTCTTAAAGATAAAACTTTACTGAACAGCAACGCATAAGGACTTCTTGAGGCTTCGGGCCCCACCTTTTAAAGTAGACAGTGTATTAGCATACGTTGTCAACAGTGGCGTTATGGACACCCCCGTTATACCATTCACCGTGGGGAGATCCCAGGATTCTAGGGGTCCAAAGCCTGACTGATGGCTTTGTAAGATCAGACTTGGGGGACAAAACCTAACTTTGCAGGGGCTCCTAATATTCTCAGTTACGCTGCTGGTTTTCAAATACCCCTACAAACGGTAGCCCGGTACGAATAAAAATGTGAGTGACTCACAGTCTCACAAACTTCGGCACAAAGTGACACGACTGACTGCACTTTTTGAGTAAATAAAGATGGTGCATGGTGATTGGCTTAGTCCTCAACACGGTGAGCTGAGTGAGTAAAGGTTATTTATAAAAGTCGTACAATAAAGCAACACGGGACCTATTAGCGACGGACCTCGTAATTTGGAACCATGGTCAAGTGCAAGACAACTTAGTTGGCATCTCCCTCTTCTAACTAGCACACCACATCAACGGGAGGACGTTTGAGCTTCAACAGATTTAACGATCATTGAAGGTGGTTCCCTGTTGCATGACAAGCAGTGGGTCACTGTGGTAAAAAAATAAGGACATCATGACCTTACCAGAACTGGTGTGCATGACCTTTGATTTCTTTGGAGATGGTGAAGTCGCACTTTACAACTGCTTACTCTAACGCTTGCTTTACGGTTCAAAATGATGACACCATGTTTCCTCACCGGCGACAATTTGCGACAGAAAAAAGTATTTCTCCTCATGATAACGTTACAGATGACTTAAAGACAGCCCCATTCGAGTATTGCGCTGTTCGGTGGTCAGTTGGTGGGGAACCCACTGTGCACAAATCTTTTGAAAGTTCAAGCTTTGATTTATTCTGGTGTTAACGGTGCCCACGCTAACACCCAATAACCGATGTATCTCGTCCACGGTGATTCTGCGGTTGTCCAAGACTGGCATTCACTTCCGCAATAATTTCCTGTGTGATGACACGATGAGCCTGTCCAGGTCGAGCATTGTCTTCCAATAACACGCAACCCTAAAGGAATCTTTTGCGTCATTCCACAACGAACAGTACAGACTGTACTCACAGTACATTATCTGTCGATGCATTTTACGACATCTAATTCCCCCCACCGCTAAAAAGTGGATAATTTCTTGTTGTTCCTTCTTACTCACCTGCATGTTCAGTAGTGGACAATAACTTGTGTGACCACCTTCTCTTCGGCGTGAAACCACTGTCGCTATGAAACGTCAAACGTTGCGCATGCGTCAGGATCTCTACAGATAGATGGTGCCACCAAACACGCAGTTACATGATATCACCTTACGTGTAATGCAAAGCTAGAAGCCCCGACCAGGTTTCATTTGAATGAACCTTATATAATAATAAGGGTATCGATCGGACGTTAAATCCTTCTTAGAAAGTTCGATGAATGTCAGAATATAATCCCGTGAAGCTGGATGGTCACAACACTTATTACAAGCGTTGTGGATTTTTCTGCCACTATCATGGAGAAGCCATTTCAAGTGGCCACTTGTTAGAGCCACGGTCACATTTGATTTCCAGAAAAGAGCCAGGGGGTGTTCCTTTGTACCATTGGCGCGTAGGTAGAATATGCCGTATTAAATTGAGTCCAGATCTTGCATTAGAGTTCAGTTCTTGATAAGTGAGCGAAGTGCCAGTAGTCGTTTAATTCTCACTACTCTCTTTGGCCAGTCTATCAGCGATCTCATTACCTCCAATGTTAATATGTGAAGACATCCATTGTGTGTTGAAGTGGACATGGGGGAGAGTCTGAGAGATCTTCAGTTTGACCAAAATAGAAACGCTGGTTTTATAGTTTGCCGAGGACCGGTCACTAAGAGGTTGTCCATACGATTAATTCATCAAAGCAGGGTCTATTTTCCATGGGCTTTGCCAGAAAGATTTTCTTGCAGCAATAATCTTCATTCATTCTAGCCAATTGACCAACCCATTTAAGTCTCGGTAATCTGATCAATTTTACAACATCAGGTGTTTTGTAAATTTTATAGAGTTTTAAATTAGATTTTAGTCCCCATGATTTTATTCACTTGGGTGAGGGATTAAATGTTCACATCGCACTGTTCAGCTATTCAATGGCCTTTTGGTGACGGACCAAAACCTGGTCAAGTGAAGAAGGTGACACCTGAACTGGCACCCCACCAACGGGAGGACGTATGAGCTCTCGAAAGATTTAACGTGCATCGCTCATCGCTCCCCTACACTTCGGGTCTTCAGCGGTACTAGGTTCGAACTTATGATACGCTGGCCACAAGTCTGTTACCTTGACCACTAGAATATCGCCGCCACTTCATTCATTCACTTGGACCTCACCAAGAATGCAACGCAAGATCTTTCTCTCGAAAACGGCCAAAGCTTCCTCATCACGAAAAGTCAATTTTTTTGGTAAAGATTCATACTTTACTTTCTTGATTTGTTGGGACGCCAAAACACGATATGAGCACAATATCCATGCCTTAAAACGTCTCTACTGTTGAAAATTTTTGAACTGTTTGATGAAAAAATGTAAAATACATTATATTTTCAATTCCTACTATTAGCTCCCTCTATATTTATTTATTTATCTTCGTGGAATTTTCAATTGTTAATAAAATACATTTTAAAACACTCAGTTGAGCTGAAATTTTATATACATGATTATTTTGGATGACAATACAATAATATAATAACAATTAATAAAAATTAATTGATTAAAACTAATTATTTAAAGAATTACAAATACAACCACGTTGGCATCATTTTTGGCGACTTGTGTCAAAACTTGAAAAAGTTTTTTTCTCACGTTTTAAAGCATTCAGTTGAACTGAAATTTTACATACACGATTGTTTTGGATGACAATACGATACTTTAATGGTAATTAATAAAAATTAATTACCACTTAATGTTGTGATTCTGTCACATGTATATGCATATTTATATTAATTGTAACTATTAAATAAAAAGCAGCTAAAATAAAATTTTTCTTTGTTGGTCTATACGTAGGAATTGACTTAATTTTTTTTTATTTTACTTGTTTTTTAAAAACTTATCTACTTATGTATTATTGTAATTAATATACTAAGAGAAATCCGTTTTCCACCCCCAAAAATGTTTTAAAATTGCAGTACAAAAAGTATTTTTTTAAGATAATTGTAAGGCTGTTCCTGTTGTCACGTTTACCTCATAACAATTGGCTTGCTTAGAGAAAAGGCACATCATTCGTTTTAAACATCCCTTTTCATGTCCCCGTCAATTAAAATATAACAAAATAAAAATTATTAAAATTTCTGTTTTCAGACATTTACTGTCTGCTTACAAAATTTAGGCATAGTATTAATTCGTAATTAGGATAAATATAAGAATTTTTAGTCTTTCACCCGAATTTTGGAAATTATTTTTTTGTTCCTTTCACATTGAATGCTTATTATACATTTCTTCAACCCCAGAAGGTGACTACGGTAGCCTAGTGGTCATGGTCGTGGACTGCGTGTCTTGAGTTCGAACCCCAGTGTCACCGAAGACACGTCGTGTAGAGGGGATGATGCACGTAAAATAAATCAAAATTTTCCCATTGGTGGGGTGTGGTAGTTTGGAGAAAAAGATGTCAGTTCAGATGTCGTCCTCGACCAAGAATCTAAATTAACCCGATCAGGACCATGGTCACATATATGGGATCATTTCAAGGCCCATGGTATCATATGTTAAATTGTACTTTCCCCGTTCTGAGGCCCGTGATCACACCAGGGGGATGGAAAAATCACCCGTCCTGAATGGGTTAATGTCGCAATTAAAAGCTTCAAATGGGTTAATGGCGACGGACCTCGGTCAAGTGACGAGGATGACACATGAGCTGACATCCCACTTTTCAAACTACCACATCACGTCAACTTGATGACTTTGAGCCTCGAGTGATTTCCCGTGAATCAGCTCCTCTAAGTAGGCCTTCAGCAACGCCAAGACTCAAACACATGACACGATGACCATGAGTTAATGACCATGACTACTCGGCAACCGTGGCCACAACGATATGTAAGGTATATCGCAGTTACGTTTCATGAAATGGACATTCATTTACAAATTTTAATTTAATTTTTTCACTTAATTATAATTTGATTTACTTAATTTACTGGTTATAATATAAAAAAAATCTCTACACTTAGAAACTTCAAAATTATTTCCTAATCTTAAGAATCTTCATTTCTCATGTCATAGTTGTTTCATGTCTTTTGTCTGAGGTGATGTGGAAGTCAGGTGTAGTCGTTGTCACCTGAATCGTGGTTGAAAATTACGAGATCGGACGTTAATACATTCACTCAAGCACACGAAGTGAAACCGAAGATACTGTCAGTAAACACATTTTTTCGAAGAACCTAAAAACACTTTTTATATTTTAGCACCAGAATAGAATATGTGCCCATTTCCTGGTCCTTTTTCACGCAAACCGGTTACAACATTTCATTTCACACTAAGGCAATAAATTTTTTAAACACCCACAGAACACTTGTTCAGGAACAGAGAATCCGTTTCATGAAACAAGAGAGATATCTTTTTCTGAAATTCCGACGATTGCTGCGAAATTACTTTTCACCGAACTGACCCCGCACAAGGCTCTTTGTCTTCCATTCAGACCAATTTTGATAACACCGAATGCTCACAGACAAACGGGGCCATTCATTCCCAAATCGTCTTCACTGGATGCCGCCAGTAAAATTCGGTTCGAATTCCTCGAAAATATATGTTTGCGACTGAGAATAGAAACGTGTTCTGTTTTTTTGTTATCTATCGTGGTAATATGCGTTATTTACAGAAAGCATTGGACTCATTTTTTACACAACGGTTCAGAATGTACAATGCCTCTCAGGAGTGCTCGTACACTTGAAAAAAAACTTACTTTAATCTAATTTGAATTTGTCTGATTTCGTTTTGAATATTCTCCAGTACATTGGTGGACGGAATTTTTCAGGGCATGGGCAAATTCTGCTATTTTTAAAGTGTTACGGTCCATCCAATTGCGTAGGTGTGACCATTCTGCATTAAAATTATGTTTTCTATTCTTAACACTTGTTTTTGACAGTGTACCTCTCTTTTAAAATATGCCAGATTACCATTTTTACTTCAAAAACACAAGCAACACAAAACTGTCAAGTTGAATACTTGAACAATTATGAACTATGCTCAACTCGCTGCATTGAACGTATTAAATGCAGCGAGCAATGAACATACGTGAGCCGATGAATCTGAAACCGATTAATGTATTTTAATTGTTCACTGTCGAGTCTCGTGCCATCGCGCGGCATAACATCAACACGAGAATCCAAACCCGCGGAATGCTGTTTTACTAACCAATCCCGCGTTATCGTGGGAAGAGCTAATCATCAACATTCATTCTCCCCTTCAGTCGGCTCGTGGGTAAAAATTCATTTCTACGACTGGAATCTCAGTGATCGCTTTTTTCCCTACGGTGGATATGAACATCGTGTGCTTCCAATGAAGGTATTTATAAATGGTTAGTCTACACATTTATCGAATCATTCGCTCAAGTAAACACATTCGCATCTTTTGTGAAAAGCCGATCTCCATTCTAGCTTTTGTTGGTTGTCTTTAAATATGTTTCTTTTAGTATGTGCATCTTAGGCCTTAGTAAAGGTGGTACCAGAAAATGTCTTGGTGGTCCACCGGTCTGTCGCGATCGACTTAATGTCAATCCATACTCTAGGTTATTTAAATTGCACAGGTTACTTTTTAAAAAATAATTACTCAGTCTATTTTTAAAAATATTAAAATGTAGGAAGGTAGAGGAAAAACGGGTCACAAAAGTCACTATTTATCCAACAATTTTGGATAAATAGACTAAATTCATGTGCAATCACAGTCACATGATAACTACAATCACGCGTCCCCAGCCAATCAGTTCATAAATTCAAGTGACGTCACAAGCACATGATAAATGCAATCACGTGTTTTCAGACACATTCAGTTCATCCTCTTCGCTGTTGCCAACTTTTGCTTCCTGCAAAAACTTTCTTTTAAAAGGAACATTCTGGTAACTAATAATAACGCACGTAGGTAAACAAATATTGTATTCGAAACTTTATTAATAGAACAACAAATACAAGTCTAATATCAGTTTTAAATTCAATGAAGAGTACGTGATTATATTTATCATGTGACTGTCATGAATATATTTAGCCCATTCCTATAATAAAAATATCGTCTGCTGCTTCTGTTCACTTCTGCATTGTGGCAACTTACAAAATAATTGTTTGCTTGAGTATTTGCTAGTTTTCTTTAGAATATTCTCTTATTTAGTTATTATTTAACAATTTGAAATTATCCATCTAAAATTTGCGTATTGAAGACAACTTTTTTTAATTATTTTTTTTATCAAGATGATGACCCCAAGAACATTTCTTTCATTGTACGCATCTGGCAGGGGTGTAGCCACCGCCGTATCAGCCATATCAATAATATAGGGCCCCAAGCTCTGAGAGCCTAAAAAGGGGTAAGCAAAAATAAGAAAATGTTATAGGGCCTTTAGAAAGGACCCCCAAGGAACTTTGATACAGTGCCCATTCAAGACTAGCTTCGCCAGTGTCGTCTGTGGTGTCTCTTTAAATCCCTAAGTGATAAAAACAACACTTCAATATTCTGATTTAAATCCAATAGAGAATATATTTGAAGTTAGAGTAAGAAGACACATGATGTATAAAGACAAAATGTGAACTAAAAGCAATATTCATAGAAGAATGGAGAAGCACCTATAAAGAAATTACAAAAAACTGGTGAAATTTGTGCCGAGACTTTAAAAAACTTGTAGACGCTAAAAGATACCTACTAAATAAAGAAAAAAAATACAAGAGTTAAAACTATGTCGATTTTTTTAAGTGTACGAAGACTTTAATGACGTAGCTTTTTAGTTGCTCTTAATTACTAATTTTTCAAAATAAAAGTTGTACCAAATTTTAAAAATTGATTACGCTTACTATGAATATAACAAGTAGAAGATATTCCACTAAATTACAATTCTGATATAATATTTTTACTTACATTATACGATAACATTATACTTTATAGAAAATAAAGTACATAAGAGGTTTTATAGAGTATAAGAGGTCTCAGGGGTGTTATTTTCAACTCGAGGGGGAATATAAACAATTTTCAAACAGGTGCACACAATTCTTTTAACTTTAAATTAAATAATTCAAATATATTACACATTATTTACAAATTATTATGGTTTGAAAAAAGTACAAAACGTTTGAAGAATAATCATTATTTAAAAAAATTATAAGCATATGAAAATAAGAAATAATTTTGTAATAAATTTTAAATAATTTTTGCGTTGCGCAAGCTATTTTCTAAAATAGTAGCCCCTTTGATGTGTAAAACTTTATAGAATTATGAAATGTATCATGCTCTCTTTATAAACCCTACTTAATTTAAAAATAATATATCTTTTTATTTCAAAATGTTTGAAAAATATTGAAATTTTTAAAAAAATTTGAAAATGTAATTTTTATTTTTTAAAAAATATAATTTATTATTCTATTTATATAAAAAATACTAAGGTGTAATAAGGATGCATTTAATTTTATATATCAGCTCATTACCAGTAATTAAAGCTACTATTTTAGAAAATAGCGTGCTCAAAGTAAAACTTAATTAATATTTCTTATAGAAATGATTCTTATTTTCACGTGCTTATAATTTTTAAAAAATTATGATTATATTTTTTATATTTTACACCTTTCTGAAACCCCATTACTTTATAAATAATGAGTAAAAGATTTAAATTATTTAATTTTAATTTCAAAGAGTTATACATATATATTTGAATATTGTTTATATTTTAAGCCCTCTAGAGAAAGTTAACACCCCAGAGACCCCATAAACACTTTTGAAAAAGCTACTGTATCTTCTAGCGTAGTAATCTATTTGTGGTCGATAATTTTTTTAAAGCGTCAAAAATTATGTATGGAGATCTATTTGAAGATAATTATGCACTCTTACGCTTTAATACTGAGTTATCAGTATTAAATATTACATAAATTAATGACTTGTAACCGGCAAATATTGTTTTTGCGCGTCATCTGATACTAACAATGCGTCTCTTTCTTGAGTGGTCATCACAACGCGCTCTTTGATTGTTTCAGTCGAAGTACCGAGTTTCGAAATGTATTCGAAATGTATACAGTAATTAGTTACGGATGAAAGAAGAAAGGAATGTAATAGCGACCGCCGTCAAAAGTTAACAGGGTAATCTCACAAGGTTGTGCTTACGCAAATTTAGAGAACTTGGAACATAGATGTTATTGTTGAGTAAAAGAAATCTACTTTAGGCTTTCGATTTCAATATTATGTTTAAGACTGGCGCCACATTTTTTAGTCGGGAGCTAAAAAGGAGAATCGAAGTTATTTTATTTTGATTCCAAATATTGTTATGAATCAGGAATGGAAGTTAAAAAAAAATAAAAACTTAATTTTCTAATCGCGGGGTAAAGTTGCTATACAGCAAAGAGATAAACATTAAGTCGCTCGCGATCGATCGGTGGACCACTAAGACATTTTGGTGTGACCCCCTTATCTAAGATGCGCATAAAAGGAACATATTTATGGAACACCTGTGAAGGTCTCCTTGGACCTCACTTTGAGAACGAGAATAAATAGGAGTCATGAAAGAACCAGTAGCCATTTTTATAAACAACTTTCTTTATTTGGTTATCTTATCCAAATAGAATCAAAGACTTATTAACAAATATATCTAACTAGTATTATGAGGTTTTAAAGGTAATATCCTTTAAATTAACTTAATTATTGACCCAATTAATTAACAATTAAATAACGATCACGCAGAGGTTACCACGATAAGAGATCCCAGATTTATATTTATTAATGTTCCTATTGAACATTTAACTTTAATCTCCCTCCTAAAACTTTAATGAGACTTTAATTATAAATCAATAATTACCAACGGAATCTCAACTCTTCTTGAGAGTAAATTATCTCCAACAAGAAATCTTCAATTTAACTTCACTATAACTTTCTGCTTCAATCTCTATCTCCTACTGCTCTAACTTTACTATTCCGTTTGACTTAAATACTTTATCTAATCTGCATAACAAGGAATCCTGTCCGCTTTTTGGAGTTGATTGGAAATAGGTAGGGAATTAAATTTCCCTAAAAAGGACGACTCAGAAGGTTAGTGATAAAGTTCCGTATAGATTTGTCACACACCGACGCCAGCTAAATTGGAGAATCGGCTTTTCACAATCAATGCGTCTGTGTTTACTGAAGCAAATGATTCGATAAATGTGTAAACACACAAATGTACCTTCATTGGAAACGCATGATGACGTTTAACGCGTTCATTATTACTGTAGGGGGGGGGAAGCGATCATTGTGATGGCAGTCGTATAAATGAATAAGAATAGATGTTGAGAGATGATCTGTCCTTCCCACAATTTCACGGGATTAGCTATTGAGATGTCGCAGGGAAATGATGGAATTAGGAATTTCATCAAATCCCTAAGGGATAGGATCAATTGACGGGAGATGTAAAATAACGTCTCCTCTTCAAGGTCATTTCCCTGATGAAAGTAAGTGATTTTGTCCAATCCTTCAACTGTTTCAGTGAAACGATGAAATGAACTATTCAGGGATTTGGGGATTATATCAGGGGGGACATGGGGGGTGAGTCCTTGTACTTCCTTAGCAAACAGGTAGTACCTATCGATCCCCTAAATATCAACTCCATATCTTTAAAAAATGGCACCATAGGATTAACATAGGGATTGATGTTTTAATGTGTAAGCAACGGAGAGGAAAGATGTTACACATAAAAAATACCAGCGTAATTTTCTAATTATGTGTTAATTAGTTTCGAATAAATAATTTGTATTTCATTGACTATTGTTATATTACTTACTTCTACGTTTAATAATGTACCATATTTGTTAAATAAACACTTTTAAACTCTTAATGTTATTTCATCATTTCACTGAAATAGATCAAGGTTTTGTTCAAATCCCTTGCTTTTATCAGGGACTTTAAAGAGACGTTATTTTAACATGCTCCGTCAATTGAAATAAATACTGAATGAATATTTGATGAAATTCATTTCATCATTTTTCTGCAACAAAGACATCATCCCACACTTCGGGCTACCATGGGATTGGATTTTCGTATTTATATCATGTCCCGCGAAGACATGGAACTGGGCAGTGAACAAATTAAGCACATACGGCAGTTCCAGATTCATGGGCTCACGCATGTTCTTTGATTGCTGCATTGAATGCGTTCCCGCTTCACCGTCTAGTAGTCTCTCATAGCTGTTCAAGCATTCTATTTGACAATTTTGTATTACTTGTGTTTTTGTAGCAAAAACAGTAATTTGTCATATTTTAAAAGAGAGGTACAATGTCGACAACAAGTGTTAAGAAAAGAAAACATACAATTTTAATGTAGAATAGCCACACGTACGCCACTGGGTAGGCCTCAACACCTTAAAGCATTAGAAGTATCCCATACCCTAGAAAAGTCATCCCACCCCTGCTATACAGTTTCGTAAGTCGCTCGACTAATGCATTGCACATAATTTTAAGGATGTTTATCACAGTTTCTTATAACCAGTATAAAACAACCACGCGGAGAGAATGATTTGTTTTGTTTTACTAAACTCTTTGTATATGTACAAAGTGTTGCCAAATTCGACAGACAAATTCAGAAGGGTGATAATCAACAGCAAATCACCATAGAACATGGGCTCGAAAACCCCGTTCAGTTGGAGTAATTTGGAAAAATATAGTTATGAAGGGGAGGGGGTGATGTCGAATAAAATGAAAAGGGCCAACGAGAGGAACTAAATACATTTATTAGACGTAAAAGCAGCGTTTTTCAAACTGTGGGGAGCACCCACCTGGGGGGCATGATAACTCTACGAGGAGTGAGAGAACATATTGAAAAGTCGAAAACAAAAGATTATTTAAAAAAAATTATTAATTTACTGAACGTAAAGAAACAAAATGCATTCTGACATAATAAAAAAATAAAATTTACATTTACACTGATGTAATACACTTATAAATGTACCAGCACTGCGCGATGTATTTAATAATTGATTTAACCGTACTAAGTCAAGAACAAGCTTAATAATTACCAGTGACCCCCCATGGGTTTGTCATATATAAAATTACAAAAATTAACACTTACCCTAATAATTTATACAGTTTATAAATAATTCTTTAACTGCCGATCAAAAGTTACGCGATTCGTTTCCCAAGTCCACCGTTTTCCTCGTAAGCTCGCGTATGGGATCTATTAGAGGGGGAGAAAAGAAATAAGTAAGAACATTCTCTGAAATACGAAATTTCTTTCCAAACACTGTTTAGATCCTTTTATTGCATTCCAAAGCCTTCGGAATAATTTTATGAATAGCAAAACACAGAGAAGATCGTACTTCGGAAAGACGTATATATACGTCCAGGGGTTAAAATGCGTTGGCTTAGTGAGACGCGCTGAAATACGCCAGTGGCACTTAAGAAGTTAAAGTTGTATTGCAGGTTTAGCTTCAAAGTATAGTATTATTGAATTCAATACGTTGTTATTGAATAGACGGATGAGGGGTGCAATGAAAATTATGATTGAATATTGGGTCTCAAATATTGAAAGTTTGAAAAGCACAGACGTTAAAAATGTTTAAAATACTAGCTATGTATCACTGCACGAGATTAGAAATTCAACAAGGGATTGTCACAGGAGTCGTTGTTGTTGTTGTTGTTGCTAATGCCACCTGTCTGACAAAGTCAGATCGAGGCCCACGAAATTTATCGGGGCAAGGGGCAAGATGTACGTCTGTCGTTGGCCTTAGCCTTGAGCCTCATACAAGTGACGGTACGATTTAGCTCGTGAAATTCCCGAAGGGAAGGAATGAATGTTGCCATAGCCTGTGAGATAGGTTGGACTTCTTTATGACAGATGGCGACACCACCGATCTCCACCTACACATATTAGGCATGGAACTGGAGTTGAGGGAAATATTCTCCAGCCCCCTGCACTTGTGGTTTCAGCTGCGACCACCCACAAGACTTTCGGACCCACTGATTTAACGAGCACGTACTCCGTGTGTACTCGGAGGGTATTTGGGGGCATCGGGCATCGAACCCAGTGCTTCCGGTCTGGAGTCTGATGCTTTAACCACTAGGCTACCCACGGCCACAGGAATCGTTCGAAGTTGCTGCCGCGTTGGTAATAGCACGGACGACATCAATGGACGAAGAATTATCGGATGCTTTCAGACAAATTCGGTTCCATTTCTGATGTCTAGCTGTGATTCACACACACACACATTGTCAGTGTTATAAACATTTTTTGCATCTAATAAATGTATGTATTTCTTACCTCTCATTGGCCCTTTTCATTCCACTCGACATTCACACTTCTTAAATATTTTTCCGAATTACTCCCCCTAAGCGTGGCTTTCGAAAACTTTTTTAATGCTGATTTGTCATCCCTATGCTGCCTACTATCACCCTCTATCGGTCAAATTCGACAACACCCTGTATATATATAGGCGATAATTGGCTCTTCACGAGATCCCCGAAACTCTTAGACTTTCAGTCTTGATATTAGACAAGCATGCTCCTTTTGTTGAGTACAGATCTGCAAGTTATAGATTTCACAAAAAATTTACTCCCATGGGGCTTGCGGGGGTGTTACAGAGGGAAAAAAATTCAAGCTCTAAATTTAAAATATCTGCGTGTGAATATATTGCTATATACACACAAACGTTATGTAAAAATGAGATATTTTCTACACTCATCTCCATAAATTAAGGATAATGAAGTCCATGCAAAGAAATAAACAGAAGCGAAACAATTTTGATCTATTTGTAAAGTCTATATATTAAACAAAAGGTAAAGAGAAAAAACGATGCTATATGTTTGACATAATTAATAAAAATTGCGATTTTTACTCCATGGTGCAAATTTCAAAAAAGAACCTATTTACAAAAAAACAGTATAACATGGTTAGTATGATGGTTAATACGGAGTATGTCTCCCGGACGATGCAATACTGACCTTACAACGCCTAGGCATGCTGAGTATCAAATTATCAATCTGATCTTGGGGAATATTACACCACTCATCAAGCAATGCCCTTCAAAGTTCCGGTAGACAGGTGGGAGGGGGTTGACGGGCTGCAATTCGTCGGCAAAGCATATCCCTTACATGCTCTATTGGATTCAAGTCCGATAAGTATGCTGGCCAATCCATACGATGATATCCTCCGATTGAAGACATTCGTCTACAATGTTTGCATGGTGAGGACGGGCGTTGTCATCCATAAACAGAAATTCAGCACCCATGGCGCCCCGAAACAAACGTACATGTGGTTCCAGAATGACATCCCGATAGATGTGGCCTGTCATCGTTACACTCTGAACATGCAGGTCAGTTCTGGAACTAAGAATAATTCCTCCCCAAACGAGCCATCCTGCACCATCGTAACGGTGTCGTTCAATGGTGTTCTCTTGGTGGTAACGGGTAGCTGGCGCTCTCCATATTAAAATTCGGTGAGAAACAGACTGTAAACTAAACCTGGACTCGTCGGAAAAGATGACACAAGACCACTGTTGTGGTGTCTACAATGCATGCTCTTTACTCCAGGTTAATCGCAGGCGACAGTGAGTTGCGGTAAGTTGACCACATCTGACAGCCCTACGAGCATATAGACCAATGTGCCCTAAGCGTCTGTACACGGTCTGTCTTGAAATTGTAGTACCGGTAGCTGAAGAGAGCTGACGAGACAGGTCTGATGCTGTGCTCCGTCTGTTTCTCTTGACAGTAACTGCCAAATATATATACCGGTCCTCATTAGGCGTTGTAACTCGGGGGCGACCTGTGCTGTAACATCTACTCACATTACCATCATCTTGGAATCGTTGCCAAAGCCTGGAGATGACACTCTGGGAGATTTCAAGTTCCTCGGATACTTCCTGCTGGGTACGTCCACATTCCAGTCGTCCAATAATTCTACCACGTAAAAAATAATCCAAATGCTTCCTTTGTGCCATAACTATGCGGTTATTGCACTGAAAGGCTTTTAAAGCGCTTGTGAACAATTTTACTTCTTTGCCACCATTCCTTATATACCCCTCTCTTACACTCTCGTCATTGTGACGTACTATCCGCGCCATCTGGTGGTTTCCTGTAATTTGCATATTCTTCTTCAAGATGTGTGTGATAATTCTACAGGTGAAATTTTTATTTTAGAGTTCAATTTCTGTGTGATTATGAATTATCCTTAATTTATGGACATGAGTGTATAATGGCATGGTAAGTAGGAGTTTCTAAAATTGAGCTTCGACCAGGAAGAAAAATTTTTCCACTACCTTTTACTTCTCTTGTTTTAAAAGGAATCAAAATGGTTAGACTAAATGTAATTAATCAAACCATTGCCAAAAAAAGTCAAATTAAAAGGTGCATGCAACCTTTCAAAAATAGAAAGTTAAGATGATTTTTTCACATAAAATAGGCGCTTTAAAAGAACTGAGTCTTTGACTAATGAACCTTTTCCTCCCTTTCTAATAGTTCTTCGACACCGCCCATGATCTATGAGCTAAATGAACATACTTCAAAGAATTAAAAAAAAATGAAATAGTATCCATGCATAATTTGATGTGAAAAACTAAGGAAATAGCTTTCTATAAATCGTGCATATAATATATTTTTAATTAATGATATCTCTATTATTTTTCTTAGATTTTTATCAATGAAATATCTATGCTGAATTTAATAATTCAATCGGAGTTCCTCAAAGTTTTACAATTTTATTAATGAAACTAGCCGTACCCGTCTACTTCGCTGTGTATTAGATGATGTTGTATGGCTATACAGTAAAATCTATTTTCGGGCGGTAGATAGGGACCGCATAAAAAAGCCGCTAAAAAAATACGCGAAAATATCATAAATACTTACATATAACTTACAACTTTGTCGAAATTCTACAGAAATTTTTTTATGCGGTGGAGAGGGACCACATAAAAATAGTCGCGCTTAAAAAATATGTCAATTATTTACAAAATTTATGAGAAAGTACATCCAAACAAAACGAATAATTAAATTTTACATGGAAAAATTTTAAATACACTTGATTTCTCATTGTATATTTGGAGAAATTTTCAAAACGCACATATATATTCACTACTACTCATCGTAATCAAAATTTATTAAACTCAGGTGGGCCGCACGTATCAAAATAAAACAAGAAATTATTCAAAGTAATGTATTCCCTTACATTAATAGGACACTTATTTTGTATTCTACTTGATATTTAATTTAGTCACGCGCAACGTAGTTGATTGGCCATGTTTTCATTGAGCAACCTGCTACGATACTTTGTTTTTACCAGGTTTAATTTGGAAAAAAAAATGACTCGCAGCGATAAGTAGTTACAAATGCTGATATAATACGCGCAGCCAATCGTTTTAAATTTGGAAATTTATCTTCGAGTATATATTTTTGATAATATTCATCCTTATTCCCTTCGCACAGGCATTTTGGCTCGATGCTTGATTGTAATTCTCTTAGCTCAGTGTTTCTCAAACTGTGGGGCGCGCCCCCTGGGGGCGCGACAACCCAACGGGGGGCGAGCATATCGAAAAAAAAACAATTTAAAAATAATTAATTTACTAGAATGAATTTAAAACAAAATACTTTCAGACATAATAAAAAATGCACTTTTACTCTGATATAATTTATAGGCGCGCGCACACGATATGAAGTCAACAAAAATAAAAATTTCTTCAATACCTAATTATCTATCTTTGATCCTATAACGAAATAAAAAAACTTTTATTTGATTTGCTGTAATCCCATGATGAGAGATTTTTTTACTACGCTTTCTGTTTAAACGTAACATACAACTCTTTCAGAGAAAAAACAGATCCCAGACGCAGAATCGAAAAAATGTAGGAACATAAAAAATTCATCACTGTCATTATTTTTGAAATACTGCACATTAAAGCTGTAATCTGTTTAACCTTCTAAGTTATTGGTACAGTTAGTTATGACGTTGTGTCTTATGTGTTTGTTTCTCATTTAGGGAAGTTGTAAGTAATGTATTTCTCTGTTACGCTTTCTTCCATGTAAAAGAGTTTTATGATATTTGGAAAACCATGGAGAGCACACACACACACACTTGGAAGGAAGTGGTAGAGTGGGACACACATATTACGAAATCGTTAATTCTAGCAAAACTGTTTATTTGTTACCAAAGAAAAATTGAAAAGTCCTTGAAAGTAGGTAAGTAAACTTTCTCTTAATGAAATTATTCACTGGAATCACGATTTGTATCGTGTACAATAAAATAATTATAAAAAAAAGGATTAGGGTGACTCAATAATCCCGCTCGACCGTATCGGGTGCACCCCTGTTCCCGGGTTACAACATGTTGAAGTCTTTTCGCTTTAAATATTAAAAATAATACAGTTATTCTTCATCAGAATTTTATATTTTTGTTCATTACTTAACATCAAATATAAATGCTAATTCTGTGAGGCTTAAAATTACCATTCGCTTAAAACTAATTATAATTTGAGCAACCATTTTAAAAAAATCATTTTACATTTTTGTAAACATTGTCGAGCATTTGGCTTTGCACTCCTTACAATTCAGCTATTATATCAATAATGTTTTATTTTCTTATAAATGAACTCGTGCAAAGAGCGGGCACTTCAGCCGGTATACTTTTATTGTATCAGTGCTGCACGGAGCATTTTATAACTAATTAATTAATACTAAATTAAGAACAAGTTTAATAAGTATTAACGACTTCCATGGGCTTGTCTTGCAAAGCAAAGTTTTTATAAGGAATGCTTATGATTAGAAATTGACCCTCTGAGTTATTTTTCTATATTTAGCAGATATCTATATTTTGTCTTCTAAGCAGCTACCACGTTTTGCAATATGTTCAATTTAAAAATTAGAGAAAGGAAAAATAACATAATAATTATCCTATTTATTATTATTTTTTTTGCTTAAAAGTAGTATACAAAATTTTAATACTTATGTTACTAATTTGTACGGTTTATAATTAAGATCGCCTATTGTAGCTTTAGCGTCAAAGTGCTTTATTATTGCATTCAGTACATTATTAATGTATAATATAAGGGGGGAGATAAAAATTGTGATCGAAAAGGGGGGCGCCAGTATTGAAAGTTTGAGAAGCAGTGTCTTAGCTCCATTTGTAAATTTGGAGGCACTGATTCCACCTCTACATTAAATGGAGCTAAAAATATTGTAAACAAGTTCTTGAGCTTTTGCATGTAGGAGAATCTGGTGATGAATTCTTCAAAAAACTTTCCGATTTCCGTAAAATATTTAAAGAAGTTTTTATGATTACTTTTATAGTCATTTAACAATGGGAAATGAATCAAATAGTTTGACCGGAATTGATTTTCATAAAACTGAAGCTTTGCTACAAAGGCTTTTTATATTGATGACAATCGGTATTAAACTTATTTTCACCTTGTAACTTATGGCTTAGCTCATTCAGTTTCATCGTTATATCTGTTAGGAAACATAAATCCAGAAGTCATTGATCATCCGAAAGTTCACTTATATTATGACTATTATTGTTCATGAAAGTTTCAATTTTTTCTCTTAATTTCCGAAATCGCAGTAAGCAGTTTCTGCGACTTAACCACTGAATTGTGGTGTAATAAATGAGATCGCCATATTCAGATTCCAGTTTTCTATTTTTGAAATGGACGATGCTTCAATGGATTGTTCTTAATTGAATAAACTACCTTGACAACAGCTTTCATCACATGAGACATATTTAACACTTGTTCACATAGATTATCGAGGTGCAAATAAAAAAAGACAAATTAACATTTAAAAATCATTTGAACAGTTTATTAAAGCTTCTATGTGATCGAAAATTAATATAAAAGCGGAAAATTTTTCCCAACCATTGAAGGGACTCCATCTGTTGCAATGGCTACAAGATTCTTCAAATCTATCTGACGACTTTGCGCGCAATTTACGGCAGCATCCTTACTATCTCTTCCGGTGGTAGTACCTTTCAAACTCACAAGTTTTCTAGTAGTTCTTCAGTAATATTCATTTATCTATCGACACCTCTAATAAAAATAGCAAGTTGAGCAGTATCATTTATATCTGACGTTTCATCCAAAGCCAGTGAAGAATATGTGAAGCTTGCTGTAATTGTGTTAAGAGATGCACAAATCTCATTCGAAATGTTTTCTATTCTTTTTTCCTACAGTTTGACGTGACAGACTCATTTGAGTAAAGAGATTCAGTTTTTCTCGACAGATTTCTCCACTTGCGGTATAATTAGACAGTCTTTAATGCAGTCTATAAAATGCTTCATTTTTTTAACAATAATGTGGGATAATCAAAAGCTAGCACTGACAATACCATTTAATTGGGCAATTTGTTTATGAAATATGTATTGTTGAGATGTCAAATTGTTTTTCAAAGATTGTAATTTAGCTTTGCGTTCGCCAACTGTAAGTTAGGTGAGAGTGGGTCAAAACACGATTTTTTCGATTCAAACGTCTATAGACCAAATGTTTAAAATAATATAGACAGTTAGAAATTTCAATTGTGTCCTGGTTTGGGCCTGCCTGCCTCAACTGTTTCTTCACTGATTCCGACATTCACCTTAATTTGGTGTTCTGTTAAGGTATCCGAACACGTTCAGAGTACTTTTTGACAAAATAACATATTTAAACATTATAAAGGCTTTTTTAGGACTAAATACCAATAAATACTAACATTTAACCAACAATATTTACAATAAATTCCCTGAATTTCGCAGAAATTACAATTATAAGTGAAATTTTAGCAATATTTTTGTAAAACTTCAAAGCAATTAGAGAAAAAAGTAATAAATTTATATTAGTAAAAGATTTACTAAAACAATCTAGAGGTATTTATCTAGAGAATGTACTAAAATTTTAATGTTTTATTAAAATTTGAAAATTTTAATGTTTTATTAAAATTTGAAAATTTAAGAGCTGATTGAGTAAACGTTATTAGAAAAATCACGCCTTTATGTGACCATTATTTAAATAACAAGCCCTAACTCAAAAAATATTCAAACAATAAGAAATATTTTTGTACATTCTCTAGAAAATAGCATAAATATCAGGTTCAAAAAGTTTTATAGAAATACATTTGTAATATCTTGTGTGATCAGACTCGCCATGATAGATTTCGAACAATTTAAATGCCCACTTCTGGTAGATCAAAGACCCACTTCCGGTTTTTCTAACTTAATAAAATTGATTGTAACTTGGCCTCTAAGAAGCGTAGAATCAAAACAAAGTATGTTTTGTAAAGCCGAAAGATAGCTGTATTCAATAAAATAGAAAACAAAAATATCGGTCTTGTCCGAATTTGGTCATTTTCAACGTGTTCGGATACCTTAAATTGCGGGAGACCGAAAGGCAAAGTACTTTTTTTTTTTCATTTGCAATTCTCCATAAATAATTTTGTGAATACACCCAACTCTTTTCTTAGACGATTTTGAAATAATACGGCTCATTAATATACACTTTTACACGAATTTTTTGTTTCAGCACCCCCTCCCCCCAAAAAACTTAGTAAACCCCCTTAAAAGCTGATTTCCACGAAACCTGTTCTTAGTAGATCTCTAGATATAATATCCGAATTGGCTATGCTTGGTCAGAGGAAACAAGTATGTCTGCAGTGGATACCATCGCATGTGGATGTGCCTGGGAACGCGGCAGCTGAAGAGCTGGCTGGTAAGGGTTGTGATCTCCCTAACCCGAGTTTGTCTGTCTTAAGCCTCTTGGAAATTCATTCTCCCCACAGAGCTAAAATGAATTTGACTTGGTGAAACCCTCCTGCTCATCACTGGTACGCAGTTAAGATTCCTGGCCTATCTGTACAGTGCAGGAGTTCCAGGGCTCTTCAGACGGCCTTGGCGCGCTTTAGAAGTCGTCACTTGCATAGTATGACCTTTGTGCAGGGGGTAAAGTCTTTATTTACCTGCCCCTGCTCTCTCTCTGCGTCTCCTACTCATCTTCTGGACTGCTGGGGTATTTCCCTGGGACAGTTGTTTGAAGATCAAGACCTGGTGTGTGACATTATTATGCGGAAAAGTCAAATGGACTTGTGGTGTAGGCTTTCCTGCTCCATGGGTATTTGAAACAACAACAACAACAGGATTAATCTTTACCAAATTTCATGTTTGTAGGTTGATTAGTTTTGGAAATCTCTTGATGAGTGAGTGTACGTCGCTTATCTCCTTTATATGTATAGATAGGCAACGGAATAATACTTTGGGAAATGTTTTGAACATTTAAATTGATTATGCAGTTAAAAAATGTTTTGTATGAATTTTAAACGGTCTCTTTCGTATTAATATTAACAGTTAAAATTACATTTCAAATAATTTAAATTATTGTGTTGAATTAAAAAAAATTTAAGCATATTTTTTTTCCAAATGAGCTGCATATTGACAACTATGCCTTTACAGACAGTCCCCAAATGGGAGAGCCGTTTCATGGTGGCACCATGTAGCGGCAGCTCTTGTTATTAAACTTGTACGCTCGAACTAATTTAAATCAAGCACTCGTCGATGCTAAATATTGCCGTTATTTAATTTTGCCGAGAGTACCAGAACTTAATTGATACACAAGGCATCTTTTACATGTCACATAATCACATTCTATGCGTGTCCACGATTTTCGCATCCATAAAATCTATGGAATCAAACCCACAACCTTAGGCTTTTGAAGCGGGTACGCTACCTATAAGCCACATTTTATATACTTAGAATAATTCTTATGGTATTATTCACACAGATTTTAGAAATACCTTCATCAACAAAACTCTGAGTTCGTATCTAATGTTGATCCAAATCCGTGGAAGTATTACTATTTCCGGAAAACACACACATACCCCTTTAAAATCAAAAATTTTATTACAAAATGCGACATTTTAGTGCATTCTAACTATTCTTTTTCATCCCATTTATTTTAAGACCACAGTAATTTTAGTCTAGACTGTACACAAAATTTAAAACACTATAGTGAAGAACCAAATTTCAATACCTCTTAAGCGAAAATGGCTCTTCCAACAGAAGTAATTGATTTATCCTCATATATTCATGGAATTCAGCGTCAAACGTGCAACTAAATAACGGGGCGTCCCTAAAAGCATCATTAATCGAATTTCAACAGTAATTGAGCGATTTTAAGGCTGGCTATTAAAAAATGAGTCGATTGCTTAGTGCTATTCGTACCGGTCTGTCCAGTTGACCGTCTATCCTTGTGTTGCCGCTTTTGTTTTCTGAATTTTGATATATAATCGACTTTATAAAATCGAAAAATTGATTACAGTAGAACCTGTATTCGTGCGGTCCTTTTTTATGTGATTTTATTTTTGTGCGACCACATAAAAAAATTTCTGCAGTATTTCAACGAATCGGCTTGTTATATGTAAGAAATTCATGAAATTTTCGAATATTTTTTGTGCCGTTATTTTTATGCAGTTTTTATCAACTGCACAAAAATAGGTTCAACTGTACATATCGATAAATAGCTCGGAAATATAAAGTGGAACTCGAAGGACATTGGAATTTTTAAAGAATATAATCTTCATGTGTGTGTGTGTGATTAATTTCTTGTAAGAAAAATCTATGTATTTGAGTACTATATATTTTATTATTCTACTGTTAATAATTCATATCTGATCATAAGAGTGTAATTTGTAGTACTTGTGTGTGTTAATAATAAACTTTTTGTATTGATATAATTGAATGACAAAGAATAATTATTATTAGTAATAATTATTGCTATACATAATAATTGTTAATGACTAATTTAATTGGAGGTCAGGACAAAATTGTTTAATTAAACTTTTTATAGTTTAACTAAATTAATTGAGATGTAATGCACATTGGAATTTTTCAAGTATTTCTGTAATTTCATCAGAAATTAAAATCTAACCGCGACCACTAACGCCTTCATTACTTACGCACAAAATATTATACAGTGAAAATCGCTTAACTCAAAACTGAAATAAGTTTTCGTGTTAAAGGATACTGCAAAAAAACATACATTCAACAAAATTAACTTTATTTCAGTACATTTTATTTACATAGATGTGTATGTATGCATATATTTAATCAAAATCAATGAAACAAAAAACATTCAAAAGAACTCAATGAAGTTTAATACAAATTTTAAAATTTCTTGAAAAAACATATTTGTTGAATTTTTGAAAAATAATTTGATATTTTCTTTTTACTGTTTTTTAGCATCAAATAGTCAACATATTATGAGGGGGATGCCAGCTCAGGTGTCGTCCACGTCACTTGACCATGGTTCAAAATGACGTGGTCCGTCGCCAAAAGCCCTCGAGTAGCTGAACAGTGCGACGTTAATATTCACTCACTCACTCAGTCAACATATTGTTCGATATCTCCATTTTGTTATCTTTTTCACCAATGAAATATGCGTCTAAATATTTACACATACATTTCATGATGCTCCTCATTAATGATGATGTAAGAACAGAGGAGCTACATTATTCATTTCATTTTCATAATCGGAATCTGCACCAATGATACTTTTTGAGCTTCGAATTAACTCCAAAATGTCTTTGTGTGCCAAAATTGGGGCTGTGAACACTTTATCATCATCTACTACAATGAATTCTTCCAGTAATACAATAGAACAATCCAATTCGGCTGGTGTTTTCCGTATTTTGTTTATTTCCAAAAGAGGAATCTTTTCGCGTTACGCAATTTTCGTTTCGTGTTAAGAGAAAAACTTGCATGAAAATACAACGTTGTGTTATTTCGTGTTAACCGATATTTCGTCTTAAGCGTCTTCGCGTTAAATGTATTTCACTGTAGTTGGATTTTTTAAAACATACCTCGTAATTATCGATTTAAATCTAACAGAATTTTAATTAAAAATGCCTATTTTGCAACATAGATTGGATCTACAATAAATATTGCGAGTCACTTTTTAAGTTATTCTTAGAAAACATTTAACTAGATTTCTGGAATGGAAGTCAGAGGTTTTAGCGACACGATATTGACGCATGGTCATAATGGTTTATTCACGATTGAAAGTAAGCAAAATGCGATATCAAAAACGTTACGGCAGCAATTTACTACTTGCAACTCGGTAAAAGCCATTGGAGAGAGACAACATTTCTGTAATAAATAATTCAGGTTTGTGTGGCTTCAGATATATACTTATTCTCTTTACTTCTGCACAGAAAAAAAAAGATTGTAATTCCATGCTTTTTTTATTACCTCTTAATAACTGTCATATACAGTTCGAAATTATATTAAAGAATCGGTATCTGGCAATATTTTAGTTAAATAAACCGTAATAAGAAAATTTTTGCTGTATGCTATTTATGTTTGAATGGTATATTTTGGAGTACACAAGAAAATCATTTATTCATAGATAAGTATTTTATTTAACAACACATTTCATTACTTTAGAAAATAACAGTTATGAAGAAGCCTTTTTGAGCAAAGAATCGATAATACAACAGCAATCGATGACGATATATTGAAAGAAATCCAAACACTGAAAGAAAGTTATGGAATGAAAAATAAATCTTAGCATTATAAACGATTAACTTCTATTTGATTAAAAAAGTTTTGACATCTTTTTTGACTTCTTCACAATGGTTATTTAACATAGTAAATGACTTATTTACATAAACATAAAATTATCCAAGAAAATATTAACACTACATTTGTACGATGAAAAAAAATTGCTTAAATGATGAAAAATATGTTGTAGTTATAACTGTAGTCTAAATAAAATTCGATAACTTTTATTAATATTCAAAATATCGAAACGAAAGGTGCACATAATATACACACACTGCCATAGATAATTATAAATATTAATAAAATAAAACAGTAAAAAACATATATAAATGAAGGAACGAAAAACCCAACACAAAATATTAAAATCTAAATAAAGATATTAACAATAAATTACAAATTTTTATTTTACATTGTTAAAAATTTGACAAAGAATTTTTGAGAGATATTTATATTATATAAAATATTTAAAAAAACAGATTTTTTTAATTTTTAAAATTTCTTTACTTTTTTCAAAATATTTAAATTGCTCCTTGTTGATTTAAAGACTAAAATGTTTTAATAAAATTTCTACTCGTATATCGAAACAATAAAAAATTGACGCATAATTCACAGCAGCATAGCGTATTTTATTTAATTTTTTTTAAACTTGATAATACATTTTTTCTGAAAATTTCAATACATACTTAATTGGGAAATTTTTATTTAAATTATTAAAAGAATTTAAAAGCCATGCATAACTTCTGTTATTATTCAATAGAAAATGTAATAGTAAAATATTGTACCTTAAGTAAATTTCACTTCACAAGGAAAATTTTGAATATAAAAAGAATATTTAAGAAAAAAAGATGATCGTAAAATGAAAACGAATATATTGATTGAAAAATGTACATTTAAACTTTTTATAAGTTCTTTAACAGAGAAAAACAGACTAGGTGTCTCAAAAAAATCCTGTTCCAATAATATTCGTTGTTTATGATACAGAACTGCTTATAATATTCGTTTCAATCGAATTTTTCAGTAAATTTGATCTTTTTTGATTTCTTATTCATTTTAAATCAATTTAATTGATTATTAATATCGGCCCATGAACGGAAGGTACTCCAACGTATTTAATTAATTTTATTTATCTTACTATATTTTAACTGTCATGCATTTCTATTTTAATGCATAATATCCTGGCAACAAATTTTTTTTATTTATTCACCATATGTTCTTATTCAATGTATGTGTGAATCGAATCAAGGGATAAAGTTAGGTATGTTAAAACTTTGTTCTTGTTCAAATTCTTATGTCGAAATTCTGTTTTTAATGAACTAATCATTCCTGATTTATCTGTGTTCTTTAACTCATTAGACTAACTTCTTTATAGATTTAAAACGTTCAGTCTGCTAATTCGATTTAAGTTAGAATCTTTATCCACAATTAAAAAAGAAAAAAGTCGTCTGCATAAAAAAATATATTATGTGGAGGAAATTATTTCAAAGAGAAAAATAATGGTTTGCATAAAAATATAGAAACAAGTAAGACTCTAATACATATAAACATAAAATTAAAAGAAATATTTAACCTACGACTAGTCGCTGCAAATTAATTGCGTAAGAAAAATTTTTTTTTGATTAATTTCAATTTAAAAGTATATGATTATAATTTCAATTTAAAAGTATATGATTAATGATGTATTATTAAAGATATTTGATATTTTAAATTACATAGATGTGTAATTCATTACGAGATATTTTATGATGTAATTTTTCTGTTTAACATAGCAATAGAAAAATTATATTTTTCCATTGCATCAATTTATTATAATAATAATTCTTTAACATATAACTCATAATTCCAATGACAAATACGAGCTTTTATTCATTCATTATCTAATAATATTTATTTCCGAGATATGGTGTGTGTTTTTCATTATTTATATCTCATGAAAAAAACTTATCTCAGTTTTTTTATTATTGACAGAGAGAGTCTCCTTTTAAAAATTTGTATCCTGATATTTGAAAATACGAAGACACATCTTTTTAAAACTAAATTTTTTTTCAAGATCTCGAGATCTCTTTTAATGATTATTTCTCTTTTGATAAACATTTATTTCTATTTCTTTGAACATTTTATAATTGGAGTACTGCCCCCTCAAAATGAAACGAGGGTAAAAACGCTTTTCATCGTCTAAAAATTTAATGAATTTTTAAAAAAAATATTTCGTATAAATTTTACTTAAAAAATCAAAGAAACTAAATTATACGGCATGTTTTAGATTCCTTGATTATGAAAAGCGATAAATAAGATAATTAAAAAAATATATTGGAAATTCTCTCACATTTGGCATTTATACATCTGAATTTGTAAGCAAATTCAGCTTAATGAAATGACATGGTCAATCTAACTTTCATTGATTTGAGATATAAATGTCACGTACTAAAATTGCATAAATGTTATAAGCAAATTAATGTAATTCTGCATTTTCACAGAAAACGATTTCATTGTTTGGTATCTAAACTTTTTAAAAACATGCAACATTAGGGCTTGAACTCCCGTTAGATTTGACAAGCTTAATTTTTTTTTTTTGAAAACAGATTTGAGGTTTGAACCTCTAGATTAGCGATACCCAACTTGTGGTCCACGGGCCTATTTAAGGGGCCCAGTTATGGCCCATTGCTCTGGAAAATTTACTTATTATGTGAACATTATATTAAAAATTTGGAGGGAAATTCTTTGTCAAGAAATCAAGTACATCAATTTTGCTTTTTGCTGTCGGTGTCGTACAGGTACGAATTGATATTCTTTTTCTATTTGGAACGGTTATGGTTAGTGTTAACAGGCAACAGTGGAGTAGCGACAATTCTGTGGATGAAACTAATTTTTAACTATCTTTCATACCTTGCAAGCGAAAAATATTCGAAGAAAATAGATCGTTTCAAGACAATTGGGAGGTCGACTATTTTGTAGTGAAAAACAAACACGGATCAGTAATTGTTTGATTTGTCCCGAAAGTGTATTTAAAAAATACCAATAAACGGGAATCATTCAATGACACTTTTCCTCGAAGATTTTTTCAAGAGGTGATAAATAGGCTTCCTTGAATAATCTTTGAAACAATAACAAAATGTTCTGTCAGTGTTAATATCACAGCGGTAACAAAAACATTCTATGAAGTTTGTTTTGTTAATGGTAATCATATGAAACCGTTTACTGATGCAGAAATTATGAAGGGGTGTTTCTTAAACGCTTCTAGTTTAGAGTTCATGACAAAAAAGATATAAAAATTAATAATTAAAAAAAACAAAACTGAAGTTATAATACTTTGATCAATTTTCTTTATTTTAAATTTCCGATGCTATCTTGGTATTAAAGCATTTGCCTCCCCCTCGTCCCACAGTTATCCTAATGTTTCGTCCCGCGTGAAATAACTGACATATGTATGCGGTCTAGTAGAAAAAAAGGTTGAATACCTTTGCTCTAGATTCTTTGATTGTTTAAAAGAATGAATTTTCCCTTTGAATCACGGTAACTTTCTGTAAAATTAACTCTGAATGCTCATTAACGTTGAGTTTGAGGAAACACGAGGTGCTATTGGTGATGTATCACACAATATTGAAGTCCGGACAAGTGATGAGGAAGACGCTTGAGTTGACACCCTCCTCTCCAAATTATTATAACGTGAGGACTTCATGCCACGACAGGTTTAACGTACATCGACCTCTCCACAGGGTGGGTCTTCAGTGGCATTAGAGCTTGAAATGGCACTAAAACTCCGGCCGCGAACTCGTGACCATGACCACTAAGCTACCAAGGACACATCAAGATTTAACAAATCCGATTTTAGGAGCAATATTAATTCAGAATTTCTGTAATAAGCTGGGATTCAAGGTCTCAATTTGATCAATTAAATATATAATGGTTTCATGACAGCCAGTAGGAAGGGATTCGATAATCAAACAAAATTCTTCCCATTCCGGTACACCAAACATTCCTTCCTTCCCCAAGGGCTCGGCAGCCCAGGGTGGGTCTTGGCCTTCTCAAGAAGCCTTTTCCAGGTTATCCTTCTTCCTGCTAGAGTCTCTAATTCTTAGTTTTCAAAACTAACATATCTTTTTCTAGGCCATCAATCCATCTAAGATTTGGTCTGCCCTTTCTTTGTGTGTCAATTGGTTGGGTTTAGAAGACTTTTTTTAGTGGTGCAGTCTTTGTCTATTCTGTCAACGTGACCTGCCCATTTAATTCGTTGCATTTTGATGAAGTTAACGATGTCAAATTCTTTATATCATTGATAGAGCACGGAATTTGATTTTCCATTTCCCTGAATTCCTCCAAAAATAAATCTTAAAATCTTCTTTTCGTAGATATTTATCATGTTCTCATCTGTTCGAGACATTGACCAAGTTTCACATGCATATACCAAACATTTTAAGTCATTATTATAACTCTCCTTTATATTCTGGTATGACAATTGATTTGACAGCAAGACACCATTTTCACTCATTCAGACATCAAATAAATTCCATAAACTTGATTATAAGGAAATAAATTACTATTATTATTATTTAAAAAAGGAATTACACTGCATAAATTTAAATGCATCTCCGAATTGTTCGATAATCAGATTTTTTTCTAGGCTTATTCTTCCACGATTGATGCGGGGAAATGATTCTGAGAAATCTGTTCAAAATTAATTCAAGCAACTTCTTGTAATGGGAGAAAACATGTTTATTTAAATACAATTATTAAGCCTAATTTTGAAATGTAATAGAATAGAAAAGAAAAGAACTTAATTATTTTGTTTGCTGGTTAAATTTTAGGACGTAGAAAATATTTTGCTCGTTTGGCCCATTCTTCGGTCTGGTTTTCTTGTATATACCATTAGATAAATTGAGAGCTGATCATTTCAAATTAAATTTACGATATATTGAGTGTAATTATTATTAACCAAAGTTTATTCCACGGATGCCTTTTATTCTGATAATCACTCAAATAATTAAAAAGATCTCCAGATGAATGATAATATCCCGAAGATATACAAACATTAAGCACATATTAAGTACACACAATCAATTATACATTACAATCGTCTATTATACATTACAGTTCTTTTCTTCGACAGAAAAAAAAATATGTTTAGAATAATTACAAAAGCTGACAGTTGAAGCAACATAACTTTTACAATAAACGATTATATATCGGCAAATAAATTAAGCAATCGTATTAGAGTCACACGATTTATTGAATTAAAACAGGTGATAATGATAAAGACACACAAGAATTTTAAACCCAAACAACATCTATAACAATTGTTTAATTTAAACATTCAAATTAAAATTAGTTCGAAATAAAGAAAAGAATTTAAATAGAACAATATATATTTTATGGTACGACACGAAAAAAAAATGTAATACTCACCATTTTTATTCCTTAGAAATCTTCTCTGAATTGAAGAACGATACGAATATATTACACTCAAAATCGTTTCATAAAAAAAAAAACTTAAAAGAGCATCACAAAAATGAGTATATTTTCTCATTGATCGCACTTCAAATTTTAATTCTTCAGATCAGAACCAAGATATAAACACAAATTTTCAAATAAAGAGAGAAATATTTATTTGTTGCCTCTCTGTCAACAGAGACTATAGAAAAATACAATTCATACCTTACACCGCAAACAAATATTCATTCGAATTCATTTCAAAAATAAAAATTGGTTCATTTCTAGACACACTATCAAATTATCTTCTTGGGGGATTTTAGATATTTTAGATTAGTTTTACATAGTTCAATTAATCAGTTGATTGGAATTCATCATAATGTTCCACGAAACGTATATTTGGCGCGAAATATTTAGAATGTGAGACATTTCGAATCATTACTGAGTTACACTTTCTATTTTTCAGTAAAACTCAGAAAGACTTCATTACCGGGAAAGAAAATTTTCGATATTTTTCTTAACTTATCTTGGCACGTCCTAAGCCTCGCCAAGGGTAATTACGTTCGTTAAAAAGTTTCCAAATGGTTATTTTGGTGGTATTGTTGACCGGTTAGACTGCGGTTTCGCTTTCTCCATTTTGAGAAACTATCTTAATTGGCAATTTGTCGCATTTCCAACTTTTCCACTCTTTCACCCTGATAAGAAAATATGATCTAATAATGTTATTTTTTTTCTTTTTATGTGATCGTCTATTTTGTATATTCGAACGAAGTAAATTCTGAACGTGCCTTATGTTTTCTTAATTTTAATAGGGTTATCTTTCGTCTTTTTCGCCGTCTGCTTACTAGTAATTATCTTCTTTTTTAAACTTTATATATTTTTTGAAGCTGATTTTTGTTCTACAGCGATGCTCTTTTCTTTAATCTAATATATATTATAAATGCGAAAGTTTGTGAGTATCTTTGTGGGTCTTTCACGCAAAAACAACTGAATGGATTTTAATGAAACTTCACAGTAATATAGCTTATACATCAGAATAGCACATAGGCTAAAATTTATAAAGATATTGTGAGAAGTTTTCAAAATATAACGACAATTGTCAAGAAAGTAGGAAAAAATTCTGCCATTTGCAAAAAAGCCTGTGACAGCATACATCTATCTTTTTTATCCCTTCTGTTTTGTCTACGCCATCCCTCAGTGCGCTTTCGCTTTTCATTGATTCCATTCATCAGTGTCGTCACTATTTTTATTTCATAATAAAACTAGATTTCGAAGGGAGAGGTGGTGGCAAGGTTTTAACATAAAATAAATACAACAAAAAGTAATATTAATGTATTACACTTCCTGATATAAATTATTTACACTATTTTAAGCGTTCATTACACAAAATTTGTAACTATGACAGTGGAAGGAAAACTATGAAATTGAAATAAAATATCAAAATGTTTTTATCATTTAGTTTTTTTTCAGTATATGTAAATATATATCTACGCTTCCCCCATACTGTTTTTATATATATATATATATATATATATATATATATATATATATATATATATATATATATATATATATATATGTTTTTTAAAAGTATTTCTATTAATTCATTACTAAATGAATTATTTGTTAATTAAAAAAGTACATTGTCTTTTATTTTGGATAATAATACATTTCAGAGACATTTTTAAGCTAACTAAAGAATCGTTTTCTTTTTATTGCTTCACACTAATAATTTTTTAACTAATGCAATATTGTTTTTTAAAAGTCATAGATCGAAATTTGAAGCTATATTTTATCTGTGAGGGGGAGGGGAAGAGGAAACAGTAATTTTACACTAAAAAACCGTGTTATGCCGTGCTAGAGGGAGGGGGAAAAAACCTGTCTTAAATAGAAAATATGCGGAACAAATTTCGAAAAAGGGAAATTTAATGAAATAATTTTAGAAATCACTCACATTGCGTGCGTACAAACACACACATAATTGCTGGCGTCGTGAGGGAAAGAGAAAGCCCGTGCAAAGCCGCGCCATGCAGCTAGTTGTAAAATAAAGTTAAACATTTTCATATACTTCTCTCCGTCTTCTGTGGCTTAGAGGTAGCGTAATCGCTTCGTAAGCCTAAGGTTGCGGGTTCAACCCCGGCTGGAGGGGCTGCGGTAGCCATGTGGTTAAGGTATCGGATCATGGCAGGCATGTCATGAGTTCGAGCCTAGTACCGCTAAAGACCCGCCGTGTAGGGCAGCGATGCGCGTTAAATCTGTTGAGAGCTGAAACATCCTCCTTGTTACACTTATTGGTAAACTAATTTTTAAATTTTGTAAAGCTAGCAGTGAAATTTATGTGTCGAGGAGGCATGAAGACGAAAAACAGTTTCTTAAAATTGGCCTTTAATAATCAATCATAAAGTCACTCTGCTCGATACTGGAGCGATAAAAACAATAAGTTCAAAAAGCAACATTACCAGTGACATCCGATTCGAACCGTCTTCTAATATTGTAAAATTAATTTCTAATCTAAAATGGTGATGCAATCTGCAGTTGCATTGCCAACCCGCCTTTCTCCCTCTTAGATTTAAACCACTCTCACACTTCTTATATTTCTGTTTCTCCTTCCTTTTTTTAAAAACTAACATGATCCGAGTTTAAATACTCGCTCGATTTGCATGGCAGTTGCTGCCAACCTCAAATCACGAAACTCAAAAAGATCGGGTTCGAATCGGTGTGCTTACTTTCATTGAGATCATGGAACGGGATTGGAAAAACAACACAAGGAGACATTAAAATTTGTATCCGATTTTTTTAAATGTCTAACACTCCTGTTGGTGTGGTGTGGTAGTTAGGAGAGGGGGTGCCAGCTCAGATACGTCACTTGACCATGGTTCAAAATTACGTGGTACGCCAAAAGCCCTCGTGTAGCTGAACAGTGCGACGTTGATATTCATTCACTCACTTACTCGACCCCGGCTGGAGTCTATAGTTTTTTTTTGGACACGAAAATCGTAGGGACACATGTCATATGATTATGGGAAATGTAAAATTTCACTTGAGTATAGTTCAGATTTGGAATTCTAGGAAAAGGTAAATCACATCATTATTTAGCACTCGACGAGAGCTTAAATTAAAGAGAAAAAAAAATAATTTAATCATCTAAATTAGGCAACGAGGCTGCCACTAGATGGCGCCACCATGAAATGACTCTCATATTTGGAGGACTTGCCATGTCTGCTAAGGCTAAGTTGCTAAAATGCAGCCCCATAGGAAAAAAGAATTAAACTGTTCTCGTTTTTGTGACCGTGGTAGCATAGTGGTCATGGTCATGAGTTCGAGTTTTAGCGCCATCGAATATCCGTCGCGTTAAGGGCTGATGTAGTTAAATCTATCGTAGTTCAACATCCTGTCGTTAGCCAGATGAGTCAGTTTGGAGATGGGGTGCCAGCTCAGGTGTCGTCATCGTCATTTGAACTGTAACTGCCAATTGGGTAATTTATTGAGTTAAAAGTTATCATTTAAACTGTTTACATTTAATAAAAAAAACACTTATTGTTTTGAGGATTTGATAATCTTTAAATATATCGAAACTCAAAGACCTCACGTTGGTGTGGTGTGGAGATTTTGTAAATGCGGAGCAAGTTTAGGTGTTCTGCTCACGTAATCGGGGCTTAAAAAACGAGGTTCATTGTCAATAACCCTGTTGTTACTTCTCATTCGTGAGTGTTATATTAGCGTCACTTTTAAAGCAACGCAAGGGCTGTTGGTGATAGACCTCATAATTTTCAGCCACAGTCAAGTGACGAGGCCAACACCTGAGCTGGCACCTCCCTCCCATAACTCTCACACCACACCAACGGGAGGACTTTTGAGCTTGGACAGATTTAACGTGCATTGCTGCCTTTCTACACGCTGGTTCTTCAGTGATACTAGGCTCGAACTCATGACACGCTGGTCACGAATCTGTTACTTTAACCACTAGGCTACCACGGCCAAACACGTGCAGGAACACGCGCATTGTTGCACCATATCGCACAAAACCCATAACTGTAACGCGCAGATAGAACTGGTTGATAATATGAAAGAAAAGAAAAGGAAAATTTTAAGAGTATATATATATATCCAAAAATATATATCTTTTGTGATAATATTAAATGTACACAATAGTTATATAAATGTATTTAAAAACGTATCTTTTAAGCTGAAACCAATTAAGAAAAAAGAAAAAAAATTAGTACCACACCCACACTAATTAATTCTAAAAGTGCCTTCTATAGGAAATTTAGAAATAATGAGTATAAATAAGAAGAATATAGTTGAAAGGGGATTATATCTTATTCTTGTTAAATAGTAAAATAAATTTTTTAAAGGAAATATTTTTTATTGATTAAAATATCCAGCAAAAATTATTTATTATCATTAATTGAAGCTTGTCATAAAATTTTCCTAATATTATATTTGGTTTAAACGTCAGATTTTGGAATATATTTTATTATTTTTAGAAATTAAAAAATTGTGAAGAAATTAATATTAAAATTTAAATATGGTAAAAGTAAATTAATGTTCTATAAACATATTTCATATTGCTCTTTATAAAACGAATTATTAATGTGATAATTGATCACATTATGTGATAAATGATCTATTCCCCCCCTTTATTATGAACTTGAGAAAAAGTTCAATTAATCTTGTATGATAATCAATTTTTTATCCTTTGAAGGTGATCTTAAGTTTTTATATAAAGGAATAAATTTAAGCTCTAATTATGCTATGTACACTATATACACACGGTATATTGCTAAATCCTGTAATAGTATTAGAACATTGTATGAATAAATTAGATTTATTAAAATTGTGAAGATTTTTTTTTATGCTGAAATGTGTTTCAAAGAATTTGAACTATTTTATTTAAGAGTT
The DNA here is from genome assembly GCA_019973935.1 of Trichonephila clavipes. NCBI lineage: Eukaryota > Metazoa > Arthropoda > Arachnida > Araneae > Nephilidae > Trichonephila > Trichonephila clavipes. The sequence continues at coordinate 231,786 of BMAU01007237.1, read as the reverse complement.
GAGTAGTAACTAGCTGAGAAGAATATTAACATAAATGGGTTGATTCATATTTAATAAATTTCGAGTAGAATTTCCTGCCTTAAATCTTTAAACTGTTTCATTGCTTGAATTCTTGAGTATTGAAAAAGCTTAATATTTAATTATTTGGGGTTTTCGGTATTTTTTTTTATAGAAATAATTATTTTTTAATAGCATTTTGATAAAATAACTAGCATTTATTTTTTAAGTGTGTTTTTCATTAAGTTCAGTACAGCTTTTTTATACCTATTTTTAGGATAACTCGTAACTATTAGTTGATAAATACATATTTATTTGAAAATGTGATTTTTTTACCATGAATATTAACACTAGAAATACTGAAATTTAGTATATACCTATAATGCCCAAAAGCAGTCAAAATGACTGCATTGTGAAAGAATGATTAATGCGTGAGGAAATTTGTTTCAAAAAAATTAACTTTTCATATTTTTTATATTATTTACAGTCATATAACAAATTATCAGTAAATATTAACAATAAAAAAATTTACTTCACTTGGAAAAAAATATATTCTAAAAAATTCCAAGAAATTGAGCATTATATATGTAATTGCTTTTCTAATTGAAATTAAAAAGCAGTCAAAATGACTTCTTTGGGCAATCTAGTGTTAAGTTAAATTGAATTGAATTTTTATTCCCATTATGTATAATTAAGTTATCTATTATTGCTTCTTTTAAATTTCAAGTTGAGTATGAAATTTTTTATATCTCTTTTGCTAACACTTGTAAATCTCTTAGTTAAATAAAAAAGAAATAATTTTATGAGAATATTTAGTTTTATAGATTTCTAGAAAAATTTATGCTAAATTTAAGACTCAGCCTTATAAACGTATATATGTTAAAATATTTGTAAATTACATATTATAATCAATACATACAACTCGAATACTTCAAATCACAAAACGTTAATGTTAAAAAAGCATGAAAAATCAAAACGACGTTTCATTTTTCTCACTCAGAAATACTTGCTATATATAATACAATCTTATTATAAAATTGTATAAATGCTTTATAAAAATTCATATGAGATGGATATATTTCTCGGAATTTTCCATTATACGTAATGTAACATATTTTAATATATATAACGTAATATATTTTTACAAAATATATATCATAGCACTTTTACAATTTTTAAAAATACATTACTAACAAAGATACCTTATGCAGCAAAATCTTTCAAACTTTCTCTGAAAAAAAAAAAATATTTTACAAAATTTCTAAAGAACACGAAATTCCTTCTTCCCCCTTTTTGGTAGTTTTTTTTCCTTCTTAGAACTTGAAAGATTTTCACAACGGGAACTCTTTCTCGGTTATTTCTATTGCAACTTCACAAAATCTCACAAAAGATTTCTTTGAAGTTCTTAAAACTGTTTGAGAAGTCAGACGAATCAGTTCCAGATGCAATTTGCCGCTCTGGAAGATTTACAGCTTTATGTGAAGAATTTAGCACAGTTATTGAATATCTAAATCTGTCATAAACACCTGATAAATGGTTGCTTAAAATAAAACGAAACCAGAAAGTTCTAGAATATAGGGTTAGCTAGAAGACTATAACCCAGTTACAGTTCTATCAAGTTTTGGAAAACTCATTTACATAGTTTAAAGGATTTTGAAAATATTCTTACACGCATTTTTGTGAACTCAAAATAAAAAAATAATAAATTTTGTTTCTAATCGTTTGAAAAAAGAAAGAAAGGAAAAAAATCATAAAATAAAATAGTGAAGAATAATAAAGAATAGATTTTATAATCCTAATCGTTTTTTTGTTCAAAAAGAAAGAAAAACATTTTAAGTGAGTTCTTGAAGACAAAAGACTGACTCTTTAATAAACATTTAACATTTTTATTTTAATATTTATAAAAATCCTCTCTTAATATTTAAAAATTAATGAAACATTTAATTTTAGCAAAATAAATGTCATTGTTTTTTAAGTTAAATGTATTCGTTAAGCCTATACTTTCGTAAAAAATAATTATGAAGGACAATAATTTATGGAAAACCAACGTAATTTTTGTTATAGTCATTACAGTTTATGGTTTTTGTTATACATACATATATATATATATATGGGATAACGCAAAACATATTATTCCTTTAAATATATTTATTTGTAGAGCGTTAGACGTAAAAAGATTACACTAAATGTTGTAAATTCGGGGCTGGGTTCAATGAAGTTTTCTTTAATGTTACAACTATTCATTAACTTAAGTTAGGGAACAAAAAGATTACACATAGCGTTAACAAAATCAATGAGCAAAGAATATTAAAGAATTTTTATAGTGACCACATTCTCTCCTTACCGGGCCTCTCTAGAGAGTGTTACTACAACTCGGGGCATCAGTTACAATTATAAAAGAGAGGTTACATAATTAGTTTTATAAAATTTGTCGACAGGCCACAGTTCTGAGGGTAATATTCCGTTAAGATAACGACAACTTTTTTATATTTTATAAGACCTTTTTGTGTATTTAATATATATTTATTTTTATTTTATATAAAAATGCTCTTTAAAAATTATTATATCATTAAGGTGCTTAGTGAAGCAAATATTTTACATTAACGAACCCTGAAATTCATTATAAAACCTTTAAAAGAATACTGCTTTTATTACATAAAATATTAGGTGTAATAAAAGTATTTTTTAATTAATTGCCATTTTTAATTTTTAACTGACCTGCCGTTCGCTTTGATCTTACGCCTAGTAATACTAGAGTTGTGGAGAAGTTATAGTCAAAAATTTGTTGAAAGAATGAAAAAAATAAACATTTCGTAATATTCCTGGCAAATTTCTTTTTATCTTTACCAGGAACCCTTTGTCTTTTTTTTTTTATGAAAAAAGCAAATTTTTGTAAAGAATTATTTTTCTTTTCATGTAAACTTTTGCTTTATTTTCTTGACTATCTTATAAATTCTAGTATATAGTTAGATCAAATCGTATTTCTAATTTTTTCCGCTATTCTCTATTCATATTAACATATATGCTTGGAATTTTTTAAACAATAATTTATAATTAGTTTAAAAAATTTTCCCTGGAGTAAATTATATTAGTGCATTGTCACATGAATGTAATTTGTTATGGTTGAAATTTGATCTAGAAATTTGGGAAGTCACGGAAAATAGGGATTCTTTAAGCTTTTATCCACCGACGGTGTACTTATAAGTACCATTCACTCTAAAATTACACAGAATAACCATTTTTACGAATACTCTGATGACACTTAGCAGAAATATTCTTTTGAATCCACTCTTTACCTTTTAACCCTTTATCTATCACATTATGATTTTCTGCAGTTTTTTCATGCAATATATTCTTTTTGAATCACTACATTAAAAATGAAGAGATATACATAAAAAAAACTCAACTTTGGGAAATTTAACCCTTTAGAGTTCATTAATTAATTAAAGATAATCAACTGTAAAATTATTTATGTACACTGTTACAATAAATAGTCAATAAAGAGCCAAATAATTTTCTAAGGTCTTCATTTACATACAAAAAAATAAGACTCTTACCTTTTGACAACTATTTTTTTTTTGAAAAAAAAAGGACAATTTTCGCAATGCGCTGAAAACCCCATCAGCTGAAAACGCAATTTCTGCAATAAAACTATTCGCCTTCCCTGCTAAAATACTCATCATAGAACTCATGCTGCCATATATCTTGGAAGAGTGGATTTAAAAGAATATTCCTGCTAAGTATAATCAGAATATTCGTAAAAATGGTTATTCGATGTAATTTCAATGGGAGTGGTACTTAAAAGTACCGTCGGTAGATAAAGGGTTAAATTCGCTGAGGCTTAAAATCATCCTTTAGCGTGGTGTGGTAGTTTGGAGAGGTGGTGCCAGCTCAGGGGAGCTCCTCGTCTCTTGACCGAGGTTCAGAATTACGACGTCTGTTGCTAATAGCTTTTATTTTATTTTATAGTGCTGACATAAAAGAGGACTCTTACCTTAGAAGTAATTGTAGAGCATTCAGGTAATGAGGTGTACTTTCTCTGAAAATTTTCATTCTCATTATCTCATAGATTAAAAATACTATCTAATATATATTATAAATGCGAAAGTTTGTGAGTATCTTTAAGGGACTTTCACGCAAAAACAACTGAATGGATTTTAATGAAACTTTACAGTAATATAGCTTATACATCAGAATAACACATAGGCTATAATTTATAGCATAGACTATAATTTATAAAAATTTGTAAAAATTGTCCAAAATATAATGATATTTGTCAAGTAAGTAGGAAAAAATTCTGCCACCTACAAGCAATTCTGGCTTGCGCTGCAAAAAAGCTCACCACAGCATATATCTATCTTTTGTTTATGAAAAACTCTTTTGTTTTTTTTTTGGCTACGCAAGGGGCTCGCTTCTAATTAATTCCTGTGATCAGAATAATGCTATTTTTTATTTCAGAATAAAACTACGTTTTGAAGGGACAGGTTGTTATAAATCTATCTTCATTTTAATGTTTTTTATGATTTTATTATGCATATTTGGTAGTAAGAAATTGATCTTTTTTCAAAATAAATACTTTTATCGGTTCTGGTACTTAAAGTAAATAAATTTTCTCTTTCACACTGCATCATTTGGACAAGTTTTCAAATTTTGTTTGTGGTTAGTAGTTAATTTTAACGCTATTATTTTAATTGAATAGGCAGATATTGCGTTTTTAAGTATAAAAATAATTATAACTACTGTACTGTATTTCTTGGAGTGTGTGAGTAAGTGAATATTAACATCGCACTGTTCAGCTACACGAGGGCTTTTGGCAACGTATCACGTAATTTTGAACCATGGTCAAGTGAAGTGGACGACACCTGAGCTGGCACCCCCTTCTCCTAACTACCACACCACACCAACTTAGAAGGAATATTCTACCAATACTTAGCAGGAATATTCTTTGAAATCCACTCTTCCAAGATATATGGCAGCACGGGTCCTATGATGAGTCTTTTAGTGGGGAAGGCGAATAGTTTTGTAGCAGATACTGCGTTTTCTGCGGATTGCAAAGATTATTATTTTTGTCCCGAAAAAATAGTTTATGTCAAAATTTAAGTGTCTTATGTTTTTGTATGTTAGTGAAGACCTTGGAAAATGATTTGACTACTTATTTTAAGTTAACGGTGTACATAATTAATTTTACAGTGGAATATCTTTAATTAATTTATTAGCTCTAAGGGATTAAATTTTCCAAAGTGGAGTATTTTGTTTATGTATATCCCTTAATTTGTAAATGTAGTGATCCAAAAAAGTATTGTATGAAAAAAACTGCAGTAAATCATAATGCGGTTGGATAAAGTATTAAAGTGCATTTCTCTCCTACACGGCGGATCTTACAAAGCTCTAATAAAGCTCGAGCTACGAAAGTAGCTAGGCATTTTCCAACTTGACTCTATCGTTAACACTTCGCTATGTTTTTCATCAAATCGCCATTATAATTTAAGAAACGGCGTTGCTTGCGAATATTACAATTTTAAAATAAAGTAAATACAACAGAAAGTAATATTAATGTATTACACTTTCAGATATAAATTATTTACACTACTTTAAGCGTTCATTACGCAAAACTTTTAACAATGTGTTACTTTTGCTGAGCAGAGATCAGCTTAGGGAGGTATTTTGAAAAATCGACCCTCAAGAGTGTTACGAGGTATTATAAATAAAAAAAATCCTTTTTATCGGCTATTAGATCTACATACTTAAAATTTAACAAAGGTGTTTTTTTCTTTTTTTTTTTTGTTTAGCTGAGATATGCCAAAAGCTTTTTTTTGTTTAATTTGCAATTCACATAAAATTAACTCATTAAAAACTTCTTTTTCCTTCAATCTGTGTTGTTTAATTTTTCAGTTCACCCGTGCGAAGAACGGGTATACCAGCTAGTATTATTAATATGCCAAACGAATAATTTGAAAGATATGTCCATTAACTTTAAATCCATGAAAACTATTACCTTAACTGTTATAACTTAATCAAATTAACCTTTTTTCTAGCTTTCATCTAATTTAAGAGCATCAGTGGTCATTTTTTAATTTGATACTTTGGATAGTATTGATATTTTTATTTTTGTGCTTCCCAAATCCATCATTAAATAATTTTTTTAATAGGCTGCGGATTGGTGTATTACCATTGCATATCTTGTACTTTCCCCGAAAGCTGGTATCTTTTTTTTTTAATGCGGCACTCTATAGGCGGATACCAATCACCGCAGGTAATTTTGACACCCAGTTTCCTCCCCAGATGGAGACACATGAGCTCTGGCGATGCGAAATCGTACTTAGGATCTTTAAATTTTGCCGAAAGCACCCAAGCCAAACAGGCACTCAAGGGATCTTTAACATGCCGCATAATCATGCGACATGGCCGCTGTCGATTTTCTGCATCATGAAAATCCCTCAACTTGGGCCAGGGTCGAACTCTCAAAATTGATGGGGATTTCTAACTTCCATTATTAGTGCAAATCTTTCAGATTTTCAAGCATCCACTGAGGTTTAGTGGTTATGGTTAAAAATTTGTGGTCAGCGTGTCATGGGTTTGAGTCCTGGTGCCATTGAAGAACCTCCGTGTAAAGGGGGAAAGATGTAAAGCTAGCTCAAAGTCCCTCCATTGGCGTCGTGTGGGGTTTGAAGGATGGAAGTGCAAACTCAGGTATCTTCCTCTTGACCATGTTTCAAAATTTCGAGGTCCATGGCCAATAACCCTGGAGTTGCTTCACAGTGGATTCAATTAAAAATATTTCTAATAACAAAATATTAATTTTAGAAGAACATTAAACAACAGATTTTCGATATTCTACTTTCATGCATAAAAGATCACGAAACTATTCGCGAAACTCTCGCCAATAAGTGACTACAGTTTCTTATTATTCCAGCATCCGTTAACTTATAAATCATCTTCAGTAATATTTTTGTTCACTCGACGTTTAAATAATTGATTGATATTGTTCTCCGCTCCATTCTAACTGCTCCATGAAGATTAATGGGATGATAATGGCGGTGCCCATTAATCTTCTCCAATGAGGCGAGAATTTAGAGGTACAATAAGCCAATAGCTTGGAGATGATGTGTGACAAGTTGATAAAGGCAGTGAGTTAAGCATGTTTACGCTAGTGTTAATTTGTTTCGAAATAGCTTGCATGGGGATGTTGTAGCAAGTTTCTATAGTGGTTTTATGCGGTTATCTGTTTTTGAATGGAAATACTCTGCTTTTTTTTTCTTCTAAATATTGGATTTTGGTATGTTTTGAAATCCTAGGTGTTCTAGCTATAGCTTCTTCTCAATTCCTATTATTATTTCACTCTCTCCTATATATATATATATATATATATATATATATATATATATATATATATATATATATATATATATATAGTTATGTATATATATATAGTTATATATATATATGGTTATATATATATATAGTTATATATATATATAGTTATATATATATATATAGTTATATATATATTTATATATATCTTGTCCAAATTTTCAATCGTTAATAAAATACTTTTTATTCATTTACTGAAGTTCAAATATATTTTTTAAAACTTGTAACGGATGACACTTGATGTTAAAACAGTTTTTTCGAATATAAATTCATTTATTAAATTAAATAGTGGATAAATAGTAATAAAAATAATGGTTCAACAGCATATATAGAAAAGAAAATCGTTCTTTGTGTTTCTGTAGCGCACTGGATAGCACGTTGCTCTTCTAATCCAAAGGTCGTGGGTTCGTATTCCACCTGGGATGGCTTAATTTCTGAGAACGTGATTTCTTTTTACTACATTGTTTTCTTGGAATAATTAAATATAATGAAAGATTAAATATTAATTAACAAAAAAATAGACAAACACCCTGCATAGAAAGGAAAATAGAAAATTGCAAGGAAAATCGCTTTCTATTTTGTCTTTTAATATTGTGATTCTGTCATTTGTATATACGAATTTATGTTAGTTGTGATTATTTAATAAAAAGTAACTAAAAAAAATTTTCTTTGTTGACCGAAGTAGGAATTGACTTGAATTTTTTTTTTACATTATTTGTTTCAAAATATTGGTTCTTATGAAATCCCAGATGTTTCAGCTGGGTTATTTTAATTCGAATTTCCCGAGAAAAGAGTAAAATAATATTTATATAATAATTATCTATTTATCTATCACACACATCTGTATATATATAGGAGAAAAGGGATTCACACATTCATTACGAGGTCTGTAGAACTATTAGAGTTTCAGGCTTTAAATTTGGCAGCCATGCTTCTTTTGCTTGGAAAAGAATAGCTAAGAACGGGTCATGTGGGAATCGACTCCCAAGAGGAGTTGCGGAAGCATTATAGACAAACATTCTTGTTATTGAACTATTACACTTATAGACTTGTGAAGGTCTCCTTGGACCTCACTTTGAGAACGAGAATAAATAGGAGTGATGTAAGAACCAGAAGCCATTTTTATAAACAACTTTCTTTATTTGGTTATCTTATCCAAATAGAATCAAAGACTTATTAACAAATACATCTAACTAGTATTATGAGGTTTTAAAGGTAATATCCTTTAAATTAACTTAATTAATGATCCAATTAATTAACAATTAAATAACGATCACACAGAGATTACCACGATAAGAGATCCCAGAATTATATTTAATAATGTTCCTATTGAACATGTAACTTTAATCTCACTCTTAAAACTTTAATGAGACTTTAATTATAAATCAATAATTACCTACGGAATCTCAACTCTTCTTGAGATTAAATTATCTCCAACAAGAAATCTTCAATTTAACTTCACTATAACTTTCTGCTTCAATCTCTATCTCCTACTGCTCTAACTTTACTATTCAGTTTGACTTAAATACTTTATCTAATCTGCATAACAAGGAATCCTGTCCGCTTTTTGGAGTTGATTGGAAATAGGTAGGGAATTATAAATTTCCCTAAAAAGGACGACTCAGAAGGTTAGTGATAAAGTTCCGTATAGATTTGTCACATACTTTAAATTGGTGAGGCATGTTCAATTTTAAAGTTAATATTCGGTAAGAACACAGTGAGCCTAGGAAGTAAAAAAATAAAAGGCTCAATTTACCGCAAAACAAACTTGTTTTGGTTTATATCAGACATTCAACTTTTAAGCAAAAACAAAGTACTTTGTTTACATTTTTCGCCATTCGAATGGGCGTGGCCCCGTTTCAACGATTATTTAAAAATAGGTTTCACGGGCTTCTAATTACCGTAGAGGTTAAAGTAAGGTATTTTTAGAAAGATTAAAATCTAATATCAAATCTAATATTAATTAATCTAATATTGATATCAATTTGAAAATGTAAAAATCTCAATTTGTCAAAAAAAAAATAATATTTTAGCTTTCCAACATTCTTTAAATTAGCATACGAGGGCTATGATAATGTTTTTAGGTAGAATCGAAAGCTTCGAATCGAATGAAGCAATCGAATAGCAAAGACTTTAAAGGCTCGTTTTATATATTGTTACGAATTTTGTGTAAATAGTGTAAATAATTTGCATTTGAGTGTTTAATGCATTTATATTGCTATATGTTATATTTATTTCATGTTAAAATTGTACTATTCACAAGCAATGCCACCCCGTACGTTATAATGGCGATTCAATGAGAACTTGGCGAAATTTTGGCGGTAGAGCCAAGTTGGCATCCTTTTGGGTGACCAAGTTGGTGACTTTGGCGACCATTTTGGCGTCATTGGCGACCATATTGGCGAGTTCGGAACCCTCTGGAATCTCTTAGAAAGTAGTAGATCTCTCCACTAGTGTCACGTTCAATGACACGAGCGGTTATATTTCTGGAAGTTTCTGTCGCGCCTATAAAAAGGATGCCCGGCGGTGCGGCGATGAGCCTTGCTTAAGCCAGCGAGTAGTGAGGACTGTTTTGACTAGTGATTAGCTCGGCTGTGCTTGTGAATAATCTTTACGTACGTGTATTTTTAAACACTGGTGATTGTGTTTGATTGCTGTTGAAGGTGTGAAGACCTTCGGATATTTACCCTGTGAATAGTGCTGCTGAATCTTGTATTTAAAGGATTGAATTTTCGATAATAAATTCACATCGCTCTTAAAGAACTGTTTATTTTCTTTGTGATTGTTTTGCATAAAATCCTCGAATCCGGATCTACGTAACAATATTTTTATTATTGTTTCCTTTCTTAAATTAATGCATTTAGAGTAAAAGAGTTCCACGGGTTTTCTTCCATTGTATTACAACAAGTAGCTTCAAAAATATTTAACAAATAATTAAGATATTTGTAATAAGATGACTCGGTACCCCGCAAATGACCGAGTCAGAGAGAGAGAGAGAAACTATCGTGTGTTTTTTTAAAATTTTTATTTAATCTTAATCTTTACATTATTATCTTTCGATTGAAATATCACTTTTGCATGTCGGAAAGTTAGAAATTGTATAAAACTTCATTTAAAAATGTAAATTAACAAATTAGGCAATTCGACATTGTTCCCATTTTTAGAAAATAAATGTAAAAAAATAATATTTTGATAAAAAAATCTATTTTAAACAGAGAAATAATAATTATAAAAAAAGGGTGTAATATATAAAGCGGGATATTACCGAGGCATTACAATAATGTAATTTTTTTACAAGCTTTTCTTTAACTTGCAATGTAAATTGTTCGGGTGGAATGTTGCAACTCAATTTTGAAGCTGATGTCTCCAACCGATTGAGCTTAAATTTTGTATACATGTTTAGTTGGGAAGACAATGCATGTTTCGACCATTTATATTCAGATATCGTAATTAGTTAAAAAGATATTAATTAAAAACCTTTAACCCCTGTTAGCTTTTTATAGGATTGAGCTTAAAGGAGTTCCGATTTTTCGACCTTTTTTTTAAAAAACCGTTTTATTCTTTCTATCAAACTGAGACAAAAAATACTTAAATAATCGGTAAGATCATTTATTTCGCCACGATACAGTGTAATTCTTTTTTTTAAAAATAATAATATTTTCTATTTTTTACGATTTTTCTAAAATGAGTCAAAATCGATGCGTTCTCATGAAAATGAATTCTAAATCGTTTAGTATGAATTTTTTTTCGTGTTAATGAATCAATATTCTGCACTAAGAAATTTCAGGCTTTTCTCTTTTAGAATCAGTCATTTAAAAAATAAAATGCTAAAAACTTTTTTTTTGCAATTTTTCAAAAAATACTCAAATTAAAAAAGCATTTAAAAGCTTCATCATTTTTAAAGATAATCGCACGAATTTTTTTTCTTTTGTAGAATAGTATTTTCCAAATTCTGCACAAAGATTGAAAAAATTGGTTTAAAATTACGGATTTTAAATTTTGGGGGGTTTTTCGTTTGTAATATATAGTATTATAGTAAAAGCAAAAAAAAAGAGTCTTACTAGTTTGATTAATTTTGTTTTGTCCAATGTTGTTTTGGTCTTACAGTGTTTATCCTCCCTTCCCATTATCCTCTTGTTGTGGCCTATCCTATGTGCGTGGCCTGGCGGGAAAAAAGATTAAGTACCCCTGAGATATATATAGCCTGTTCAAAATTAACCGGCAAATGATCTTGCAACAATGATGCATCGAATGAGATGAACACACTGAGAAACCTGTCCAGCGATAACTAAAAAGTAAAAAAGTTTTTTTAAAAAACAAGCTTTTTTATTTAAATGCTCTAAAAAGAATAAAATAATTTTTCTTTTAAAACTTTTTTTTTTGCTATCAACTTGTAACGTCATTACACAATTTATGATATAAAGGCTTGTCGCGAGATTTACCTGAGTAGATAAACAAGCAAATTTAATAACTTGATCTGATTGATTTTAATTTTTAAAATTTTCAAACTAGTAAATACGAGTATTTAAATCTAGCGACAAACTTTTATATCATAAATTGTGTAATGACGTTATAAGTTGATAGCAAAAAAAAGTTTTAAAAGAAAAGTTTATTTTAGTCTTTTTAGAGCATTTAAATAAAAGCTTATTTTAAAAAAAAGTTCTTTTACTTTTAATTTATTTTCCTTGTGAAATGTGTGCATGTAAAACTTTTGAATTATGGTATTTTATATCAATAATTTCCTAATTTCAATTCTTATTTCTCATATGTTTTTACACAAATATAATACTTCAATATTATGTGAAGAAAAAACAAAAATTTCTGTCATGACAGTAATTTTTTTTAACATTTTCCTTGAATTTTTTTGTGCATTTAATACTCTCTAAAAATTGATCATTTATAAAAATGTATGAGTTGAAGTAACACGAAAATGCAATTTTTTTAAAGAAAAAGATGTGTCTTAAAGTGGTAATTTAAGTTTATTTCAGCTTATTATAATTAATTTTCAGAATTATAAACTTTAAAGTGGTTTTTCTCAGTCTGTGTTTTTTCGATACATTAGTGCTTTCAAAATATGTTACTCCTTCCACAATAATTTACCAAACACTTCATTTTTTCCCTGTATGTTATATATAAAGCAATAATAAAATTAGGAATCTATTTTGCTGTAAATTAAATACTTTATTATTATCTTTTTAATTAAAATGTAAGAAATATTGGCCTTTTCATTGAATTTTAGCATGCATTTCAACATTTTATTTTTTGTCTCCAAAACTAATTAAGTTATTGTGAAATTGATCCTTGAAATTGCTTAGAAAATCCTCAAGAATATTACAAAAAAATTTCAAGTCAAAAAATTAATAATTACAAAAGGAGCAAAATTTTAAAATTTTCCAAATTGTCTTCAAAAAATTTTTATTCTTAAAATTGTGCGAATAATATGTGGAAAATTTCATCTCGCATCATTTTTTTGAATAGAAAAATTATATGAAATGCTAAAATATAATTTTTCAATACATAAATAAAAAAATTGTTCAAAGGGTACCTCTTAAAGGGACTCCTCTTAAAACATTTTTTTCTCGTTAGAATTTTCTATTCAAAATTACTTATCAGCCACAATTTTCTTCTAACGTCTCCTTCACTGCGTTCAGGTGAAAAAGAACCCCTTATTTTTATCTCTTTCAATACTCCATGTGTGTGTGTGTCTTTAAAGAATATTTAAATGAATTTTACTTTCGCAGAGGTTTTTGCTTAGTCCTTGATTTTAAATGGATTGTAATATTTGTGTAATTAATAAAAAATTTATATATTATTATCCATAAATTAACAATTATAAGACTATATTGAACTATTTTTTAAAAATAAGTAAATGAAATAAGAAAATCACATTTGAATTAACTGAAAGATCGTTTGGCACCAATGTATCTCAAAAGGTAATAAAAATAGAATGGCAATATTTGTCTCTTGTTAACGTTGCTTAGTAACGCAGAAAAAAATGTTAAAGAATTCAATTTTGATTTATTAGTCTAATGTTGTTATATAGTTGCGCAAAATATCTGTTTTTTGTGGAAATCATCAACAAATGCGTTGCTTCTTTAAAGAAAGCTCATCAATTTTCATTGACTTTTGAGAAATTTGTATTCATTTAAAAGTTTTATAATTGTGTAATTTGTATTGTAATTAATTTTTTAATCATAATATGTTTTTATTTCATGCATGCAATTCACAATGGCTTAACTCATGACAGCCGCTTGATAAATGCAATCATGTGTTCTCCATTGAACTCAAAACTGACGCGTTACACTTTTATTTTAACGTTGCAATTGTAAAAAATTAGATAAAAAAAAAATTCAAACTTTTGTAATTGAGTAAATATGTTCAAATATTAATATTTTTCAAAAAGTTTCCAGAAATAAAAAAAAATCTTGTATTATATACGTACTTTTTTAAATACAAGTGCTTTTTTGGCTAACTTATGTGCGTTATTAATGTTGACAAATATTTATTTTATTCAAAGCAAATTTCTGCAAAAAGCAAAAGTTGGCAACGGTAAAGCATATAAACTGATTGGCTAGAAACATGCAACTTCAGTTATTATGTGATTATGATATCACATGAATTTAGCCCAAGCAGCATTTCTAATATTTATGTAAAAATATCGCACTAAAATAAATATTTGGGGGTTTCAGTTGGCCAACAAAACAAGAAAATACATCTTCAATTAACTTTTAAATTTAATCACGACCATAATAATTACAAATTATTTATAAGATTAAATGATTTCGAGTCTTTTAGTTGAGAAAGCCATCTTGCTTATCTCTTGCATCTTAAGAAATACGAGATGTATCGTGGTCATCAAAACAAATACGAGACGTATCTTAGTCATCAAAACAAATACGAGACTTGGTAACAAATACGAGACGTATATCTTCGTCATCATGGCATCTCCAACGTCGAGTGTCTACAGACAGTATTGCTCCAAAACATTAGTGCTCCTTCAGAAATGCGCAAAAGACGTTCAGAGCAGAGCATCATCTATCTTTGAGGCTTGATAATAGTGGCCGGCATCACATGTATATGTAATAATTCACATTTAAACTAGACATTTAGCTGTGGAATCTACTAATTTGCTACAATCGTTGAAAGATACAGGAAACTTACGTTTATTTCGGTTGTACATTTATTTAGTTAAATAAAAACACTCACTACACAAACAGCGACGAAGTATATGACAAAGTCTCTCAGACAATATAGCGATACACAAAAGCATTCTCTGTTCGCTATGGAGATCGGAGCTTTTACAGTTTTTCGCAGTCGGAAGTTTTTGGAATTATATGATTTCCGGTAGAGACTTTTGTGATTGATCAGAATACGTGGATGATAAAAGATTACATCGTTTTGTTTTAAAATCGTGAACGTGGAACAGTTGTTTAGGAAATAAAGTTGTGGTTAATTATCACGCGACATCGTGGAGGGCTCAAGACCATTAAGATTTAAGTAAGATCCATCGAGAACTGTTCAAACAAATTAGGAGGGCAAGTAAAAAAAGTAAAGAAACTGTTGCGCGATAACCATGAATGGGCATAAAATGGAGAATATAGGTGTAACAAAACGCAATACAGAAAAAAGAAGCAAAAACAGAGGCGTAGCTACCGCCGAATCAATGATACGGAGCTTCCAAACTACAGGGGCATCAATCTGTGTAACTACAGTACCACTAACATTGCTGTCATACCTGAAAAGGACCCCGAGGGAATTTTGAAACAGGGGTCACTCAGAAATAGCAACGTCAGGGAGCAAAAAACTATTATACGGGAACTTTAATTCTTTGGAATGATATAAAGAACGTATAGAATGACACTTCAATGCAACAATTAGATAGCATGTAAATGGAAAAAACAAAACAAACGGAGTGTTTGAAATGATGCAGGATCTTTAATATGGTGGATAGTCTCCCTTCCCGAACTTCTAACACTGCCACACACCTGTTTAGCGTGGATACGATGAGGTTATCAATGGAAGTTTGGAGAGTGCTGTTCCACTCTTGACGGAGTCCAATCCTCCTGATCTAGAAGTAACAAGAGGTTTCGGTCATGCAGCAACACATCATACGAGTGCCCCCCAAACATGCTCAATATGATTAAGATCACGGGAGAGTGCTGGTCACTCCATACGGTGTATTGTTTCAGCTTCAAGAAAGTACTTCACAAGACGAGCTGTTTGAGATCTGGCATTATCCTGCATTAGAAGATACTAATGGTATGATTTAAGGTACGATTTGTGGTCATAGCATTCCTTTGAGTCGTTAAGTTGCAATTTTGAATGATATATGCCGGTCACTACGTCCATATATTCTCATTCCAGCCCATACCATCAAACCACCTCGTCTGTAATGTAATCTTATTTGAGTGAATATAGGGTTATTAGGCCTTTTCACCGTACCAAAACACGTCTTCTGTCACACTCTAAACTAGTTTGGAACTCGTTCGTAAACAGAACTTTACTCTAATCACTTTGCATCCAGTCCTGATATTCAGCAGTCCATTTTCTTTAGGCCGCACGTGTCTTATGGTCAAAGGAATACACACCATTGGCTTACGTTCATACAGACCATCCGCATGAAGCCTATCTCGGATTGTTTAGCTTGAGACCCTTTTCCCTGTTGCCGAAAGGAACTGTTCTGAATCTGCGCCACGTTGGTTATTATGTCTCGAAGAGCGGTTAACATGTGGGTCATTATTTTCTGTGGTAGCACGTTTATGACCTTGTCCTGGCCGATGTCGAACATACCCTGTTTCTTGGAATCGACTCCCCAGTCTTGAAATGGCTGCGGTTGCTTAGTGGTCAAGGTAACGGACTCGTGGTCGGTTTGTCATGAGTTCGATCCTAGTACCGCTGAAAACCCGCCATGTAGGGGAGCGATGCACGTTAAATCTGTGGAGAGCTTAAGCGTCCTCCCGTTGGTGTGGTGTGGTAGTGAGGAAAGGAGGGGGTGCCAGCTCAGGTGTCATTCTCGTCACTTGACCATGGTTCAATATAACGAGGTCCATCACCAAAAGCCCCTGAGTAGCTGAAGATTGTGACGTTAATATTCATTCAATCATTCACCCAGTCTTGCAAAGGCATTTCTTGACACTCCTACAGTTCTTTATGTTTTCAAGATTGGAGTCTCCTGATAATACACCAAGCCATGGATTCCGGTAGATCACTTTGTCGTGACATTTTCTAGTCACTTTTTCTCAGAACAACAACCGAAAGGTCGATTTTCACCGCTGAGACCACGAAAAACAACAGGTTCAGTGAAATTACGATTTTTTCTCTTAATGTTGATTTGCATGTGAAATTTTTCTTTTTCTGTTTTCTGCTACACTTTAGACTACGGATATTTTGTTTTTCGTTAGTTATCAGAAGAAATATTTGCGTAATTTAGCTAAATCCTGTACTCTCCTAATTTTTTTAAAAGTTTATATGCATAATATATAAAAAATTCATCCTATAATGAAAAAAAAATTAATTTTTACCAATACTGTTATTATGCAATAAATTATTACATTTCTCGTAATGATGCAATAAAAATTGCCAGGAAAAATTAAATCCATTCCAAGGATTCGCCACTTTTCAGGAATATTATTCTTCAATTAGCAAAAATGTTATTTTTGCAAAACTGCATCTAATTACTGAATGCAAGAAATTAATATTTTTTACAATGCAAGCAGAATACAATTAACGGGAAGTAATATCTGAGAGTAAAGAAATAAGATTTGAAAAGAAATGCTCAAAACAAGAATTCAGTATGGAAAGAACAATATATTTAATTATATTTTGTTCCGATTTAGTAATCCTAATTAGTCCTAATTAGTAAAAGGCGAAAAGATGTAATTTTGTTAATATGATAAATTGAAGAACGATTAGTTTTCTAAACGTAAATGTGTAATGACTTTAGGCTTAGTTTTTTTAATGTTTTTTTAGTGATAAAAGTATTAATTCTAGTCATAAAAGGAAAGAATAATCAGCATTTTTTTTTAAAAAAAGAATATTGTTCTTGTTATTTATAAAAGGTCTTTATCACACAGATGTTAGATAATTATGTTATTTAGTTAAATTTTTGATTAATAGGTGAATAGAATTATCAAAAACAAGAATGAAAAATTAATATTAAATGGATCAAAAACATTTTAAATATAGATGGATTAATAACTGAAAAATGGAGGGGAAACGCTGAAAATGCCAGCTTCTTAAAGGGATTTAATTTTTTATCCATTAAATAGCTGTTATAAGTATTTTGCGCTTAATGGAAACACGATGAATATTAGTATTCGTTATTAGCATTTCCAAGTTAATTTTATTTTTGGAACTTGAAATTTTGTAGTTTAAAAAGGTATCGAATATGTTTTAGTGAATTCTGAATTAGCTAAATTCGAATAAATATTAATTAGGATACAATAGTTACTATTAAAATAGTAAAGTTTTATTCAAGGAAATTGTGTGGCTACATTCGGAACCGTGATTTTGAAAAAGCGCATAAATGAATACTTTTTTATGTATTGATGGGAGGTCGCCGGTCCCTAAATTTACAACTGTAATTTTTACATCTGCCCTGTTGTTGTTTACAACGGATGGAATTTGGTGAATGCGTCTCTTTACCCCACCGAAAAGGGTGACGCGTTCCCACGCCTGGAAGGGACATTGTTCCCATAAATACATCACGGTATAGGGAGTGTCATTAGGATTTTCCCGCGCTTGGGGATGTCACTGACCGTGAGACGGTATTCATCCGCTGATTCTAGACCAATCAGACATAATGATTGAGTGAATGTAAAGAATCCGCTCCAGAATACAGGAGCAAGCCGCCGTGGAATAAAAGCGGATGCACCCCGAATTGTCGCACTTTTTTTGACGCTCTCTCTCTTTTTTGACGCACTCTCTGACACCCACTTTGTCTGACACGTCCCTTCCAATTAGTCACCGCAGGTGGGGACTCTAGGCAGCGACATGACTCCTCTCCCTCGATCTCTATCAGTTAAGTAAATATTTATGCTTTAACTTAATTTCAATCTTATTGTGTTAAAATATCTTAATGATTTTCTTAATTTCAATCTTATTGTGTTAAAATAAATTAATGATTCTTGAAAGAATGTCTTTTGATTTAGCGTACAGTTTATTTGTCTTTAAAAGATCTAATGTTTAAACTTAAGCTATAATGTGACGCTGATAGAAGAGTAGAACCGGGTTTTATTTAAAATGGAATTAATGGGAATAATTTAATTAGTTTAAATTAAGTAAGCGTCGCATTAGTATTAAATGTCAGTTGAATTAGAATATGCATATAAAATTGTTTTGAGAATATTATTACGAAACATTTATTTAAATGCATTGTTTTGGCAAGAAAAAAGAATGACATGTTTTGAAAATATTTTCCTTTTATGAAATTTTTTTTATTGGATATATATATAGCTCATATTTCTAAACTAAAAATTTTAAAAAATTCACATTACTTTCAGAGTTGGGATCAAAAGAATTAGCAACCGGTGCTTTTTGTTAATATTTATCTACTCTGATATAATAAAATATGAATAAATATACTTCTAAATTATATATTAGGTAGGGGAAAAAGAAATCTATTATTTTTTCGGTAGATGGCTGTGGTGTCGATATCTCGTGAAGTATCGATCAAACAATGTCAAATTTATGTTCATTATCAAGGTAACAGTTTAAACTAAAAGAATTCTTTTGGATTTTTTTTTGTTTGGTCCATTCAGTTGTGAGTTATAGTGTGTTAAAAATGGAAATCAACAAAGAGAAAATTCGGTACATTTTACAGTTTTTCTTTGATAAAGGCGAAAGTGCGAACCAGGTGGCTGAAATTGTTAATGGTGTTTATGGTGTCGATATTGTGACAGCTAATTACGTGCAATTTTGGTTTCGTCGATTCCGTTCAGGCATTTTTGATGTTAAAGATGCACCCCGAACACGCAGGCCAGTCGCCAAAAATGTCGATAAAATCACAGAAAAAATCGAAGTTGACCGACATGTTAGTAGTGGTAGCATCGCCCAGGAGCTAAAGATCAATCATGAAACAGTTTTAAACCATTTACGCAAAGTTGGATTCAAAAAGAAGCTCGATGTTTGGGTGCCACACCAATTAACACCAAAAAGGATGATGGATCGAATTTCCATCTGCGATGGTCGAATGAAATCGACCCATTTCGTAAGCGGATGGTGACTGAGGATTAGAAATGAGTCATATACGACAATATTGTGCGAAAACGACCATGGTCAAAGAGCGGTGAAACAGCTCAAACGGTGGCCAAACCAGGACTAATAGCCAGGAAGGTTCTACTGTGTATTTGGTGGGACTGGAAAGGAATAATTTATTAAGAGTTGCTTCAGTATGGCCAGACACTAAATTCAGATCTCTACTGTCAACAACTGGACCATTTGAAGCTTGCGATTGACCAGAAACGGCCAGAGTTGGCCAACAGAAGAGGTGTTGTGTTCCATCAGGACAACACCAGGCCACACACGTCTGTAGTGTCTCCCAAGAAACTCTGGGAGCTTGATTGGGAAGTTTTAATGCATCCACCATATAGTCCAGACCTGGCACAAAGTGATTACCACTTTTTTCTCGCATTGCAAAATTTCCTGAGTGATAAGAAGTTGGGATCAAGAGAAGATTGTGAAAATCTATCGCAAGAGTTTTTCTCCAAGAAGAACCAAGACTTCTATTTGAGAGGCATTATGACTCTATCTTTGAAATTGTCAATATATTATACAACAAAATGGGGTATATTTGACCCAAATCGGACAATCCGAAGCATGTTAAATGAAGTCTTGAATTTCATGCAAAAATAATGGATTTCTGTTACCCCAACCTAATATTTTAAAAATCTTAATTCAAATCCAGTATGAAGTCCTAACCATATGTAAGCAAAATATTTTTTAGAAGCATTTTTCATAAAAGTGGGATGCTTTTTTCTCTCTCTCTCTCACTCATTCTTTCTTCATTTATGAAAAATTATCTTTAAACCTTCTTTTTCTTGTCATGATATTTTCAAAATAGTTATATGTAAAGGGTGTTTATTTTAGAGGTATAGAACTTTAAATTGCACTAAAACAACGATGTATTATTCGATTGGCATGGATTTTTTTTTATTCGAAAGCTAATCTTGTGGCATTACATTTCAAATATGAGCTCTGGCATATGACTACCATGGCTGGCTCGGATGTAGTCCAATCTGGACATCCAATTTTCGATGACATTTCCCAACATTTGTGGCCGTATATCGGAAATAACACAGCGAATGTTGTCTTCCAAATGGTCAAGCGTTTGTGGCTTATCCGCATAGACCAATGACTTTACATAGCCCCACAGAAAATAGTCTAGCGGTGTTAAATCACAAGATCTTGGAGACCAATTCACAGGTCCAAAACGTGAAATTAGGCGGTCACCAAACGTGTCTTTCAATAAATCGATTGTGGCACGAGCTGTGTGTTTCATGTTGCGCCGTCTTGTTGGAACCACAGCTCTTGGACATCATGATTGTTCAATTCAGGAATGAAAAAGTTAGTAATCATGGCTCTATACCGATCACCATTGACTGTAACGTTGTGGCCTTCATCGTTTTTGAAGAAGTACGGACCAATGATTCCACCAGCCCATAAAGCGCACCAAACAGTCAGTTTTTCTGGATGTAACGGTGTTTCGACATACACTTGTGGATTAGCTTCTCTCCAAATGCGACAGTTTTGTTTGTTGACGTAGCCATTCAACCAGAAGTGCGCTTCATCGCTAAACAAAATTCGCTTATGAAAATCGGGAACGACGGCAATCTCGTTTTGGTCCCATTCGACGAGAATCTACGCTTTGCTTGATCATATTTAAAATATGATCAAGCAAAGCGTAGATCTTTCGAATAAAAAAAATTCATGTCAATCGAATAATACATCGTTGTTTTATTGCAATTTAAAGTTCTATACCTCTAAAAAACACCCTTTATTTATATATTCCAATTCAACTGGCACTAAATATCGAAAAAGAATTATCCACTTATATGCTTTTTCAAAATCACGGTTCAGAACGTAGTCAGTTACCTAAACGAACAAAAATATAAACCATTTTTTTTAAGAATCCACTGTTTCGATCTTTAAAATGTTTTAAAAATGCCTCAAATTATGATATTTTAGTATTTAAGTTACATTTCTGGTGGCATTTTACAAACACGCTCACAAACTTTACAACAGGCATTGAAAGCAACCCTGATTTTCAAGTTCTGAGTGGAGCTACTAGTGCCACACTTAGCGCGATATTTGAATCGATGCCATTTTTCAGAAGTATAAACACGCCTACCTAATTTCATTTATCTAACACAAGTCTTTCTTGATATTGGCATTTTTTTTCAGTCAGTATATGATCATGTGGCATGTAAAATATCCTTTGAGTATCAATTTGGCTCTGGTTCTCTCCGAAAAATTAAATCACGTCAATATTGGACATCCGACGAGAGCATGAATTAGAATTAATTCAAGCCTTAATATTTGGTAGCGAGAGTCCACCTACAGATGGTGCCACTAAAAATTGGCTCTCACATTTAGGGGATTTGTCGCGTCTGTAAAGACTTAGTTGCCAATACGCAGCCCATTAGTAAAAATACCATCTTTCTGTTGTTGTTGCTCATCTCCATGTCTAGCTAAGCTGGACCATGTCCATGATCTCATTCCCTCTCAAAAAGCCTTATCACCATTAGAGGGTCTTCATAAAGATCTTGTTTTAAAAGCCCCAGGCAGTCGAGAATGTGTTCTGGAGATGCCTGGCTGGCAGAACACCTAACACAAGTCGGAAAAATGTTGTTTCCATCCTAAAAGTCAAAGTTCGGAGGTGGCCACTCCGAAAACGAGTTAGAATCGTTTGTTACTGCCTGCTGCATTGAAGGGAAGCAGTGTGACAAATCTATACGGAACTTTATCACTAACCTTCTGAGACGTCTTTTTTAGGGAAATTTAATTCCCTACCTATTTCCAATCAGCTCCAAAAAGAGAACAGGGATTCCTTATTATATGCAGATTAGATAAAATATTTAAGTCAAACGGAATAGTAAAGTGGGAGACAGTAGGAGAGAGATTGAAGCAGGAAGTTATAGTGAAGTTAAATTGAAGATTTCTTGTTGGAGATAATTTAATCTCAAGAAGAGTTGAGATTCCGTTGGTAATTATTGATTTATAATTAAAGTCTCATTAAAGTTTTAAGAGTGAGATTAAAGTTACATGTTCAGTGGGAACATTATTGAATATAATTCTGGGATCTCTTATCGCGGTAATCTCTGCGTGATCGATATTCTAATTGTTAATTGATTGGATCATTAAATATCTAAGTTAATATAAAGGAAAGTCCCTTTTAAACCTCATAAAGCTATTTTGATTTATTTGTTATTAAAAGTCTTTGATTCTATTTGGGAAAGATAACCAAATAAAGAAAGTTATTTACAAAAATGTCTACTGGTTCTTCTTTGACTCAAAATTATTCTCGTTCTCAAAGTGAGATCCAAGGGGATCTTCACAAGAGAACCACGTCGGCGTTTAGCCTCATACCAGTGATGAGCAGGAGGAACAGTTGATTGCTTGTGGGTGGAGTGCACTTTTGAATAGGTGAGAGGGGCTGAGTTCATAGTGGGTTGAGCTGCGCCATCTTTTGTTAGGGCGTCAGCAATCTCATTGCCCGCGATGTTAACGTGCGAAGGAACCTATTGTATATTCATCTCGCGAGAAGAGGAAATACGTTTTAGTTTCTCCCAAATAGCCATTCCTGTGTTAACACCCACATTATGCCAGTTAGAAAGATGTAGGATGGCACTACGACAGTCAAATAATATCCAAATGCTGTTCGAACCAGGAATTGAGAGCGCCTCTTTAAGGCCTGTAACATCTTTCTAAAATAGTGTACTGAAAATTCGCAAAAATAAATATAACAGTATAAATTTCAAAAACTTTAAAAATATGCATAAATAGCAGTTCATAGATAGAGAAAATATAATACAATCACCCGAATTTTTATTCAAATAATCAGTTCTTTTCAATAAAGCACTATTCCTGTCAATTCAAGAAGAGTTTTGTAGTTTAGTTTATTTTTAAGAATTATCTCTTATTCATAGCCTGAAACTCATTTGAAGAGACATTTTCCAATATCCCCCCATTTTCTCAATGGGCATTTTGAAGAATCTTTTCACCAAAATGTCTTCCCCGGAAGTAGCAAATTGATTTTCTGCATTAAATAAGAGAATATTACCTTGGCTTGCATATTTTTTTTATAAACATCGTTTCATTTTTTGTTCCCTTATTTTTTCCCCCTTCTTTTTTAGAAAGTATGGTAATTGTGATACTCAATCCATCGGTTTCGTATTTTATTTCTGAAATATTTCGTAAGTTATCCGCTTTGCCTTCTTTCGTATTAAAGTGTTTATTTTTTGAAAGAATTTTAACTGTATTTGGTATTGTAAATTAAGAACACTTCACAATATTACTCTCAGAAAATGTCAGCAATTTTTGATTGGAGATGCCTCAATTCCGGTTTCGCTGATAAGCCTATTTTAAGTTTAGGAGATATATGAAATTTGGCATATAAAAATAGTTAGAGATATTTTCGATATTTTTCTGTTTATTAAACTTGAGAAATTATTATATGTTATACATTACATCCATATGAGATCTTACTTCTAATTTTAATAAAATATTTTGAAAGTTTGAGCCTTTAATTAAAAATTTGATTTAATTTATGTTTTAGAAATTAAGGTACTTACGTGTTATACCTTCGAGCGATTTCACGAAATCAAAAGACGTCACCAACTCAAAAAAAAAAAAAGGAACACAATGCTGTCCTCGTTATTGTTTTTACTTTCAAAACCGTATGTGAATGATTTATACTATTTTCTGCATATCGCGCCATTGGATGATATCTTTTGACTCGGTGAAATTAGTCGATGGTATAATACGTAAGTTCCAAAATTAACGAACCAAAACACGAACATGAGGAAAAAGATAACCAAGATGTTCTTATATGTAGACTTTATTGAAATTAATGCTTACCACTCTCTCTTTTTTAAGTTTGAATTGTAGCTATTAATTAATTTATATCATTTAACAAGTTAACAACGAACAAAAATATAATACGTTAACAGAAAGAAATATTTAAGTCAAGTACGAGTTTCATTTGAATTTTCGATTTAATTAGGACCAAAAAAAGTTGTAAATACGAGTTCTGCATTCTTGTACTAGCAAGAAAATGTGAAGGAAAAAAATCTGCTTATTTTAAAATATATTTTACTTTACTTTTATTGTTTCGTCTAATAAAAACAGCTTTATATAATTTTTTATCGCTTGTGACAAAATTATTCAAACCCAAACAATTTTTATCCATCTAGTTCTCTTTTGTTTGGCAAATAAGCTTAACACATTTTAATGTTTTTTATCTAGTTACATTCATTTTAATTATATTGAAATTGTTTGACAAATCGTATTCGAAATTTCCCTTTTGTTGTAGGAATTCTTGAAAAAGCCATTAACTATTAAAATGATATTGGTAATTACATAAAAATTACACACACATATTTTTAAATTGTGTAAATAACTATTTTGAAAAGCACTCATTCTCGTAAAAATAATGACCTTGTTTTTTTTCTTTTAAAATATAAATTCCATTTTAGCATCCAATTCTTTTCTTGTAAACCTTTTATTTAAAAGTTTATATATATATATATATATATATATATATATATATATATAGTATAATAAAATAAAAATATATATATAGTATAATAAAATAAAAGTGAAGAATAACTAGAATCCACAGAGATAAAGAAGTAAGAAATTGGAACACAGCAGACACAACAAATGTAGGTACAAAAAAGTCATTGGACTAAACTGGAAACCTATTATGATTTCTAAAGCTGACGCTGAATTAGGCCAGCAAATTAGGGTTAAGCAGTGCTTTGTGGATCCAACCTTCCCCGTACAGCAGAAATTTTCGACATAATAGGAAAAAAACAAGTTGAAAAGTTAAGCCTAATACAACACGTGGTTGTAGAACATAATAAAATCATAAAAAGAAATTGGGAAAAGAGAACAATAATGAGTCTATCAATGAGAGGAATAATAAAATTTTTTTAAATAGAAAGTATTAGGAAAAACTTACTCTTGCAAAACAAAAATCCTGAACTCAAAAATCCTGAGGTCAATAATATATCCTACTGCAATGAGATCCTACGAGAAATGGCGTAAAAGATTGAAACGCCAGCGCAGGAAGGAAAAAACCGTGGCGTCATCTGGATAGTTATTTTGCAATTAAACTAACCCCACAAAGATAAATAATTAAGTAAACAAAACATAAGAAGTTTTAAATAAAATAAAGAACAAAGTTCAGAATAGATAGTATCAAATAGAAATATGATAAAGTAAATTTGCTTGGATGATTATATACTAGAAAGTTATATTGCAATTAAAATAAACGCATAAAATA
The DNA here is from genome assembly GCA_019973935.1 of Trichonephila clavipes. Classification (NCBI taxonomy): domain Eukaryota; kingdom Metazoa; phylum Arthropoda; class Arachnida; order Araneae; family Nephilidae; genus Trichonephila; species Trichonephila clavipes. Next base: position 205,913 of record BMAU01007237.1, on the reverse strand, counting down.
TTTTAAAATATTTTTAAAAAATGAACTAAATAGAGAGAGAGAGAGAGAGAAATATTAATTAAAATATAGAACTAAAATAAAACTAGATTTAATTAGAAATAAAAGTTTATTTAAAAATAAATTTACTAGGATAATTTTATTCTAAACAATTATTGCAAAATTTCACAAAATTATTATGTATTAAAATTTTATCAGTAACTAAACCATTGTTTCTTTTTATAAAATTTAAGATAATATTTCTAAATATTGATAGGTGTAAGTTACTACCCCAGAAAGGCATTTTTATAATGTTAAAATCAAATGAGTCTCATTTATCAAAAATATTACTTGAAAGCAAATTATTCTTAACGTTTAATTGAAGGTCCAAAAAGTTAGCTGACTCATGATTATAATTAGTTTTTAATAATTTTAAATAGTGGGGATTATAATTAAAGCTAGGAACAAAGTCAACTATATTACTAAAAATAATTAAGTCATCTATGTATCTAAAAAATGTAACAGCAATCATAACTAATACTTTCACACACACACACACACACACATTTTCATAAAAAGTTTCATTTCAGTTGCTAGCTGGTCTACCTTGTGGTAATCCTTTAATTTGCTGATAATGAGCGTTATTATGGAAAATATAAGTTTCTTTTAATACTAATTCAATAATAGAAATATATATTTATCATATTTTATTATCTTATTAAAAAATTATTTGCTATATGCTATTTTAAGAATGGAGTTAAATAAATCTTCAAAATCATAGGTATAAATAGAAATAATTTTGTTTGCATATGCTTAATAATGTCCATACTTTTCTTAGCTATAATAGAATTATCCATTTTATCTTATGTAGATTGAATAATATTTTGTAGCTTCTTGCCCGGATGTGTTATAAAAGTTTTAAAACCCCTCGTAATAGTTTTAAATTTAGCAGGATTTTTATGAAATTTAGGAGTTAGGAAAATATGTGAGAATTTAATATCCAGAATACGTAAATTTTTTTTTTGTAAAAAGCAGAGATTCAATTAAAAATTTCTCTTTTGCTTGAATTAGATTATTTAAAAACAGAATTATTATGAAAATATTTGTTTAGCATATTATTATAAAGCCACTTTCAAATAATTGCATTATTACCCGGTACTTTATCAACATAAGCGATAATAAAGTTTTTTTTTGTAGATCTGCAATTTGGTGCTTAATATTATAGTATGTTATATCATCAGTTTTATAGTTATTGTTCAGTAATTCATTTAACACTTTGCATTTAAATGCATTAAAAGCTACAATAGGAAGACTGTATTTAATAGCTAATTTTGTAGTGAAGTTGCTAATGTCTTTAGAAATTTGATTTTTGATAGCATTGTTATTGTTAGAGATCATTAATCTAAAACTAGTACCTTGGGACATTATTTCTCTAAAAGTATTATCTTTAGCAATATTTAAATTACCAGTTACCACATGCTTGGGATGATCATTTATAAAATCAGAATAATCTTTACAAATACATACAATATTATATATATATATATATATATATATATATATATATATATATATATATATATATATATATATATAGACTAAATTCTCTACTAATGCACTTATATATATATGTAAGGGTAATTAAATTCCTTATCTAGCATTTAACTCATACTTTTCATCTCATCTTCAAGTATCAAACTAATCACCCATTTATTTCTTCCGAACATATGGCCTAGCCAATAAACATGTCTAATTCCAGATCATTAGAATTAATAGCCCCTATATGTCAGCATTAACTTTCAAGTACAATCATAAAATCCGCGATACTTACAGCATCTGTGTTTTAAGTGTTAACCACTTAAAACACCCCGTGGCGTGTTTTTTCCTCCCTGCTCTCAGCGTCAGAAGAGATGTAGAAATGACTGAATATAAAGTTCCTTTTAAAAATTAAGTCTGATTCTGACTTCAAAAAACATGTTAGAATTAAAGCCGACAGGGTTTTTATCTGCGAATGGATTTCAAATCTAAACGTAAAAAAGTAATCTTAGTAGTAAAATAATTTTAAAATAAAAACGTCGCCACCGACCGTATTAAATGCAACGGACAATTTGATGGAACTTCGACGGCACTCTACATATCTTTGCTAAAGACGTCGGGTTGCCGGAATTAAAAATAGTACGGGAAAAGAAGAAACGTGATTTCTTAAACCGAGAAGAAACTGTTGAATGTATTATCTGCTAGCTATAATACGAATCTGATATTATGAAGGAATAGGAGGAAACGCGAGCTCTTATTCTGGATCTTGAATAGATTTGAACAAGCTTATCTTCATTTATATGTACGGAAATTAATTTTTATCAATTAATATTTTGGAAGTGTCATTGCTGTGTTTGTTGTTATGATTTCATTTATTTTAGATTATTTTGATTTTTGTATTCCTATTACTTAAATATTTCTACCATGTGTAATATGCGTTTCCAAATGATGTTATATAATATTTTGTATATGTTGAAAATTGATTAAGTTTGTAAAGAGAGAAAAAAACCACGCCATGATTCCCTTTTAAAATTGGGGGGCAAATGTAAGGACACTTAAATTAGATTAAAAATTAAATTCCCTATTTAGCACTTAACTCATACTTTTCATCTCATCTTCAAGTATCAAACTAATCTCCCATTTATTTCTTCCGAACATATGGCCTAACCAATAAACATGTCTAATTCCAGATCGTTAGAATTAGTAGACCCTATATGTCAGCATTAACTTTCAAGTACAATCATAAAATCCACCATACTTACCGCATCTGTGTTTAAAGTGTTAACCACTTAGAACATCCCGTGGCGTGCTTTTTCCTCCCTGCTCTCAGCGTCAGAAGATATATATATATATATATATATATATATATATATATAAATATAAAATGGTGTATATATATATATATATATATATACCATTTTTATATTTTACCCTTGGAGCAATTTAACAAAGCTTGAAAAAATTGCATAAAATTTGATAGAACCCAAAAAATTGTAAAAAAAGTTTTAAAAGAAAATTCGTGTGAAATATACGAGGTGTAACACACACACACAAACGAGGCTGGTCCAATAAATCATTGTACTTACAGAATAAGTTCTTCGTTGCACTATCACCTTCAAAGTAGTTCCCTTCAGCATTCACACACTTCTGCATTCGGAATTGCCATTGCTGGTAACAGTTCTGGAATGAGGGTTTTGGAAGGCCGTTTTGGAGAATTTCCGTTTTTGCCTAAACCTCTTCAACTGAGGTAAAATGGGTTTCCTTTCAGCAAGATTTAACTGCAGAAAATAAAAAAAAAGTCTCATGGGGATAAATCAGGTGAATAAGGAGGATGCTCCATCAGAGTGATGTTTTTGTTGGATAGAAAATGCTTGAACGTATAGGGCCATGTAAGCGGATGCATTGTCTTTGTAACAGCCATCCATCACTGTCGAATTCTAGCACTTTCCCCCGATTTTTTCATGAAGTATTTTTAGTATTTCAATGTAGTGGTGTTGATAAACAGACCGACCACTGATGTGAGTGGGAACCCACTCATATCACGAATTTTGGCAATGTTTTGGTCTGTAATCGCTTACTTAAGACCCACAGCAGGTTTATCATCGTCCACACTGACCCTTCCTTCCCCCTGAAAACTTCTAATACCATTCAAACACATGTGCATTTAATTTTTTGATTCTTATCTTGTCCCATTACTTCAATTCTTAAGCACAGAAGAATATTCTCTAAGATGTCACAGTAAAACTTGTGTTTTTTTTATCGAATTAAAATGTGAGAGCTGTGTGGATTGTGATTAACGGTAGCCAAAGTTTATTCCACGGACAACTTTCATTGTTATAATTAACACTGAAAAGATCTCCAAATCTTAAAAATATACAAAAAGTAATTACATGTTAAGTTTAAATAATGTGGATTATGCAGTATAGTTCTTTTCTCCGACTGAGAAACAACAAATTTAGAATAATTCCAAACCTGCCTAAATGACCCCGTAATAGTAACAAACCCTGTGATTTATGAATGAATACATAGTAACGAACAAAAGTAACAGTCCCAAACCCTATATAGAAAGGAAAAGGGAAAATCGCTTTCTATTTTGTCCCTTAATAGTGTGATTCTGTCATATGTATATTCATGGTTAAATAAATTATAACTATTTAATCAAAAGTAACTAAAATAAATTTTTTGTTGTTGACCTAAGTAGGAGAGAGAATCGACTTAATTTTTTTTAAATATTATTTGTTCTAACAAATTAAGAAAACCATTCTAAACCAAATAAGCCTACGAGTTAAAAAATGCAATTTATGATGCAGATAATAGAAAAATTATGTTTATTCCCTATTTCAGCATTCAAAAATAAGAAAAAGGTTTTTAGTGATCCTTTCTAAAATATGTCCCTTAAAAATTATAAAAAAAATATGTTTTTATAAACATCTTTCTATGTAATGGTAAACATTTCCCTTGGATTATCCATTTTGTATCCATCTTGATCTAGGGCACATATGTTTATATGGGTGTGCTTTTGAAAAACTGGAAAGTGTTTTCGAATGTGTTTTATATCATCCTGAAATAAAACATGTCAAATGTGAATAAATAGGGGATACACTTTGAGGTTGGAAATATTTGAATATAAACAAACATCTTTTTTCTATAAACAAAGAACATTCTAATGCATTTGAAATAAAGCCAGAGCATATTTTAAGAGCGAAAATAAATAGCCAAGTTCTCTCAGGAAAATATACACGGAATGGAACGAAATTTAGTGTTTGCTCTTCAACTTTTTAAGCGTTGCTGCAAAAACTTTTTTCCTTTCCTTTTTTTCTTTGTTTAAAAAAAAGCGATGTTTTTTTAGGTTTGCTGTGTTTATCCTTTCTGACGTAACCCTATTTTGGAGAATTTAATATAATAGGTATAAATGTTTAGAAAATGCGAATTGAAATGTATGAAAACAAGCTACAGAAATATTTAAACATAAAAACAAATTTCTTTCAAAATTAAAAAATAACACACACGTTAGTTTTTTTTTAAAAAATAAATTAACTTTTATCTGTTGTTTCGCATTATAAGTTATTGCTTTGAAAGACAAAAGCTGAGAGTAATAGCACCTTAACAATTCTTTTGAGAACTTTAACTTATGTTTACTTGTATATAATACTGCATATGTTCAGACGCACAAATTAAGGGAATTGAAAAAAAAATTAAAACTGTAACATAAAAAATAGTTTCTTAAATATATTTTTATCAAGGAATGATCCCTCAATATTTCTTACACTTTCAAGTATTCGATGTAAGTATATCCAATAATAAGTAAGAAACGTTTTATTATGGGCAATCACATATATGTCCTTCATCGAGACGTCGCTTGAACTTTCAAAGATCGTGGTAAGTATATATATCGCCAGATTAACTCATTTTTAAATGTCGAGGGGAAGATATTTTCCCACCTATGATTTGTGCTGCTAGCATTTCGGCTAGTATTTCGGCTAGAAAGACAACTATTTTTTGAATTTTCAAGTCATAAATGCTGAGGACGACCTGTACAGATTTATTCAAAATAAGTGTGATCATTTTAAGAAGTATATAATTAATTAAGATACACTTTAACCGCTTTATTGTCAATTATATTTTAAGAAATAAACATATAATTTACCAATCTAACTATTTTTATTAGTGGGATTAAATTATGACTCCGAAATTAGATCCTCAAACCCGAAGAGAAATTTTAAAGCTTTTGAAGGATGATTGCTCAAATTCTATTATGTATAAAGCATTTAAATATCAGAAAAAAAGTAATTTTTCCATAGATTACTATCTAAACTTCGAAAAGAAATCAAAACTGGCTAGCAATCAAAAGATCCTGGAATAAAATGTAGACGAAAGGAAATCCTTGCAGAAAAAGAAAAAAAAAAAAAGAAGCCGAAAAGACATCTCTAAAGAAAATCCTTTGTCTCAAAGAAACTGCAGACATTTGCAATCAATAGTTTTGTCGCCAGGTGAAGAAAATTGGCTGTAAAAAAGTGAATAAGCCGGTCTGTCATCAAATGTCTGCAAAAGCAATAGAAAAAGAAAGAGAACGTTATTGGCCTACGTATTTAATGTTACGCAAAGGTAAATACAAAACATGAATAACTTTGGATGAATCACTGTTCCAACTGTCATTTATAGCTGGCAAAATGAAGATACAATATATTCACGTGAAAAGCATAACAAAGACGCAACTGATTAGCAAAAAGCAAGTTGGCTGTCAGGTGTTATGGCATGGAGGGGAATGTTCTCTCAAGGCTTAAGAAAACGATTTTTTGTAGAGCCAAAGGCTAAAGTTGATGCTAAATACTATCAGAATAAAATGTTGTAGCACATGATCAAAGAAAGTAAACGTCTTTACCCTCAAGGAAGCTTCGTTTTTCACCAACGATCTGCACCAAGTCATACTGCAAAATCCACAATAAAATGATTGAAATATAAAAAAAATTCCTTCCCCCTGAGAAATGGCTACCACTATCCCCTGTCTGTGTTCCTTGCGATTATTTTTTATGAGGATACTTACAAAATACTCCAAAAAACTTTTTTGAAGAAGGCTACAGTGTAGCCTTAATGTTCAAAATTTTTTATCTTCTCTCTTTCTATATAGAAGAAAAGCGACTCACTCATTCATTTACTAACTCATTTTGAGATCGCGGGAACTATTAGATCTACAGACTGGAAACTTTGCCAGCTTGTTATTTTTATAATTAGAGATCCATTAGGAACGAGTTTTGTGGAAATAACTCCCAAGGGGGATTGTAGAGGGTTACGAGGGGGTTAGAGATTAAAATTTCCGAATTTAAATTCTTAGACCTAGAGTTTTGAAATTTCGCAAAAAGGTTTCTGTTACTGAGTAGAGATCCACGATGAACGGGCTTTGCAGAAATCGACCTCCTAAAGGGGGTGTTGAAGACAAAAATTCCCGTTTCCGAACTCTTAGACCTACAGACCTGAAATTCGATAAGCATGTTTCTTTTGTTGAACAGAGATCTGCTAAGAATTAGTTTTCCGGAAATATACTCGTTGTGAGGATTAAAGGGCCCTATAATAAACAAGTAATATAAAAAAATTAAGTCAATTCCTACTTAAGTCAACAAAGATATATTAATCATACTGTTAAAGAATACTAAAAAGAATCACACAAGTGATAAAATAGAAAGTGATTTTCCTTGCAATTTTTCATTTTCCTTTCTATGTAGGGTGTTGGACTATTATTTTTGTTTGTTTCTGTTACTATTTATTCATTAATTAAATTTAATTATTATAACAACACAGCATAGTGAAAAAGAAATCGCAGTCTCAAAAATTAGGTCATCTCAGGTGGGATTCGAATCCATCACCTTAGGATTAGACGTCAAACGCGCTATGCATTGCGCTACAGGAACACAACGAATGATTTTTCTTTCTGTATATGCTGTTGGATTATTATTTTTGGTTATTACTATTGATTCATTTTTTAATTTAATGAATGAATTAATATTTGGAAACACTGTATTAACATCAAGTGTCATCCACTATAAGTTTAAAAAATGTATTTCAACCTGAATGGATGAATAGAAAATACTGTTTTAATGATTGAAAATTTGAACAAGATATATATACATGTATATATTTATTGGAAGAGAGTGAACTTATAGTAGGAATTGAAAAAAATACCTTTTTTGAACTATTAGACCTACCAACTTGAAATTTTTCATGCATGTTTCTGCTGTTTAGCAGAGATCCTCTAAAATGGGTTTTGTGGATGGAAATCGGTTCTAAAAGGGAGGCTACGGGGATGTTAAAGATGAGTTTAGAAATTCAAATCGATTCTTTTTAAATCAAGAGGGTAAGGCTATAAAAATATTTTTAAATACACTCGACATCTTAATATTAGGACTTAGATGTCAATAACTTGAAAACAATATACATTCCTTCAACATCATGAAATATCCAGCAAAGCGGGAGGGTAACCAATAGTTAGAACTTATAAATGAACAAGCAACTATTCTCTTTTAATCCTGATACATTTTGTTATTTATCCAGACAATTGCTGTTTTTCACGTTAAGATGAAAAAGCGGGAAATAGTTGAGAGCATTTACTGCCTGCTGTTGTAATAAACTATTCATTCTGCTTTGTACCCGAGCAAGAACTTCGGAGAGTTTTTGATGTTATAGTTTTACTTTTCTATTTTGTTGTGCCGGGTGATTAATTTCCGAAAGTAAATATTTTTAAGTAAAAACATATTAGGAAATGTAGTATCCTCTGTGGTGTTTGTATTTATAAATCTTAAATGACATTTACTCTGTCTTATTCATCGATTTGTTTCTCTTGGTCTCTAGAGACTGCTAATGGGATTGTTTCAGGATTTGCTTTCTGCAATAGAAATTGAATTTGGTAAATTAAAACAATCAAAGCCAATGCTGTCTTTGGTAGATGCATCGACTTTCTCAGTCTCAGTAAGAAAGAGGTTATCTTTGACTATTTGATTACCGTTTCACTTGGAAGGAACGCTTGGACTATGAGCTAAATTCATGCAACGTCATCGTCACATAACTGTGTAACGGGTTTATCCATGAACCTTCAACTAATCCTCTTGGGGTAAATTTCTTTCTTTTTAACTGTATGCTCTATTGAAAACTTTCTCCCGAAGAAGAAGATGTAATTTATGCAAATGAGTGGTTTTATTTAAGCGTCGACATTTAGGTACGCGATGTTAGTCGACGGATAGTCGCTGGATAGACAATTATTGATAATTGAAGATTAAGTGATAAAATTATTGGGCTTAAAGATTACGACCGGAGGTCGTACAATTTAATAAGAGAATTACGGGGAATTATAGCTTAGAAGTCCAAAGTGTTCCAAGAGTTAAGTAGAGAAAGGTATACTTATATGTTAAGTATCTTTAAACCATGCGATTGCTCCTCTAATTAGTTGCATTGTGCATTTCCTATATATATATAGTTGTCTGGTTTAAGTCAGTGGGATAATAAATTTGAATTTAAACTTGTTTACTCGAATACCCAAACACCACCAACCACTAGGTGGTTGTCACAACTGGAACAACGACTTTCCAGCCAATTAGCTCATAAATTAATATGACGTCAAAGTCACATGATAAATGCAACCATATATTTCCAGCCAATCAGGAGGTCGCAGTACCCTTGTGGTCGAAGTCACAAAATCGCTGCTGATGTGTCTTGAGTTCAAGTCATGACATTCGAATCGAATCACCTAGCGCTTCTTAAGACCCGTCACTGCACATAAAATCTGTCGTGGCTGTACGTTAAGTCCTTTCCATTAAAAGAGTGTAAAAATTCGGAAAAGGGGGGAGGATGCCTTCTGTATCTTGGTGATTAGACTCACGGATTCGTGGCCGGCGTGTCATGAGTTCGAGCCTTGCGCCTCTGAAGACCCACCATGTAGAGGAAGTTATCGAGTTTCAATGCCCTCTCATTGTCTCGGTGTGAAAATTCGGAGAAGGGGTGTGCCAGCTCAGATGTCATCTTCGTCACTTGACCATTGCTAAAAGTTGTTAAGTTCGCCATCATTAGTCCTATTGTTGCTTCGGAGCACAATATTTCTGAACACTTATTGGAGGCTCTGTTAATTTAAATAAAAGCAGACTCAAATCTTGTTTCTCTAACGCAATGGCATGAGGATTAATGGATGGATAACATTTAAAATTGCGTTTTAACTGTGCTGAGTGGTGTAGAGATTCTAAAGAGTGAGGTATTTGTCAAGTTTCACCAATGACCGGATTTAAAAAGTTCTTCGTTAGGAACCAATAAACACTCCTCCAGTCTAACGATGTGTCTTTAGAAAAAAACACATCCATATAAACCGTTAGAGTTACTAATGCCAACTGTCTGACGGTCTCAGATCAAGGCCCACGAAATTCATCGTGACAAAGGGCTAGACGAACGCCTGTCGTTAGCAGTAGTCTTGTGCAACATGCAGGTGACCCTGCTTTGTGAATCAGTTCAACCATAATTTTGAGGGGGAACACACCGGAGGTGGTCCAGGACCTCCCACCTCTCTTCCCTTTTCACCAACCTCACAACAGAACTTGTGGTACAATGGTTATTTAAAGTACCCCCATGCCGCAAAGACACTATATATTTACAAACATCCATGCCTTCTCCGGGATTCAAACCCAGGCTCTACGGCACAGTAGTCAGCGTCACTAACCATTATATCGGATGGGAGGCTGCATGTAAGTAGAATACTTGTATAAACTACTGATCATCCCCTATACGGCTCTGGAAAATTTAATTTCCATGGTCATTTGATTTCACTGCAGGAGCAATCCTAGCACTGCATTGACAAGGCAACAACAATTGATAATCATTTAGTATCGAGTGTGAAAAGTATGTAAAAGTCGAGATATTTATTTTCAATTACATAAATGGTGGTCAGTGACAGGCATTAACCTTTTTCTGCAAGCATTTCTAAATAGTACTGAAAACTTATGAAGTATGTTGTTTTCCCAGTAATGATGCACTGTTTTGTGGGGAAAAGAGTTAAACAGAGAGTTAACATGAACAGGATTATGGCAACTCTGGAAGATGTCTGCAAGGTTACCAGATTGGTGATAAACTTGCCATTGGCGACAGATTTGAGAAAAAATACTTTGCAAGGGATCCTTCGAGAGAAGTCAGTGAAATCAACCCTTCTGAAAATTTCCGTGAGTCTATGTAAAGGTCGGTGGAGTTCAAGAGGAAGTAAGTCGAGTTTAAAATCTGCTCGTGCATTGTTTATGATAAGAGAGAGAGACTTTATCTTCACGAGTTCCTGCTAGTGGACATGTTCTAGAGTAGGGGTCTTCAAACTTTTGCTCTCGTGAGTAAAATTAATTAATTTATAATGATCCGTGGGCACATCAATAACTTTACGGAGATCCACGGGTCAGATCCATTACTGTCAAAAAATATCGTAGTCAGGAAATTTTTATAAAAAGTGGAGGTTTATCTTAGGCGACTGCTAATGACTCTAAAGGAAGAGATGGTGCTTACAGATTTGTATATATATATATATATATATGTATACGGTATTTACTCGAATCTAAGCGGTACAATTTTTCCTGTGTTATTTACCTGATGAAATTGGGGTGCAGCTTAGAGAACGTATTGTTAAAAATTTTTTCTCTAAAAGGTGTCATGAATTGGGGGCGCTACGTAGAATCGATGACAACACTTTTTCACAATTTTTTTTGAGAATTTGGGTCGCAGGTTAGATTTGAGTAAATACGGTATATATATATATATATATATATATATATATATATATATCGGTTTTCAAAAAGTTAAATGGAAGCCGAATTAATGTAACTTGCAAATCTGTTAAAGATAAAAGTCCACTATTTTACCTAAAATATTTCTTACATTACATTTTAGGCTTAGTCTCAGGTTATTGTTATACTTACAATTTTTTAAAGTACAGTTAGTTGAATTGAAAAATTCGTAATTTTTTGATATCAAAAACCTGAGTGAAATGTTTTAAATAGCAAGAATAATAGAAAAAATGTCGTTTTTTACAACAAAAGTAGACAAAGGTAATTTTTTTTTTTGAAATTGCCTCAAATTCAAATGAGGGGCCACTAAAATGCCTTCGGTGGGCCACGGGTTAAAGGTTCCTTTCCTAGAGAGTCACTTCTGGAGGGTTGTAAAACTTGTTTGCAACAAAAGTTGCGACGAATCCGTACGGAGCCTTTCCATTAATCTTCTTAAGCGTCTTTTTGGGGAATATAAATTCGCGTTTATTTCCAATCAACTCCAAAAAGATGTACGGGATATTTAAATTAGACAAGGTATTTAAGTCGAGCGTTGCGAGATAGCAAGAGAGATGATGGTAGGCTATTGAGCCAGTATCTTTAAACGTATTACTAGAAGATTCAAGGAGATTAGATTCGTCAAGACGCGTCGTGCTGCTAGACGTACCAGAAAGCTGATATAAGCCAGCGGTAAATATAATTTACGTACGCTTAAAAAAACGTCAGTTTAAGCGACTTAGTTAGAGGTAATGAAAGTTAAGAATTCGAGTACGTGTATTTCTCGGATCTCCTATTTCGGTAGACCTTGCTTGATCTTGAGCTTAATTATCAATTAATTGCATTAATTTAATTAGTAATTTAATTTAATATAAAGGCAAATCCCTTTAAGTGACGTAGCATAATATTATTATATGTTATCAGAGATTTTTTTGAGAAAATTATAATAATAAATAAATATTATTATTATTCAAAATGGCTCTTAGTGGTTCTTTGCCTCAAATTAATCTTGGTGTTCAAGGTGAGACCCATGGGGATCACCACAAAGTGTTTTTCCATTACTGTAAATAACCTGTTTTTAGTAGTTCTTTGTGTATAAACGTCGATTTGTCTTCGTGTAGTCATTTGTTCGTCATTATCCTTTAATAAATTTGTTATTCAAATAATTGGAGACGTTGGCTGTGCTTTATCTACTCACGCAAATTTGTAACAGTACTTTATTTATCCCTACACTTTTTGATAAAAAAGGAATTAAATCCACTCATTTTTATTAAAAAATAGTAGAGAGTGAAGTGTTTCCGAAAAGTACATTTAAATTAAAATTATTTTCCTCATTCAAAGGAAAAGAATTAAAAAAAAATATCTACTTTGAAAAAATATAAATGATGTAGCTTCTAAGTGCTTATTTTCCCTCGTGCTGAAACAGTTTTTCCCTCGGGGAATTAAATCCTTTTTCAGCTTCGTTCTGCTTTAAACATAATTTATTTTCCGGAAACGCTGAGATGTGTTCGTGGAAAATTTTCCCTAGGGGAAAATGAAAATTTCACTTTTAAATATGTCTTATCTAAAAATCTCTAATTATTTGGAATGCTGTCGGAAAGTAAAAGTGAAAGGATATAAAATTTTCTTTTTCTTTTCTTTAAAATAGGAGTAAAAATAAAATATAAGGAGAATTAAGACTGCATGTCTGGCAAAAACTTAAAATAGGAAATAGCAAGTTAAAGAAATATTTCTTTTAACTGTAGACTGCGTAATGAAAGGATATAAGCTGAATTAAAAAACAGAATCAATAATCAACGTATTAATACTTGTAGTATTGGAAATATTTAAGACATTTTCTATAATTACACACACACACACACACACACACACAGACACACACACACACACACACAATTATAAAAAAGATTATTTTAAAAGGTTTTTTTTCTAGTTTTGGATAATGTCTTACTTTTTCACAAATAATCACAAATTATTGTTGCTATTATTTCTTCTGGTCGGAATTGTTTTCATTGGTCACGTGATAGCTGGAAACAATTTTGGGACATACATACGTTTAAATCCGAAACCTCAAGAAAAATGGATTTGACTCTACTAACGTTGCACTTCAAGGCGATTAGTGATGGACTATCGGAGACAAGATGTTGATCGTGGCATTCGTGTTTATTTGATCTACAAACCTACTGGCCCTTAGCAACGTCGTGCAGGCTTTAGACGACTGAGACGAAAGGATTCTCATTCGGGCCAATCGTTAAGGGCTTTTATTCCTGTCCTTTGTTGTTTGCGACTTGCAGAAGGAGGCGCCGCAGCATACCCCCTTCCTCGAGAAGAAATGTGTTGTTTCTGTTTGACTTTTTGAACGATACTGAGAGAAGGTTGTTTTTGTAAAGAGTGTTTTTTTTCCAGGTATAGAAGTTTAAGCTGGCATTACTTTCCAAGATGGCGACCGATTTAACAACTGTCAAGTGAATTATTCTCAGTTTGGTTTGGCAATTCATCAAAACGATCATCAAGCAAGGCGTAGATTCGTCGAATGGGCCCAAAACGAGATTGCCGTTGTTCCCGATTTTCATAAGCGAATTTTGTTTAGCGATGAAGCGCACTTCTGGTTGAATGGCTACGTCAACAAACAAAACTGCCGCATTTGGAGTGAAGCTAATCCACAAGTGTATGTCAAAACACCGTTACATCCAGAAAAACTGACTGTTTGGTGCGCTTTATGGGCTGGTGGAATCCTTCTTCAAAAACGATGAAGGCCACAAAGTTACAGTCAATGTTGATCGGTATAGATCCAATCATGATGTCCAGGAGCTGTGGTTCCAACAAGACGGCGCAACATGTAACACAGCTCCTGCCACAATCGATTTATTGAAAGACACGTTTGGTGACCGCCTAATTTCACGTTTTGGACCTGTGAATTGGCCTCTTGTGATTTAACACCGCTAGACTATTTTCTGTGGGGCTATGTAAAGTCATTGGTCTATGCCACAAACGCTTGACCATTTGGAAGACAACATTCGCCGTGTTATTGCCGATATACGGCCACAAATGTTGGAAAAAGTCATCGAAAATTGGACTTCCAGATTGGACTACATCCGAGCCAGCCGTGGCAGTCCTATGCCAGAAATCTTATTTAAAATGTAATGCCACAAGATTATCTTTCGAATAAAAAAAATTCATGTCAATCGAATAATACATCGTTGTTTTATTGCAATTTAAAGTTCTATACCTCTAAAAAACACCCTTTAGATAATTATTGCAATTGCTTTACATCTCCAGTAGGTTGAGGTGTCGTTGGAGCGTTTTACTCTTACGGGCAATCTCTTGTTGAGATGGCGGGTCTAGCTCACGCGTACGTCGTTGATGTTTAGGATCTTTAGTTGTGATTTATTGAGAATGTCTTAGTTAGACTCTTTATGAAATGAATGCATAATCAACCAGTATCGTTAGACTGTGCTGCCATCCAGTGTTCAATTCCCGGGTCACCCCTTCGATGACAAACTGTTGACGTTGGCAGGGCTGTTTATTTGAACCACCAATCTACGGGTCTACAGCAACGCCATGCATGCCTTAGACGACTGATACAAAAGAAATCCCTATTTCAGGTCAGTCATTAAAGGCTTTTATTCATGTCCTTTGTTGTTTTTAACTTGCCGAAGGAGGCACCACTGCAGACTTAAAAAGTTTGAGCTTTAGTAAAGTAACGAGGGTGAGATACCTGGGTTAGTATTACACTCTCCAAACATCCACGTCTTCAAAGATGAGGACGGCTCTTGTGGGAATCCCCCCCCCTGGGTTCCACCCTGGATACTAAGATTAATTTGAGGCAAAGAATGATCAGACGCCATTTGTATAATAACTTATATTTTTTCACTTGGTTCAAATATCAAAATTCTAATGAAAAATAGAAAGCTATATGTCTACGTCAAAAAGGATTTACCTTTAATATTCAATTAAATTACGAAATAGGAAATTAATCAATAACTACGCGCAATATCAAAAAGGTTTACCGGAATAGGAGGTCTGAGAAATACACGCAACATGAATTATTAGCTTTCATTAACTTGAACTAATTTTATTAAACTAACGCCTGTGGTTAGCGATATTAAACTAGAATATATCACCTGGTAGTATTTATGATCTCTTCAGGTATATTAACCTCCTAAGGTTCCTTCGCTGAATACTAACAGCAATGCTCCACAATCGTAATCCAATTGAATCCTATAAACCTTGTCACTACTGCTGCTGGCTCAATAGCCTTCATCTCCGCTAACTTACAACGCTCTACTTAAATACCCTATCTACTTTACATATCTCATCTTCATCTTTTAGAGGTGATTGGAAATATACGTGAATTTACAATCCCCAAAGACGCCTAAGAATATTAGTGGAAAGGTTCCGTAAAGATTCATCACACCCTGTTGGACTAGTAATTATTGTCACGGATTTGTAGGTGGCTTTTTCAAGCCCTAGTGCCGCTGAAGAGCCACCATATAGAGCGGGGTGGTGCACGTTAAATCTGTCGAGATTGGAAGTCCTCCCTTTGGCGTTGTGTGTAAGTTCAGAAAGGGGATGCCATTTTATGTGCCGTTCTAGTTACTTGACCATGGTTTAAAATTACAAGGTCCTTCGCCCAAAGCCCTCGTGCATCTTTTTAGCGTGACATTAACATAACTAACTATCTTATTCAAAGTGATTGGCGATGAGCCTAGTAGGTTTGAGTGGTCAAGGGATGAGGGTGATTCTTGAGCTAGCACCCTATTCTCCAAACTTCCGCATCTCACCTTGATGACGGTAGTGGATGCATAGTGTTATAGTCACGGACTCGTGGTTGGCGTGACATGAGTTCGAGCCCAGTACCACTGAAAACCTCACCTTGTAGAGGGGATAATGCATGTTAAATCTGTCAAAGCTAATAGTTCTTCCGTTGGCGTGGTGTATGAGTTCGAAGAGGAGGATTCCAACTCAGCTGTCGCAAACATTGTTCGAAATTACGGGGTCGATCTCCAATATCCACCCACCTCCCGTTTGGGTTTAAGGTGCGAAGTTAATAAACTTTCACTCATAAACATGGGAACTTTGACCGAAGAGATAATTGCAGTGTATTGAGATAATGTACAGTACTATCACTGAAATTTATTATTCTCATGATCTGCTTTGCTATCGCAGACTCAAAATACTTTATGGTTAATATTCCAAACGTATAATTTAAGAGATATGCCCGTAAACTTTAAACGCATTAAAACTATAACTAGAGACGGTGAAAAAGTTTTTAATACTAATGTAATGATTATATTTATTCCCTTCTAGAAAAGTTTTAGTTTTTGAAAAAACTTTTAACCAAAACTTTACAAACAATAGTTATTGTTCTTTCAATATCGTAATAAGAACGTTTGTTTGCGTTTAAAAAGTAATTTTAAATGTAATGTGTACATTGAAACAAACAGAAAGTGCAAATATTCAAAACCGAATTTTTAAAAAAAATCTACTTAAATTTAGAAAAACCCTATTTTTTTAAAAGAACATCCACACATTACATAATTTAAGGCTCCTTTTTGTACATATATTTGCGAATACATTTGTGATATTAGATTCTATCCACACACAAATACGTGTTTCCGATATTTTAAATGACATCGAGTTTTAAGTACATAAAGCAGTCGGCTAGAGTTTTCGAAATGCATTATGTTAATTAAAACATATATGAGCAAAGAGTAATGCTTTATAAAGCAAATGAGCAACATACAAGGGAAGGAAAAAATTCCATTCAAGTAAAAAACAGAAATGCACTTAAAGAAACAAAAAATAGCTCTAACCGTGAGCTGACAGGTTTTTAAAGAATAAATTTGTCTTTAAAATATTATTACTTTAGGTATTCAATAATAAAAATTTTCTGGTTCCTTTTAAGAATTTAATGTAATAAATGGAGCGTTGAAAATTTAATGGCATGCAAAGAGCCGAAAAGTTCGATTTTCTTTTAAAAACAAATTTCTTTTGCAGCAAAATATAATTTTGACGGAAGGTTTCTAGATTAAATTAATAAGTTGTAACTTTGTTCTTTGGTTGCAATTTCGTAAAGCTAAAGGATGTCACGATATGCAGCCAATAGTGGAAAACAGTTCTTCCCCGTGATAAAAGAAAATAAAACTAACAATGACAGCATTGGCGAAGTATTTTGAATTTTTGAAATGGATTGACGGTATATATGTAAGTACTTTTTTTCCCCAGGCATTTACGTATTATACGATGAGCCAATTACGCCAAATGGAAACACATCGCCAATTCAAAAAATGTCGCCAAAATTACCGAGTTTAAACATGCGAAGTATTGGTTTCTACTTTCGGCACGCCGTTAAATGCTGCGATATACAGCAAAAAGTGGAAACCGTTCCCGCTCACCATCTCACTCAGTAATACTGACGATGGCACCATTTGGCATCATTTTTTGAATTGTTGATATCTTTTCGGTTGGCGAAATTGGTCGACAGAATAATACAAAGAACCACAAAATTGATCCAACTTGCTGTGTTATTCATATAGGCTTCGAAAATTTCCAAACTTTAAATGGATAGAAAAAAGTCGAACTTTTCCAAACTATAATATCCTGAACCACTATTTATATCTACCACTAAAATAAATGTACCGAACTATTTCGTGTCCTCTATCAGAACTTGTATGCAATCATAAGTTGCTTTTTTTTCTCCGAGACATGAAATACATTTACACCCAAACTCATTTACATTTCCGGTTACTGATTATCCTTTTTTTGCTAAACCACTTGCAATCGACTTTCTGGAGGCATTTTCTTACACTCTGGAATATATTCAAAGAGTATTTGAAGGAAATCCTACAACGAAACATCTCCGTAGGGAAGGTAGAATTGATTTTCTGCATTGAATAAGAAAAACGATCTTATTACGTCTTTTTCCGAGACGTTTTCCCCCAAGCGCCATTTCGTTTTCCTCTTTAATCTACTATCCACCAGCAATTCTAAATGCATCGGTGTACTGATTCACATTTGGTGTTTTTTTTTTTTTTTTTTTTTTTTTTTTGTAATTTTGGCCATGTAAGCCTTTATTCTATTGAGGAGATCATGCTTAGTTGATTGGGTTTTCTGTTTCAAATATAAGTTTACTCAGGCTTTTAAAAACTGAATCACTTTGAAGCCACTAGAGATTTAGAATGCGGCTATTATTAAAAAAAAATCGGTACTTATGTATTATACCGTCATCAATTTCGTCAAATCAAAAGTTCTCTCCAAATTCAGAATACGTCACCCAATACTGTGATTATTATTATTGTTTTGAAACATGCGCAAGAACGGTTTTCCACTATTGGCTGCATATCGCGGCTTTTGGCGACTTCTTTTTAATTTGAAGAAATTGATCGATGGTATAATACGTACCAAAAATATTATATTTACACATCTTTGATATTATTAAATGCATCGTAAGTTTTAACAATTGTTGAAAAATGTTTCCATATCCCACGAACTTGTTCTTTAAACTTATAATTTAATTTTTCTTATCTTAAGAGTTTTACTATAACTGGGCAGTTTTCATTAAATCAATGGAATTGGATCCTATTTTAGATCACACTTTTCTCTATCTCCAACTTGACAAATTATTATCCTCATATTGGATAAGTCCAAAACAGAAAAATTAACAGCTGGTGAAAAGTTTGGCACAAAGGTTATGTTATGAATGCAAAAACTTAAAACCTTTTTTACATTATTTTTACTAAATCTTAACTGTATTTAAAATGTGCAAAAATATTTAAAAGCTTAAGTAGATGCTCATTTGCTCAAAAATTAAACATGTCCTTAAATAAATTTTTTTAAAAAACACATGAAACATATATATTTCCATAATATTGTTTTAAAATCCGTGACAGTTTAAAGAGGGCCGTAGTTCGCCCATCCCTGCTTTAGAATATCGAATTCACTAAAATTCACCTCTTGGGAAAATGTTACCTAATATGATTATTTAATCCTCAAAATACCCCCTATTCAAGTTCTTGATATTTTATGGAACTATAGAGAGTGAAGTATTTGTCTATAGATATTATTTTCACCACTATACTGGATTGTGAATTAAAAAAAAGGATACTATTTTATTTTGGTGGCATTAAATAAAGGGTGTTTTTTTAGAGGTATAGAACTTAAAATTGCAATAAAACAACGCTGTATTATTCGATTGACATGAATTTTTTTTATTCGAAAGATAATCTTGTGGCATTACATTTTATATATGATTTCTGGCATAGGACTGCCACGGCTGGCTCGGATGTAGTCCAATCTGGACGTCCAATTTTCGATGACTTTTTCCAACATTTGTGGCCGTATATCGGCAATAACACGGCGAATGTTGCCTTCCAAATGGTCAAGCGTTTGTGGCTTATCCGCATAGACATGACCCCACAAAAAATAGTCTAGCGGTGTTAAATCACAAGATCTTGGAGGCCAATTCACAGGTCCAAAACGTGAAATTAGGCGGTCACCAAACGTGTCTTTCAATAAATCGATTCTGGCACGAGCTGTGTGACATGTTGCGCCGTCTTGTTGGAACCACAGCTCCTGGACATCATGATTGTTCAATTCAGGAATGAAAAAGTTAGTAATCATGGCTCTATACCGATCACCATTGAATGTAACGTTGTGGCCTTCATCATTTTTGAAGAAGTACGGACCAATGATTCCACCAGCCCATAAAGCGCACCAAACAGTCAGTTTTTCTGGATGTAACGATGTTTCGACATACACTTGTGGATTAGCTTCACTCCAAATGCGACAGTTTTGTTTGTTGACGTAGCCATTCAACCAGAAGTGCGCTTCATCGCTAAACAAAATTCGCTTATGAAAATCGGGAACAACGGCAATCTCGTTTTGGGCCCATTCGACGAATCTACGCCTTGCTTGATCATATTTAAAATGTAATGCCACAAGATTATCTTTCGAATAAAAAAAATTCATGTCAATCGAATAATACATCGTTGTTTTATTGCAATTTAAAGTTCTATACCTCTAAAAAACACCCTTTATAATAAAACCATGATCTACATCAGGGGTGGGCAGATTTTCCTAGGATACGAGCTACTTCAAATGTTTTTATTGTGTTGCGGTCTACTCAGTGGCTTAGGTGTGGCCATTCCGTATTAAAATTGTATGTTTTCTTTTATTAACCCTTGTTTTCGACATTGTACCCATTTTTTAAAGTATGAGAGATAACTATGTTTACTACAAAAACACAAGTAACACAAAATTGTCAAGTTGTATGCTTGAACAACTATGAGAGAGTGACTGCTAGACCGGGGAGCATGGACGTATTCAAGATAGCGAACAGAGAACATACGCCGATGAATCTGAAACCGACGTGTGCACTTGATTTGTTCACTGCTGAATCCAGCACTACCGCGTTACATGATATCAACACAAGAAACCAGTCCCGTGTTGTCGCGGGAAGAGCTATCATCAACATTTTTTCCTTCCTTCAGTCGGAATGTGGGGAAAATCTATATATAGCTGGCATCACAGTGATCGCTTCTGTCCCCTACGGTGGCGATGAAAGTCTTAAGCGTCATCGTGCACTTCGAATAAAAGTACATATGTCGTCTACACATTTATCAAATCATTTGCAAGTAAACACAGATGCATCGACTGTAAAATGCCAATTTTCCAGTCTAGCTGGCATCGGTGTTCCAGAAATATATTTTTTTTAGTAAGCGCGTCTTAGGTCTCATTAAACGGTGTCACCACAAAATGTCTTGGTGGCTAACCGGTATATCGCGATCCGACTTAATGTCCATCCTTGATTTACATTATATGCTTCTTGATACCAGCTAATTTCCTTTACATGTTCTGGAGACTTTTTTGGTGAAAAACACACATTTCTTATGTCATTTTCTACATGACTGCTTAAATACTTCATTGTAGAATCACTTCGTGTGCAGACACAGAGACCAATGTTGATATGTCGCGACTCTACGTCCTTTTGACGGATATCGGGACTTGGTGCCTACTCAGGTATCGACCTCGGCACCTAATTATTGTTCAAAATATCAAATTGTTCAAATATTTGTCTTAAACAGGACTTAAACTGAGTTAAGTATCAGTATGTAGCAGGAAATGTTGAGCTGTATTAATAGACATCAACTTTGAAAGAAAATATTTAAGTACTTATTCTTTCCATATTCACAAAATATCTTAAATATTTCTTTGTAAATAAATTTTATTTAAATCGAACTACTTACTGTTATTTATAAATTAATTAGGCTTTAAATGTAAAAAAATAAGTAGAAAATAACAGCAATATTTATATTTAAAAGTATAGATTTAAAGAAACCTTAAAACAACTCCCAGGGACAAAATAAATTTGTCTTTTTTAAATGAAAATATTCATTTATATTAAAGAGTAAAAATTAATAAGCAAATAATTCACACATAAAGCTCATTAAGGGAAATGTATTTGTGGGTATATAGTGTCAGCTACATCTAATTATAAATAAACAACGTCAAACAAAAGAAGTAAAAATTTAAAAAGGGAGCTTAAAACTAATGTAATATGTGGCTATCTAGTAGCTTTTATGATAATTAGCTTTCCGTGAGACTAAATATATCTTTTTAGAACTTCCCTATTTGCAACACAATTTAATGTCGAGGAGCTTTAAAATTTGCCTGCTAAATATCTCTCTTGGGTAAAAGAGAAAAAAAGTTATTGTTTAAAAAGATTTCTTAAAAAATTTTTTTTGTAAAAAAAAGAATTTATTAAAGAAGGAAAAAAATTAAATTTTTTTTAAAAGAGTCATTTGAATTACTAATTATTTGAAAATATCTCAACAAAATAAAATGACTAAAATTTGTAAAACTTTACATTTTCTTTTATTACTTAACAATGAACAAATCTCAACAGCTTCAAGAGTTAAAAAATTATAATCATCAATATCATTCAAATTTATAATTTTTTTAAAAGATTGTTATACATTGTTTTTTACGTTATATGAATCGGATTAAAATTAAATCGAATACTCAGTACATACTAAATTACGATATTTACTGTTCGATTTCGTAATAAATATTCGAATAATATTTATCAGTATTGGAAATACTCATACTTATAATTTGTTTGTTTTAATTGTTAAGAACATTTGTAATTATTGCGCTGAAATTATATATGAAAAGAGAATGTGATCTGCGGTAATTCATGCCACAGATTCTTTGTAATCCCCACAAAATTGGAATTTTAAATGCGTCTTCCCTGTTCGATGGAAAAATTCAAACATATAAAGAAAATTAATTAGTTATTTCCTGTTTGGGACAGTGACAACAATAATTCCTGTTTTAATTTGTTTTTATTCCATCGATTGCTGTATGTGATGTTATCGTTTGATTTTATATTAATGTTCTAATAGTTGCTCTATGTTCTTACGTGATTTTGTTTTCATTAAAATGATGGAAAGAAAATTTGCAATCTCTGTTCGGAATAGAATACGAATACTTGGAATAAGGTAAAAGACTACATGGCTTTTATTTTCTTTCTTCTTTTCTTGAATTTTAATTGTAATTTCTTATTCTTTCATAAAATTTATTGTTAGACAACAGTTTTTTTCGTTGTACAGAAATGAACTGTCAAATGAAATGATAATATCGTATGGATGTTTTTATGTATAATCCAATATCGTTGGGTTGACCTACATTCAATAAACGAATAGTATCTTGATAGACAAAACAATTAAAAAATGGCGTATAACTCATTTGACGTAATTTAAAATGAATATTCTTGAAAATTAAGTAACTATTCACATATAACAAAGATTTTAAAATGTCTATGAAATGTTTATTTGTCGGCTATTGCTTCAATCCGTAAGTATCGTTTCGATTTATTATTGGGTGTTTTTTTAAAACTCATAAATTTTTGCTTTTATTCTTTCAATCAAAATTCTCGATAGACGCATGCGCATTTGCGCCATCGATCGTTGTCAGACTATATTTGCTGACTTAAAATATTAATTCTAACTGCGGTTTTGATTATACTAACTACTTTTTAGATCATATGGCTTATAAATAATATTATAATAATTGAAATTTAAATATTTATAATGTATTAAATATCAATGGATATTTTGTATAATGTGAAATGCTTTAAAAGTTTGAGAAAGGTAATGTTTTTTATAAGGAATTGGCAACATTTTGTAAAATAGTAAAGCTTTTAAAAAATCATCATGTTCATAATAAGTAAAATAAACACAGTTTATAACATTCATGTCAAAAATCGTTAAATATTGGTAGTAATGGCTTAACTAATAAGTTCCACGAAGGTAGTTAAGTAGTTTCTCAAAGACATAATTTTTCTTTTCTGTAATCCAATTTTTCTTGCGTATCTGATTTTGTAATCTACAACTAGTATAAATTTCAAAATTTCGCATAGTTCTGCTTGAAATTTCCCGAGTTACGCAGCTTTGAAAAATGAATACATTAATGTTAAATTAGTGTTTCCATTATTCAACGATAAACACTTTTCTTCTCAATGCCTTTCAAACTTTTACATACCGAGAATGACAGATATTCCCCCTCCCCCATCTCTAAAAAGGTACAAAAAAAAAACTGAAAAGAATTTTTTTTTGAAAAATGTAATTATTAAATACAGCTACGAAAACAAATTGTAAGATAAATACCAAAATTTTACCTATCGTCAAAATGTCACGCAATTCCTTTCACAATAGCTTAAAAATATTCAGTTTAGAGTATTTTTTTACCATGAGAAAAAAATAAAATTAAGTCTTAAGGGACCATGAACTAATTTATATAGCTTAATTATCAATTCATTCATCACGTGGTTTTAATAAACGAGGGAAATTATATATATATATAAACATCGTTTACCTGAAAAATATCAAGTATACGCAGTCATTTAATAGTTTTTTCAAAATATCTCTAGAACAAATGATTGATTCGAAAGGAGAATGGAAATTTAGAACATTCTCTTTCGAATTTTGCTATAGATATCGGATTCCATTTTGAAAATATTCTGTTTTATGTTCTTACATGTGAATATAAATAAAGCTAGACTTATGTAAAATATTTAATCCACAAAAATTAATACATCATAATTTATTTCTTTTGAACCAAGGGAAAAGATAACAATGTCCAACTGAAAGGATAACTTTTGATTTCTGTCTAAATTTAATCCATTATTCTCAAAATTTCAATATTTGTCATAATCCTCATCGCCCCCCTCTTCATAGAATAACAATGTATTGAATTCAATAATACTTTGGCACTAAAGCTACAATACTACTTTAACATCTTAAGCGTTTAGCTTATATAAACGTTTCACTCAGCCAAAACGTTAATTTCCCCGGTTGTATACACTGATGTGCAAAAATTAAGGACGAAGTCGAAAAATTAGCATATCAGCTGAACGAAGAGGCAGAGCGGACAGAAAGACCAATCAGGAGATTAAGTAAGGGGATGTACGGTAGCACATGCGCAGATATGCAGGTAGACGTAATGGGGGAGTGTCTGAGTAGTATAAAGCATGTTGTCGGTGTAAGATCAGTATTTCTGGCAAAGAGATTGCACGCCGTATAGCAGTTAAAATCACACCGAGTTGCTGCCTCAGCGAGAAATGGCGAATAATCAATCTGCTAGACGACATCTGGATGCTTTTACCCGAGGTTGAATCATTGGGAAGTTAGAGGAAGGCCGCAGTGTGACAAGTGTGGCTGCAGAGTTCGGAATTGCTCACAGCATCGTTTCACGACTTTGGAGACAATTTCAAACTACAGGAACAGCTATCCGGAGGTTCAGTAGTGGTCGTCCACGAGGAACCACACCCGCAGATGACCGGTACATTGTCTTACAGGCCAGAAGAAACAGGCGGCAGACAGCGGGAGAAATCGCTATACACACGACACAGGCGACTGGACGACCGATATCGCGTTTTACCGTGGCCAGAAGACTGCACGGTGGTGTTCTGTTCGCAAGACGCCCTGTGCGGTGTGTACCTTTAACGCCTGCCCATCGGAGAAGGCGTTCTCTGTGGTGCCGGGAACACCGGAATTGGAGAGACAATGAATGGGTACAAGTACTCTTTACAGATGAGAGCAGATTCAGTTTGAGTAGCGATTCTCATCGCATACTCAACTGGAGAGAGCGGGGAAGCCGCAATCATCCCTCGTACATCATTGAAAGGGACAGGTATGGAGGTCGCGGTGTTCTATTGAAGGAGTGAGGATATTGAACGTATGTATTGGCCGGCATGATCTCCGGATCTCAATCCCATCGAGCATGTATGGGATTTTCTAGGCAGACGCTTGGCAGCTCGTACCTTACCACCAGTAACGATTTGGGAGCTTCGATTGGCGCTGCAAGACGAATGGGCAGCAATGCCTCAACAACTCATTGACACCCTCATTCTCAGCATGGGCAGACGCTGTGAAACCTGCCTAGCAGTCAGGGGAGATCATATCCCTTACTAAAGACCGGATGTTTCTTGATGGACACCCATCACAGGGATGTTTCGGCCTTCAGTCGCATTGCGCTCCATGCTACTTTTTCAATCAAGCTTATTTTTATCCCTCTGATTTCTCTTTTTGTAAGTGTTGCTTACATTACACATGTCCTTACGTATTGGAGATCTTACGGTATTAAATGTGTTGATTTGGAAAGCTTTTATACAAAGTTATATTGAAAAAACCGTCTCGTCCTTAATTTTTGCACACCAGTGTATATACATCTTTCCAAAGTAAATCTTTTCTGTGCATTGCTATTCATAAAATTATTTCGAAGGCTTTGGAATGTAATTAAAGGGTTTTGGCTGTGCTTGCGAAGGATTTACTTGTTTCAGAGGATTTGGTTATTTGCTCCTTTTCTCCCCCTCTCCCATAGGGGAACAGATCGCATAACTTTTAATCGGCAGTTAAGGGGTTAATTATAAACAGTACGAATTATTAAGGTAAGTGTTATAATTTTTGTAAATAATTTTATATATGACAAACTCATGGTGTCACTAGTAATTACTAAACTTGTTCAATTCCTACTATTAGCTCACACTCTCTATATATTTATTTATTTATCTTAGTGGAATTTTCAAGCGTTAATCAAATCCATTTTAAAGCGCTTAATTGAGCTGAAATTTTATATGCATGATTTTATTTTGGATGACAATACAGTAGTTTAATTATAATTAATAAAAATTAATTGATTAAAACTAATTATTTAAATAATTACAAATACAGCTACGTTGGCATCACTTTTGGTGACTTAGCGACCCTTTTGGCGATTTGGGTCAGAACGTTAAAATATTTTTTTTTCTCACATGTTTCAAAGCATTCAGTTGAACTGAAATTTAATATACAAGCTTGTTTTGGAGGACAATACGATACTTTAATGATAATTAATAAAAATGAATTACCACTTAATGTTGTGATTCTGTCATATGTATATACATATTTATATTAATTGCAACTGTTTAGTAAAAAGTAGCTAAAATAATATTTTTCTTTGTTGATCTAAGTAGGAATTGACTTAAAAAATTTTTTTTATTACTTTTTTTATTATTATTATTTTTTATTTGTACTTGTTCTTAACTTAGAATTGTTGAAGTAATTGTAAAATACATCGTGCAGTACTGATACATTTATAAGCGTATTATATCAGTGTAAATGTGTAATTTATTTTTTATTGTGTCAGATTGTTTTTGTTTGTTTACTTTCAGTAAACTAATTATTTTTTAAAAATAATCTTTTGTTTCCGACTTTTCAATATGCTCCCGCTCCTTTCGTAGAGTTATCATGCTCTCCCTAGGGCGGGTGGGCGGGCTCTCCAGTTTGAGAAACGCTGATTTAATGCAAAATTTTTCCTTACAATTTTTTTGAACTTATTGTAATCAGTGGTGTATTTAAAATAACTTGATCTTAAGAAATGATGTAAATGGGAAGTTCAAGAGTTAAGTTTTAAAAGAAATGTTGCTCACACACTGCACCATCCTTCTTTTGAAATTTTTTTTATTAATGCAGTTAAGGTATCCAACTACGTTCGGAACCGTGATTTTCAAAAGCGCATAAATGGGTAATTTTTATGATATTTCGTGTCACTTAGATTATAATATATGCATAAAATTGTTTTAAGGACATTTTGACAATTTTTTTTATTTAAATACAATATGTTGGCAAACAATTAACTTAGAATAATCTTTTTTTCCAAATGTTCTCCTTTTGTGAAAAATGTTTCTATTAGAGTAATATTTTGCCTGTATATAGCTAAGACCTCTGTTCAGAGGCTCAACTAGAATTTTTGAAATATATAACTTAGAAGTGGATTTATTCATATTTTACGACAACAGAGGGGGGCAATTTTAAGAAAAAAACGCGAATAATTATTTCAATTGGTGGTAACTCTGAAAATAATGTGATTTTTTCAAAAATTCTATTTGAGCCTCTGTAGAGAGGTCTGAGCTATATACAGGCAAAATATTATTATAATAGAACCATTTTTCACAAAAGGAGAACATTTGGAAAAAAGATTATTCTAAGTTAATTTTTTGTCAAAATATTATTCTTAAATAAATTGTTTTTGTCAAAATGTTCTTAAAACATTTTTATGCTTGTATTCTAATCAGAGTGACATTAAATATCATGAAAATTATCCATTTATGCGCTTTTTTAAAATCACGGTTCCGAACATAGTCGGATACCTTAAGTACATTATTTATTTGAAATTAATATTTTGTAATATTTTTAATTAGATATTGACTCTTTTTCTTAAATATATATAAAAAAGAAATGCTAAAAAGAGTCTATGCAATCTTAGGATTATTGAGGAACTTTTAAATTACGAAACCATGTGGTAAGAGTCAGGGAGGGATGTTGAAAATCTTGGGGACCCACGATGCCAGGCTGATACGTACAGGGGCGATCGAAATTTTAAGAACTGAACTAGACTGTAAAAAGGGAAATCCCGACATGACGGGCAATAGCCCGCTTATTGATACCGGGCTTACTGATACCAGATTCAGTAGTCTCTTCGTTGTGTAGCGCTCTTACCCTTCGCTCGCGTTCATGTGTGTCTACGATGAAGGATCCGCTGTAGGGATGGCGATTCCTCCCGAAAAAGATAGATTTTTAAATCGATTAGAATCGTAACCTGATGAATCGATTTACCAAAAAATTGAGGTCTAAATAATTGATTTCTAAAAAATCGATTTTTTTCCAAGTTTGCATTTACGATTTAAATATAAATCCATTTTACGAAAAACAAGAAATATACAATAACAAGCGATCTCTTATCAATAAAATCAGGGAATTTTTTTTAGTTCAGGGAATTTGACAATTGCAATTATTTTTATTACCATGTAAAAGTATCAGGTATAAAAGAACGCGTTTATTTTCTAAATGCATTTGCCACATTAAAAAGTTTAGAAAGTAGATAATATAGCTTATAGTTCTCAATGTTTAATAACTAAGCTTTTTAAAAACAACAGTCTGTCAAGTTTACTGAACAATCGAAAAAAGGCGCTCACAAGGAGCAGATGATCCCACGATACTTACAGCGATTTACTTATCCTCAAATACTTATTACTCCGTAACAAACACTACAGAAAAATAAATATTTATTTCGCTAATTACGGTACATTACGACTGTCAGTCATTCGAGGAATAAACAAATGACGCAATATCAACAAGTACAAAAAGTCAAAGATTACAGACGTAACTTTTTTTTTATTTATTAAAGAGAGGCGAAGGAAACTAAGCACACACAGGAATCTCGCGAGATTTTGAGTAATTAACCCTTTAACCGCCAACACCGTAATAAAGGGTGTTTTTTTAGAGGTATAGAACTTTAAATTGCAATAAGACAACGATGTATTATTCGATTGACATGAATTTTTTTTATTCGAAAGATAATCTTGTGGCATTACATTTTAAATATGATTTCTGGCATAGGACTTCCACGGCTGGCTCGGATGTAGTTCAATCTGGACGACCAATTTTCGATGACTTTTTCCAACATTTGTGGCCGTATATCGGCAATAACACGGCGAATGTTGTCTTCCAAATGGTCAAGCGTTAGTGGCTTATCCACATAGACGAATGACGTTACATAGCCCCACATAAAATAGTCTAGCGGTGTTAAATCACAAGATCTTGGAGGCCAATTCACAGGTACAAAACGTGAAATTAGGCAGTCACCAAACGTGTCTTTCAATCAATCGATTGTGGCACGAGCTGTGTGACATGTTGCGCCGTCTTGTTGGAACCACAGCTCCTGGACATTATGATTGTTCAATTCAGGAATGAAAAAGTTAGTAATCATGGCTCTATACCGATCACCATTGACTGTAACTTTGTGGCCTTCATCGTTTTTGAAGAAGGATTCCACCAGCCCATAAAGCGCACCAAACAGTCAGTTTTTCTGCATGTAACGGTGTTTCGACATACACTTGTGGATTAGCTTCACTCCAAATGCGGCAGTTTTGTTTGTTGACGTAGACATTCAACCAGAAGTGCGCTTCATTGCCACACAAAATTCGCTTATTAAAATCGGGAACAACGGCAATCTCGTTTTGGGCCCATTCGACGAATCTACGCCTTGCTTGATAACCGTTTTGATGAATTGCCAAACCAAACTGAGGATAAATCACTTGACAGCTGTTAAATCAGTCACCATCATGGAAAGTAATGCCAACTTAAACTTCTGTACCTGGAAAAAAAACACTCTTTATTACGGGTTTTAAAGATTGTACATTCAACTAATTGTGAATAACTTTATGGTTTTTACCAAAACAGAAAAAATCGAATGCCGATTTCCTAGGATGAAATATCGATTTGCTGAATGGATTCAGTGGTACATATAGATTTAAAAATCGATTTTTTTTCGCCCGAGAAATCGATTTTTCGATTAATTTGTCTTAGATTCCTAATCCGCTGCCGGACTATCTCTGGTGCAAGCATGCAAAGAATGCATAGCTAGGAATTTTCGTCCCTTCAATCGCTGCGCAGTTCGTCCTTTGCAATCAGCTGCACCGTATGCCGGACGCATATGTCACAGTAAAATGATTAATTAGGGATTTTTCATCAAATCCCTAAGGAAAATGATTAATTAGGGATTTCATCAAATCTCTAAGGAAAATGATCAATTCACGCAAGATGTTAAAGTAAGAACTCTATAAGGTTATTTCTGATATCTCTGAGGAAAGTAAATGATTTGATCAAATTCCCGACCTGTTTTAGAGAAAGAATGAAATAATATTGTCAAGAGTTTAAAAGTGTTCATTTAGCAAATAGGGTGCATTATTAGAAGTAGAGTAATTAAGGGGACTTGGCACCCTTTGAGCAAACTTCTTTATTCACGTATTTAAAAATTATATTTTAGCATATTATACAATGTTTCTATTCAAGAAAATGTTACCAGATGAACAGTTTCATATATTATTCACACAATTTTAAAAAATTTATTTTTTTGAAGAAAATTGGGAAAATTTTAAAATCCTACTCCTTTTGTAAAAATTAATTTTTTGACCTGAAATTTTTTCATAATATTCTTATGGATGTTCTTAACAACTTTGGGGATCGATTTTAGAATAACTTCATTCGTTTTCGAGAAAAAAAAATAAAATGTTGATATACAGGCTAAAAATCAACGAAAAAGCCAACATGTCTTACATTTTATTTTTTTTTTAAAAAAAGTATTCAGTTTATAGCAAAACGGATCCTTAATTTTATTACATGCTTTATTTTTATCACGCAGGAAAAAAATTGAAGTGATTGGTAAATAATTGTCGAAGTAGTAGCATTTTGAATGCACTAAGGTTTCGAAAAACACAAACTGAGAAAAACCACGTTAAAGTTTATAATTCTGAAAAAATAATTATTATAAGCTTAAATAAACTTAAAATACCACTTTAAGATATTACTTATACGTTTTTCTTTAAAATAATTGCATTTTCATATGCTTTCAACCTACACATTTTTATAAATGATCAACTTTTAGAGAGTACTAATTGCCCATGAAAATTCAAGAAAAATGTTAAAAATTTTTTTTTTTCTGTCACGACAGAAATTTTAGCTGTTTTTCTTCTTATAATATTAAAGTATTACATTTGTATGAAAAATATATCTGGAAGAAGAACTGAAAATATAAAATTATTAACATAAAATGCCTTAATTTAAAAATTTTACATGCACACATTTCACAAGGAAGAAAAATTACATTATTGTATTAACTCGGAAATATTCTGCTTTTAATACTACACATTCTTTTTTATAGTTATTATTTCTATTTCTAAAATAGATTTTTTTATCATACCGCATTTTTTAGCTTTTTTTTTAAAAAAAAGGGTGTGTGGCTGAATTGCCTAATTTGTTTTCAAATGAAGTTTTAGTCAACTTCTAACTTTGCGACATGCACAAGTGATATATCAATCGAAAGATAATAATGCAAAGAATAAGATTAAATGAAAATAAAAAAAACGATAGGTTTGTGATTTTTAGGGTACCAAGTCCCCTTAATACAACAATAATCATTGAATTACAAATTATTTATTCAAAATTAATTTACAAAATAATTAGATAATAAAACTGGTATTTTTTTAAAAAAAGGGATATTTGTTGTAAAATTTCAAACATTTTTTTTTAAAAAAATTATACATTGATGTAGTACTTAAGATATATCCAGTTTTATTTGTAACACTTTCTTTTCAGTTATTATTTCCCTTTTTAAAATAGCCTTTTTTATTATCAAAAAGCTTTTTTTTTATCTATAAAGGGGGCGTAGTCGAATTCCCGAATTTGCTTGCTTACATTTTTCAATTGAAGTTTTATCCAGTTTCAAATTTTCAGGCACACAAAAGTGATATATCAATCGAAATATATATAATGCAAAGAATATGTGACGGGACGGGTGTTTTTTTTTTAATATCCTCTTGGGGAATCTTTGGGGTCAGCATTGAGTTATTTCACATCCAATCCTCTCAAGAAGAAACCTTGATATTCAGATTAGTTAGTAGATATATAGGGGGGTTAGTAATCGCAAAGAAGAAGGAGAAAAAGGATGCTGAGATGCTGATCGCCGTGAACCTATGGTAAGCGTAATTATAGAGCGGACTTTAGTTATTCAAATTAAGTAAGGAAAATTTAGATTTATAGGATAAAAATTTACTTAGAGTTAAGCAGTTAGAATTCCAGGCGCTTATTCGGATAAGATTGAGGGATACGATATATCACTCCTGATTTCCTTCCTATAGTAAGACTGTCTTTGATCCATATAATTGAATAATAATAAATTGATTTTATAATGGGTCACACATCGATCATTACCTCCCACAAATCTAGGTCGTGTAGATGAAGAGATGGTACTCCCAAGTAGGGGAGTACCACAAATATAAAGTCATTTTGTTTTGGTGTATCAGGTCATAAGCCTGGTGCTACTTGGGATGGAAGAGGGGAAGGAAAAGGGAGTGGTAACAAAAGCAAAAACAGAGCTCTACAAATGCTGACTTGTTCATTTCATGATTTCACAGAAACATTTTGGGGATTTGATCGAATAACTTACTTAGATCATGGAAATGACCTCAAAGAGACGTTATTTTAACATCTTGCGTGAACTGATCCTCTCCCTTAGGGATTTGATGAAACCCCTAATTTCATATCATTTTCCGGTGACACATATATGGGAGCTCAGCGCATTCGTGTAACGTTCCATCCTACTACCATTCTTTCGGCAGGTGAAATGAAGCTTCAGAGCGAGTGCGGCAGCAAATATCGCGTGTGCGCGTGCACCGTCATCTGATGCTTCGGTTTACATTACCCTATCCCAGGCAAAGACATCCCAGTATTTTTGCAGTACTAAAAATAATAAACATGTTTTCTTCTCTGCTTCATGTCCTGTCTCTCTTGTGTTTTGTGTCATCACTACCACGGCAGGGAAGAGTTTTCGACCATGGTCACAGTCATGTCTGGTCATGGCCCCTATTGCTCAGAGAAATTCACTTATTTAAGAACATTGTATTAAAAATTTGGTGGGAAGTTCTTTGTAAGAAATCAAGTATATCGATTTTGCTTTTTGCTGTAAGTGTCGCATGAGTACGAACTGATAATCTTTTTTTCTATTTGGAACGGTTATGGGGTTAGTGATAACAGACAACAGTGGAGTAGCGACAATTTTATAGGTGGAACTAATTTTTAACATTTTTATCTTTCATATCTTGCAAGTGATAAACATTCGATGAAAATATATCGTTACAAGATGATTGGGAGGTTGACTACTGCGTAGTGAAAAACAAACATAGATCAGTAATTGTTTGATTTGTCACGAAAGTGATGTATTTAAAAAATACCAATAAACAGAAACCATTCAATGACACTTTTTCTCGAAGATCTCTTTCAAGAGGTGATAAATAGGCTTTTTTCAATAATCTTTGCAACATCCACAAAGTGTTTTGTTAGTGGTAATATAACAGCGGTAACAAATACCTCCTAGGAAGAGTTTGTTATATTATTGATAATCATGTGAAACCGTTTACTAATACAGAAATTGTGAAGGAGTGTTTCGTAAATTTCTCTAATTTAGTGTTATTGAGAAAAATAAAAAATTTAAAAAATAATAATTAAAAAAAGCAAAACAGGAGTTATAACATTTTGATAAATTTTCCAGATTTTAAATTTTCAATGTTATCTTGGTCTTAAAGGATTTCTAACCTTCCACTTCCCCATTTGTCCTCATATTGCCACCCGCATGAAATAACCAATATATATATATATATATATATATATATATATATATATATATATATATATATATATATATATATATATATATATATATATATATATATATATATATATATATATATATATATATATATATATATATATATATATATATATATATATATATATATATATATATATATATATACACATATATATATATATGCGTCCCCCATGAAATAGCTGATATATGTATGCGGCCCAGCAGAAAAAAGGTTGCAGTACCCCTGATCTAGATGTACCCTAGCTGTCCCGAAAGTTTGTTAACCGTTGAACTCATATACCCTATACAAGGTGTGACACAAAAATCGGGACTAAGAACGTAGCTTGAAAAAAAGAGTAGAGTTGGCAACAACTGTTTAGATGACGTCTTCCCACACCCCTCCTCTATCCATATGGCCAGTTTCGCCCTAATTGACCACGCCAGTTGGTAGTACTGCATCGTTGTGTGAACACGTGCTACTATATCCTGACAAAAAATGTCGAATCAACATCAAGTTTCTTGTGAAACTTAAGAAATCAGCCACGAAAAACATTTCAAATATTAACCGAGTCTTATAGAGATGAAACTTTGTCTCGTGCACATGTGTTTGAATACCATACATGGTTTTCAGGGAGAAGGGTCAGTGTGGAAAATGATGAACGTGCTGGGAGCCAAGGTCAGCGAATACAGACCAAAACATTGCCAAAATTCGTGAAATGAATGGGTTTCCACTCACATCAGTGGTCGGTCTGTTTATCAACACCACTACATTGAAATACTAAAAATACTTAATAAAAAAATTGGGGAAAAAATGCCGGAATTTGACAGTGATGGATGGCTGTTACACAAAGACAATGCATCCGCTCCCATGGCCCTATCTGTCAAGCAGTTTCTAACCAGCAAAAACATTACTCTGACGGAGCATCTTCCTTATTCACCTGATTTATCCCCATGAGACTTTTTTTTATTTTCTGCAGTTAAATCTTGCTGAAAGGAAACCCATTTTACCTCAGTTGAAGAAAACGGAGCTTACTTAGGCAAAAACGGAAATTCTCCTAAAGGGCCTTCCAAAACCCTCATTCCAGAACTGTTACCAGCAATGGCAATACCGAACGCATAAGTGTGTGAATGCTGAAGGGAACTACTTTGAAGGTGATAATGTCACGGAGAACTCTGATTCTGTAAGTACAAGGATTTATTGGACAAGTTTCGTTTTTTTGTGTCCCTCGTATATTCGAAAAATTCTAGAATATTAAAACTAAAATAAAATACTTACTGTGTGTTCTTCAATTTCAAAAAATTGATGGAAATTATTTCGATTATTTTTCAGGTTACGCACTAATAATTCTATTGCTAGCAATTACATTGTTAGTATAATTTCCACCGAAAGGAAATTATATGTTAAAAGGAATGTATAAAAATCTTTTAGAAAGGTATTCGAATACCAATATTATGGTATAGAGGTTATTTTTTTTTTTCAATTTGGCTTTGTTTTACTTAACCATTGAATTAAGTAAATTTCCTTACGGTGTCAGCTGTTTATAAGTTAATTAAAAGTTAATTTTTAGTTTTCTTAAATGCTACTTATAATCTATTTAACTCCGAACAAGACCATGATCACAAATAGGTGATTACTTCAGGGAATATGGTATCATATGTGAGATTGCGTTTTCCCCATTCTGAAGCCCGTGATCACACCGGTGTGATCTTAATTTGATACTTATGGAATTTGGAATGATTATAAACTGAAAATTTCGGCGTATTTTATGCAAAGTAATGATTTTATGTGAATTTTTAGGTGGAGTTAGGCTTAATAGGAAAAACCACATGGTCATAAATGGGTTAATAAAAAAACTCAGGGAAGTTTTATTATTAATTAAATTTGGTGGGGGGGAGGAGAGGCTAGGAGACAAATAATAAACTGGAGTCGTATATCATTTATAAGAATAAAAAAGCTTACAATTTTCTTATCATTAACTTCGTGAAATAATTTATTGAAAAGAAATGTGATTGTCTAGCCTGCTAATTAACGAACTATTTCAACCTACATCTAGTCAAACCATGAGAAATTAATTTTCTTGATAATGGTTTTGAGAAAACTTTAAATATGTCCCATTAACTAATACATTTGGGAATAATATCCATTAAAATGATTACAAAATTCAGGACGTTTAATAATTTTAATGTAGAAGTCTAAAGTTTTTCCACTCATAATTACGAAGTTTTGAAAGATATGTTCATCAAAGTGTGATCGATGGGAATTCTTTTAGAATGTTCATTATTCGAATAGTCAAAAATGCACCGATACCTATTTTTATGGAAGAGATTTTTTCTTGTTTTCTCTAGGGAATAAATAATTTTTGTCTTTTTTTTTTTGTTGAAAAAATGTAACATTTATTATTCTAATGGGCCTATTAAAGTATGGGAAATAAAAAACAAACAAACGAAAAACTTAATTTGAAGAACTTATCTGGAGCATTGACATAAAGGATTTAAGGCAGTGTTTCTCAAAGTGTGGGGCGCGCCCCCGGGGGCGCGAGCGTATCGAAAATTTAAAGATTTTTTTTAAAAAAAAATAACCGGAAAGAGAAGTAAAACAAAATGCTTTCTTCCATAATAAAAAAAAATACACACAACAACACTGACATAATTTATGTTTATTATCTGGCTTTTTTCCGTCATCAAATGAGCTATCTTTTGATCCCAAAACGAAATTAAAGAGAAAAAACATTTTGTTTTATTTGCTGTATTTCCTCAATGAGAGATTTTTTTTTATTACGTTTTAACATAAAATATTACACGTTAAAAAAGAAAAACAAAACCCAGACCCTGAGAAAAATTCTAAGAAGATAAACAATTCACCACTGTAATTATTATTGAAATACTGTACATTAGTTGTAGAAAAAGAAAAAGGAAGTCATGATTCACTTTTCAGCCAGGCTGCAT
This sequence comes from Trichonephila clavipes, assembly GCA_019973935.1. NCBI lineage: Eukaryota > Metazoa > Arthropoda > Arachnida > Araneae > Nephilidae > Trichonephila > Trichonephila clavipes. The sequence continues at coordinate 168,939 of BMAU01007237.1, read as the reverse complement.
AGTACGTTTGCTAATCATTTGATTGACCTTCAATCTTATGGTATGGTTATTATCAATATTAGAGAGTTCCCTCCCATCTTTTATGCGTTTGCTTTTCGCTTAGGGAAATTGTAGATAATTGAGTTTTGCGATATTTCGAAAAAAGAATTAATTGGTTTAACATTTCTGTAGGATAATTGAAAAATGTCTAATTTGCGTCCTTTATTATGGTCTCTTGTACTTTTGAATCATTTTAGTTCAGTTTTATTGGATTTTTCTCAAATCATCAAAGAATTGAATAGTCCTTGAAAGAAGGTAAGTATACTTTCTATAAATTAAAATATTCACTAGAATTCCGATTTGTATCGTGTACAGTAAAAATAATTCTAAACAAATGATTGGGGTGACTGAGTCCCCCCGCACTACCATTAATGTTAGTATCGAGTACGCGCCTGCTCCCGGGTTAAAACATTTTTGAAGTCTCTCTCTCTCTCTCTTCTCGCTTTAAATGTTAAAAAAAAGTAACACAAATATTCTTCATCGGTATTTTATATTCTTTTTCATAATTTAACATTAATTCTAAATGGTAATTGTGTGAGGTTTAAAATTACAATTCTTTTAAACAGTTATTTACAATTATAGCATTTATCTAAAAAATCATTCGACATTTTTTGTATACAATGTCGTGCACACAGTTTTACTCTCCTTACAGTTCAGCTATTATATCAAGAATAATGTTTTATTTTTTAAAAAATGAACTCGTGCGAAGAATCGTGTTTCAGCCAGTATACGTTTGATGTATCAGTACTGAAGAAGGTATTTTATAAATAATTTCTTATTACTGAATTTGGCCACGGTGGCCGAGTGGTATAGTATCGGATCGTGGCTTGCCTTGTCACGAGTTCGAGCCCAGTACCACTAAAGACCCACCGTGTAGGGTAGCGATGCACGTTAAATCTGTTGAGAGTTGAAACGTTTTCCCGTTGGTGTGGTGTGGTAGTTAGGGAGAGGGGTGCCAGCTCAGGTGTCATCCACGTCACTTGACCATGGTTCAAAATTACGTGGTCCGTCGTCAAAAGCCCCTCGTGCAGCTGAACAGTGTGACGTTAATATTCAATCAATCAATCTTATTACTAAATTAAGAACAAGTTTAATAATTATTAGGGACTTCCACAGGCTTGTCTTGTAGAGGGAAGTTTTTCAAAGGAAGGTTTAATATCAGAAATTGACACTTAAAGAGTTATTTTTCTATATTTAGCTGAGATCTATATTTTGTCTTCAAGGCATCCACTGCAGAAAATCCGGTTTGAAAAGGTAGGATGTTGAAAATGGTAATAGTATACGAAAGTGCTTTTGTTTTTCAGTACAGATAATTCCTCATCCACCTCTACCCCAAATTCAAAGAGCGATTTATTACAAAATTAATTGCCTTTTAATTTTTCACTGGATGTGAAATCTATGAAGATTTCTTCTTCGGAAGTTGAGAGCCCTTCTGGAGTATCTTGAAATAGATCCCTAATCCACTCGTAACTTGCTACCAAGCTGTCCTCATCCAGAAAATACTTTTAAAAATTCTTTGCCAACATAGCTAAATGATTTTACATGTTTTAAAAACAACTTTCACATGTTGTTCTACAGATTTGTATGTTTTAACACATATCGAGCTGGGGCTTTTTCCCATCATTTACTTCAGTAGTGGTAAATCCAAAATTTAAGTATTTTTGAGAAGATCGCCTTGATTTAATTTTCAGAACCATGCTCGTTCGTCTGTGTACTTGTTTTTATTATGGTAGAATGTTTGCTTACGACTTAAAAATGTATGTATGATATTGTTTTAATCTACTGCCGTAAATACTTATTTACCGTGAATTACAATTAACGTGGAAATTAAAAAAATGTACATCAAACTAGATTCGGTAGCTATAGGAGTATCGAGTCGACCAAACTGACTGGAATTGTACGAGGAAAAGCATTTTTACATGTTTTGCGCAGACGTCCGATAGGTTGCCCAGGCTTACGCAAACGTACCCTAAAATGCCAGATGTGATGGATATGATAGAGAGCGACATTGACTAGACTATTTTTCTTATCACATTTGTACTTTGAGAAATGAATATGCTGAAGGAAATAAATCTTTAATTAAATACATCATTTTTTGCGATCTGTTCCAATTTAAAAATTAGAGAAAGAAAAATAACATAATTCTAAGTAATATATATATTTTAAGTAATTTTCTTAAAATATATATTACTTAAAAGTTACATATACACAAAATTTAATATACTTATCGTATTAATTTGTACGGTTTATAATTAAGATCGTATTGTAACTTTAGCGTCTCTCTCTCAAGGTGCATTTTTTATTGCAGTAAATACATTATTGTTGTACAGGGGGCGAGACAAAAATTGATTAAAATTGGGTCGCCAGTATTGAAAGTTTGGGAAACACTGCTTTTAATGTATGAGTGGTGCATAGAGTATTTTATGACTAATTAATTAATACTAAATTAAGAACAAGTTTAATAATTATTAGCTACTTCCATGGACTTGTCTTACAGAGCAAAATTTTTGAAAGGAGCTTTAAGATAAGAAATTGGCCCTCTGAGTTCATTTTCTATATTTAGCTGATATTTATATTTTGTCTTCTAAGCAACCACCGCATTTTGTAATATGTTCCAATTTAAAAATCAGAGAAAGGAAAAATAACTTAGTAATTATCCTATTACTTAATTTTTTGCTTAAAAGTAACATATACAAAATTTAATACTTATGTCATGAATTTGTACGGTTTATAATAAATATTGTTGCTTTATCGTAAAAGTGCATTATTATTGCATTCAGTAAATTATTATGTATAAGGGGGGGGCGCGATAAAAATTGTGATTGAAAAGGGGGGCGCCAGTATTGAAAGTTTGAGAAACACTGGCGTACGGAGAAATGGAACAATGCATCTAAAAGTCAGCAGGCATCTTAAAGAAAGGTATCAGTACGGGCTATGTCCACCGTGGAGTGGGATGCAACATTCCAACGTCGTACCATACTTTGCACAACATTATCCAGCAGCTGTTGAGGCAATTTATCCCATTCCTCTGTGAGTGCACGGATGAGGGTGTTCCTGTTTGTCGGAGGATAGTTTCGACCAGCAACTTGCCTCCCCAAAGCATCCCACACATTTTCAATGGGTTTTAGATCTGGAAAACGCGCTGGCCATACGAGACGTTGAATACCCTCGCTGTCTAGACAATACTGAACAGCGAGTGTTCGATGACATGTTGCGTTGTCGTCCATAAAAACAAATTTATCACCGACAGCACCACAGAAAAGACGAACATGAGAAAGTAGAACTTCATCAATGTATCGTTGGCCCGTCATAGTCCCATTCGCAGCCACATGTAGGCGCGTGCGGCCATTGATCATGATGCCGGCCCACACTATGATAATGCTTGACGGATATCGGTCCTTTTCCTGGATATTTTCTGGACGATAAGCAGTACCACTCTCGCGCCAGATCAGTTGGCGTCTACAATCCGATGACAGACTGAACCTACTCTCATCTGAGAATAGTACGCATGCCCAGTCCTGTTCAGTCCAATTGTGATGCTCACGACACCATTGCAAACGGGCAGTACGGTGCTGTCTGGTCAATGGAACACACACAACAGGTCTGCGTGCGTATAGTCCTCCTCCCCTCAAACGACTGGCAACAGTTTTTCGGGAGATCTGCTTTCCTGAGGCAGCAAGAAACTGATTTGCCACCTGCTGAGCTGTGGTGCGCCTGTTCCTTTTTGCTGATGGGACGATATATCTGTCTTCTGCAGGCGTCGTACTTCTAACACGACCTCCTCCGTGCCGTCTACTACACATTCCAGTAGCTTTAAATGACTTCCACAGCCGTGAAACAACGCTGTGAGCGATGTCGAACTCCTGGCAACATCTGTTATTTTTCGCCCTTCTTCGATCTTTCCAATAATTCGGCCACGCATAAAATCATCTATGTGATGTCGGGAAGACATGCTAAACATTTTAAGTTCGTCTATTAAATCTTTCCTGTAAAACTTTGACTTGAAACAACAACTGTCCACACGCGTCAAAACCTTTAAAGCTCTTATGAACGCTATCACGTGATGAACAGACGCGGAAAAAAATTTGCATACTCATACTTCTTCTTACTAATATCCCGCACTTATTCTAATTTTCCACATTTTGCTTCCTTTCATTTTGTGGTTGCTATGGATGATAGTGTTATCCGTCCTTAGCAATTGTCCAGCAGTGTATAAATAAATTTATATAGGAAGAGTGGGAACTATATTAGCAGGAACTGGGGGGAAAAAGGAATTAAGTAGAATTATAAACGGCGGTACACATAATTAAAAGTACCAGGTTAGGGACAAACACTGACGTAAAAACAGGTAAAAATATAAGTTTTCTCACTGGATTATTTTTGGTTATAAATTTGAAACTTAAATTATTTTATTAAGTTTACAATTATTTCTATGGAATATTAATTGTCTGTGATTCCATTATTAAAATTTCAAATACAATAATACATGCTTCAAAAGACAAAATATTGCGTGAGATATATTTTTCAAAAATCATGTTTTAGACTCTTTATTCGACAATATATTTCTTTTTAAGCAGTAATATTTGAAAGAGAAATTTTTCACATTTCGGCAAAGAGTAAAGAACTATTTTTGATAGAGGTAGTTTATATCTACTAAATTGTTTACACTATCCTCATTAGTATTACCTTCATAATTATCAGAATGGAATACATGATTTTTTTTAAAGTATGTATCGTTGCAATAGCAATTTAAAGCCCGCAGGGATTTGCTAATGAGATGTGGAACTCAAAATGCTTAATTTTCTTATTTTATCAGACCTTCATGCCTTTTCGATGCGAATGAACGGTAATATTTGTTTATCTGTTTGTGACCTTGTTTTCTGATAAACAGCATAAAATATGCTAATTGTGTAATATATTCAAGTGTTTTTTTTTTATATTTTAAAAGCAAGGTAAACTCTCTGTTACTACGGCATGTTAAAATTTAAATACAGCAATTCCAAAGGCAGTACGTTGCCCCCATTTCGCTGTTAACAAATACTTTACCTTCGGGTTCAAGAATGCTCAGCTTAAGAAATTTTTCGTGAAAAAAGCATGCGCAAATAGTTACGAAAAATATTCATAAACTTTTAAATGCACAAAAAACTTGTTACCGTTTTACTTATGTATCTAAATTATTCCTTGTAGTTTAAAAAATATGTTTTGTAAAACTTCCACTCTCTCTCATATTTAAATTCAAATAAATAAAAAAATTTAACCTATGAAATTACACATTGAATCATTATTGGAGAGTAAAAAATTTAATATTACAGTGTACAATTAATTTTATTCTGAAAAGACACAGCATGCTTTTTTAATTGAGAGATTTTTAAATAAATAGTCAAAACAATTACGAATTCATTTTTTCTATAACTATACGCTAAAGCAGTGTTTCTCAAAGTGTGGGGCGCGCCCCCCTGGGGGGGCGCGATGACCCTACAAGGGGGGCGCGAGCGTATCGAAAATTTAAAGATTTTTTTTAAAAAAATAACCGGAAAGAGAAGTAAAACAAAATGCTTTCTTCCATAATAAAAAAAATACACACAACACTGACATAATTTATGTTTATTATCTGGCTTTTGTCCGTCATCAAATAGCTATCTTTGATCCCAAAACCAAATTAAAGAAAAAAAAAACATTTTGTTTTATTTGCTGTATTTCCTCAATGAGAGATTTTTTTATTACGTTTTAACATAAAATATTACTCATTAAAAGAAAAACGAAACCCAGACCCTGAGAAAAATTCTAAGAAGATAAACAATTCACCACTGTAATTATTATTGAAATACTGTACATTAGTTGTAGAAAAAGAAAAGGAAGTCAGGATTCACACTTTTCATCCAGGCTGCGTAGTACGTTTTGCTAATCATTTGATTGACCTTCAATCTTATGGTATGGTTATTATCAATATTAGTTCCCTCCCATCTTTTATGCGTTTGCTTTTCGCTTAGGGAAATTGTAAAATAATTGAGTTTTTGCGTTATTTGGAAAAGAATTGATTGGTTTAACATTTCTGTAGGATAATTGAAAAGTGTCTGATTTGATGTCCTTTATTATGGTCTTGTACTTTTGAATCATTTTAGTTCAGTTTTATTGGATTTTTCTCAAATCATCAAAGAATTGAATAGTCCTTGAAAGAAGGTAAGTATACTTTCTATAAATTAAAATATTCACTAGAATTCCGATTTGTATCATGTACAGTAAAAATAATTCTAAACAAATGATTGGGGTGACTGAGTCCCCCGCACTACCATTAATGTTAGTATCGAGTACGCGCCTGCTCCCGGGTTAAAACATTTTGAAGTCTCTCTCTCTCTCTCTTCTCGCTTTAAATGTTAAAAGTAACACAATTATTCTTCATCGGAATTTTTATATTCTTTTTTTCATAATTTAACATTAATTCTAAATGCTAATTGTGTGAGGTTTAAAATTACAGTTCTTTTAAACAGTTATTTACAATTATAGCATTTATCCAAAAAAAAAAAATCATTTTACATTTTTGTATACTATGTCGTGTGTGCACACAGTTTTACTCTCCTTACAGTTCAGCTATTATATCAAGAATAATGTTTTATTTTTTTAAAAAATGAACTCGTGCGAAGAGTCGGTGTTTCAGCCAGTATACGATTGATGTATCAGTACTGAAGAAGGTATTTTATAAATAATTTCTTATTACTGAATTTGGCCGTGGTAGCCGAGTGGTATAGGTATCGGATCGTGGCTTGCCTTGTCACGAGTTCGAGCTCAGTACCACTAAAGACCCGCCGTGTAGGGCAGCGATGCACGTTAAATCTGTTGAGAATTGAAACGTTTTCCCATGGTGTGGTGTGGTAGTTAGAAGAGAGGGGTGCCAGCTCAGGTGTCATCCACGTCACTTGACCATGGTTCAAAATTACGTGGTCCGTCGTCAAAAGCCCTCGTGCAGCTGAACAGTGCGACGTTAATATTCAATCAATTAATCTTATTACTAAATTAAGAACAAGTTTAATAATTATTAGGGACTTCTACGGGCTTGTCTCGTAGAGGAAAGTTTTTCAAAGGAAGGTTTAATATCAGAAATTGACACTTAAATAGTTATTTTTCTATATTTAGCTGAGATCTATATTTTGTCTTCAAGGCATCCACTGCAGAAAATCCGGTTTGAAAAAAAGGTAGGATGTTGAAAATGGTAATAGTATACGAAGTGTTTTTGTTTTCAGTACAGACAATTCCTCATCCACCTCTACCCCAAATTCAAAGAGCGATTTATTACAAAATTGCCTTTTAATTTTCACTGGATGTGAAATCTATGAAGATTTCTTCTTCGGAAGTTGAGAGCTCTTCTGGAATATCTTGAAATAAATCCCTAATCCACTCGTAACTTGCTACCAAGCTGTCCTCATCCAGAAAATACTTTTTAAAATTCTTTGCCAACATAGCTAAATGATTTTACATGTTTAAAAACACATTTCACATGTTGTTCTACAGATTTGTAAGTTTTAACACATATCGAGCTGGGGATTTTTTTCCATCATTTACTTCAGTAGTGGTAAATCCAAAATTTAAGTATTTTGAGAAGATTGCCTTGATTTAATTTTCGGAACCATGCTCGTTCGTCTGTGTACTTGTCGATTCTTTATTATGTTCGAATGTTTGCTTACGACTTAAAAATGTATGTATGATATTGTTTTAATCTACTGCCGTAAATACTTAATTACCGTGAATTACAATTAACGTGGAAATTTAAAAAATGTACATTCAAGAGCTAGATTCGGTAGCTATAGGAGTATCGAGTCGACCAAAACTGACTGGAATTGTACGAGGAAAATCATTTTTACATGTTTTTTGCGCAGACGTCCGATAGGTTGCCCAGACTCACGCAAACGTACCCTATAATGCCAGATGTGATGGATATGATGAGAGCGACATTGACTGACTATTTTCTAATGACATTTGTACTTTGAGAAATGAATGCTGAAGGAAATAAATCTTTAATTAAATACATCATTTTGCGATCTGTTCCAATTTAAAAATTAGAGAAAGAAAAAAAATAACATAATTCTCTAAGTAATATATATTTTAAGTAATTTTCTTAAAATATATATTATAAAAGATTATATACACAAAATTTAATATACTTATCGTATTAATTTGTACGGTTTATAATTAAGATCGTATTGTAACTTTAGCGTCTCTCTCTCAAGGTGCATTTTTATTGCAGTAAATACATTATTGTTGTACAGGGGGCAAGACAAAAATTGTGATTGAAAATTGGGTCGCCAGTATTGAAAGTTTGTGAAACACTGCTTTTAATGTATGAGTGGTGCACAGAGTATTTTATGACTAATTAATTAATACTAAATTAAGAACAAGTTTAATAATTATTAGCTACTTCCATGGGCTTGTCCTACAGAGCAAAGGTTTTGAAAGGAGTTTTAAGATAAGAAATTGACCCTCTGAGTACATTTTCTATATTTAGCTGATATCTATATTTTGTCTTCTAAGCAACCACCGCATTTTGTAATATGTTCCAATTTAAAAATCAGAGAAAGGAAAAATAACTTAGTAATTATCCTATTAACTTTTTTTGCTTAAAAGTAACATATACAAAATTTAATACTTATGTGATGAATTTGTACGGTTTATAATAAATATTGTTGCTTTATCGTAAAAGTGCATTATTATTGCATTCAGTAAATTATTATGTATAAGGGGGGGCGCGATAAAAATTGTGATTGAAAAGGGGGGCACCAGTATTGAAAGTTTGAGAAGCACTGATTTAAGGAAGTGTTTTTCAAACTGTGGGGGCGCGGTAATCCTGCGTGGGGGGCACGAGCATATTGAAAATAAAAGGTTTAAAAGAATAATTTTTTTGGAATGAAGTAAAACAAAAGGCTTTCTGACATAATAAAAAATACACATTTACACTGATATAATTTATTTTTATCATCTGAAGATAAAAATAAATAAAAATAAAAGAAAAATATAATAAAAGATTAAAGTCAAAATATAAAATCAAAAATAAAAGATTCCACTTCAAACGCTCATTAGCCATCTTTGATTCTATAACCAAATCAAAAAAAAATATTTTGTTTGCTTTACGATCAATATGATAACGATGAGAGATTTTTTTTACGTTTCTTTTAACGATACCAAACAATGAGAGATTTTTTTATTACGTTTCTTTTAAACTAAAATATTACTTTAGCTGACCTTCGAACTTACTGGTATGGTTATCTGCGTCTTTTTTTAGGGAAGTTGTAAATATATATAATATATTTCTGCTTCATCCTTTTCCATGTGAAAGAGTTTTATGATATATGGATAAGCATGTGAGTATTATGAAACATATAATGCATAATGCAAAACGTTTTACACAATTATTTTTTAGAACATATTACACTTTCAACATGAACAATTTTATAGTTTTGATTGCTGCGTTGTACGACTTATTATGGTTTATAAATGTAAATAAGCAGAATATTAAAAAAATGGCCCTCTGGGATCCCTATTGAAGGAAGTTGAAACTGATCAAGCAATTGAAGAACCTACTGAAATAATCCACATTAATCAAGATATAGTGAAAGTAAATATCAGAAAAGCATTAGACATGAAACGTTTGAGTTGATTTGAAATTTTCAAATGCTGCCTAAAGATCTCTATGAAGAAAACTTTGAAGATATAATGTAGCCCTTCGCCTTGTCAATAAGACACAAGGAAGAAAAAAGTTCAAAATGCTATTTGTAGATCATCAAACGACAGCAAAACTACAAAAATGTGAACAAAATATGACAGTTTAGCTGGAAAATAACATTACTGTGTTGTTAGCGAAAAGTGTGTGTGATTAATGTCCTTTATTAAGAACACGCACATTTGGAACATTTTCATTAGTTTTATTGGATTTTTTCTCAAATTTTCTAAGAAAAATTGAAAAGTCCTTGAAAGTAGGTAAGTATATTTTCTCTTAATTAAATTATTCACTGGAATTGTGATTTTTATCGTGTATAGTAAAAATAACTACAAAATAAATTATAGTTTTGAAACAAACTAAAAAACACGCTTTTATAGTGAATCGAACTAAAAAGTAAAAAAAAAATATTACTTAAAAGTAACAAAATTGAATACTTATCTTGTTAATTTGTACGGTTTATAATTATGATCGTATTGTAGCTTTAGCGCCAAAGTGCATTATTATTGCATTCAATACATTATTATTTTTAGAGGGGGGGCGATAAAAATTATGATTGAAAATTGGGTCGCCAGTTGTGAAAGTTTGAGAACCACTGATTTAAGGTGTCTTTATTCGAGAATACGTGCTGGCATTAAGACTTCATAATGTAGCATTTATTGATGATAAATCACGTTCTCTTTTTGATATGTAACATCTTTCCTCTCGGTTGCTGGATATTTGTAGGGAGTGATTTCGTGAAAAGGGAGGGATGTGTTTAACAGGATATGACGTAAGTGCGCGTTACTTGATTCGACCAATGAGAGTGCGTGGCTATGTCTTTTCTCTACCCTCGCATCCTCACGTTCAGACAACACATTACATACGTAAGAAATAAATTTAAAAATGCTACGCGACAACTTTATTCCCTAATCTGCAAAAAGTCTAAATTAAATAGACATAATAAAATGCTTATCTACACCCTGATTTTAAAACCACTTTTAACTTATGCTTCACCAATCTGGGCACATGCAGCAAGAACCAATATCAATCTCATTGAAATTTCCCAAAACGTTATTCTACGACAAATCCTCGATGCACATTGGTACATGAGGAACGCTGACATTAGATCAGCTCTTAACATTCCGACTATCAGGCAAACTATAAGGAAACTAGCTATTAACTTTTTCAGTAATATTGACGGGCATGAAAACCCATCTATTCAAGAGATCCCTACTTATCCAACTTATCCCTTCATCCGTAGACCAAGAGACATCTTGGTCGATCCTGATTTTAATTAATTTTTAACTTTTTTTCCCTCTTTTTTTCTCTTCATTTTACAAATTTCAAAATTTTGCTGCGATCCAACTCTGTTGAATCGCAGTGTGTTCTGATTGGCTGCATATCCTAGCAAAGTACTTATACCCCATTATCTGAACTCCTGGCTCGGCCAATAAAATCGCTCTCTTTAATTCCACAGCCCATATTCCCTCCTCCTGATATTTTTTCCCGCACTTTCTGATCTCGGTTCTTGCTGTAACCCGATTGGCCACTGTAACTCCGCCCACTTAATGGACGCTTCGAAAAACGATTTTCAACTATTAAAAGAGCTTTTTTGAATACTTATAACTTTCTTTGTAATTATTTCTCCCATTAAATTTTTTAAATTTCAAATTATTCATAAACTAAATTTTACTCTTATTTAATTACTTTTCTAAAAAGGGCAATGGTAAATTCTGTACAGTCATCTTTATTCCAGGATAGGAGATTTGAGTCCGACGGGACTATGTGCTCCAAAATTCACCCTAACGTATACCCTCGCATGGGGGTCCAACTCTAGTAGCCATCAAGCACTCGAGCGCTTAACTCTAAATCCGTTAGTCATGATATTAGGGGACATAAGTGCGGTAGAATGCTTATTTGAAAATGGACAAACAGTGATTTCGGTGTCGTATACATTTCTTCGAATCAAACGGTTAAAAAAAATTAAAGATTTCCTGCATTTTGTATTTTTACCATATAACGAAGGTGGTTCTGCTCTTTTAAAAGCATATCACTCGCTTCCCCTGATTTTGAGTGGTGATGTTAACTTTAACTTCAATTTTCCAAAAGCTGAGTTGCTCATAGCTTTTATGAATGATGAACTCAAGCTCGAAATGAACACAAATTAGAATGTTTCGACTGCAAACAGTGGTACTGTTATTGACACTGTTTTTCAACGGTTTTTAAATACTTTGAAATCACAAGTGTATGTGTTATATTTTAGTAATCATAAGTGTATTGTCTCCGTTCTTCTCCAAATTGAACAAGAATAATTATTTTTGATAAAATATTGCATTTTTTTACTCCTTTTGTTAATTAAATACAATTTTCATTAAAGATATAATTATTCGATAGAAAATTATTTCCAATCGTACCCTATTCATATTTTTTCAGAAAAAAAGTTATTATTGCGTATTTACCACGATAACATGTCAGATGTTACACATCATATGCGACTACTGTAATACTCGTTTCTTTTTTTTAAAAAAATAATTTAAGAGACAATTAACAATTATCATCCCAAAGTTTGAGTACCTGAAGCAACTTCGTTTTATTTTTCAATTCCTGCTATTAGTTCACACTCTCCCTATATATATAGAGAGAGTGTTTTTTTCCAGGTATAGAAGTTTAAGTTGACATTACTTTCCAAGATGGCGACCGATTTAACAGCTGCCAAGTGATTTATTCTCAGTTTGGTTTAGCCAATTCATCAAACGATCATCAAGCAAGGCGTAGATTCATCGAATGGGCCCAAAACGAGATTGCCGTTGTTCCCGATTTTCATAAGCGAATTTTGTTTAGCGATGAAGCGCACTTCTGGTTGAATGGCTACGTCAACAAACAAAACTGCCGCATTTGGAGCGAAGCTAATCCACAAGTGTATGTCGAAACACCGTTACATCCAGAAAAACTGACTGTTTGGTGCGCTTTATGGGCTGGTGGAATCATTGGTCCGTACTTCTTCAAAAACGATGAAGGCCACAACGTTACAGTCAATGGTAATTGGTATAGAGCTATGATTACTAACTGTTTCATTCCTGAATTGAACAATCATGATGTCCAGAAGCTGTGGTTCCAACAAGACGGCGCAACATGTCACACAGCTCGTGCCACAATCGATTTATTGAAAGACACGTTTGGTGACCGCCCAATTTCATGTTTTGGACCTGTGAATTGGCCTCCAAGATCTTGTGATTTAACACCGCTAGACTATTTTTTGTGGGGTTATGTCTATGCGGATAAGCCACAAACGCTTGACCATTTGGAAGACAACGTTCGCCGTGTTATTGCCGATATACGGCCACAAATGTTGGAAACAGTCATCGAAAATTGGACGTCCAGATTGGACTACATCCGAGCCAGCCGTGGCAGTCCTATGCCAGACATCATATTTAAAATGTAATGCCACAAGATTATCTTTCGAATAAAAAAAAATTCATGTCAATCGAATAATTCATCGTTGTTTTATTGCAATTTAAAGTTCTATACCTCTAAAAATACACCTTTTACCTTATTCACAAATTTTCAATCGTTAATAAAATACTTTTTATTCATCCACTCAAGTTCAAATGCATTTTTTAAAATTTTGTGGTGAATGACACTTGATGTTAATCAGTTCTTTCAAATATTAATTCATTAATAAATAGTATAAATAAAAATAATGGTCCAACATCATATACGTAGAAAGGAAACTCGTTAATTGTGTCCCTGTAGTGCAATAGTTAGCACGTTAGACTTCAAATCCAAAGGTGGTGGGTTCGAGTTCTACCTAGGATGGCCTTATTTCTGAGAATGTGATTTTCTTACTATATTATTTGATAAGAATAATTAAATTTAATGAATGATTATAAATAGTAACAAACAAAAAAAGAATAGTTCAACACTCTATATCGAAAGGAAAATGGAAAAATCGCTTTCTATTTTGTCAGATAATATTGTGAATCTCTCATATGTATATACATATTTATATTGATTGTAACTATTTAATTAAAAGTGACTAAAATAAAATTTTTCTTTTTTGAACTAAGTAATAATTCACTTAATGTTTATTTTTATATTACTTGTTCCCACGATAAAGACACGTGACCGTGGTAGCCTGGCAGTTATGGTCGCGGACTTTTGACTGATGTATCTTTTGAGTTTGAGTCCTAATGCAATTGAAGACCCGCCATGTAGAGGGGTTGATGCTCGTTAATTATGGCGGGGCTCAATGTCCTCCCAATGGTGTGATGGGGATATTAGGGGACGAGGTACCAGCTCAGTTGACGTCTTCGTGACTTGATCATGGTTCATAATCACGAGGTGTACTGCTAATATCCTTATTGTTTTCCAATAGCGTTATGATACGATGTTAACAGACACTCACTCATGATAACGACACATGGTTCTGAGCATTGACCTCTGGTTTTTTCTATGACTGACCAGGGAGTTCTAAGAACATCCCTCCAATTAAAAGAATTAAGCCAGGTTGAATTTATTAGAAGATATTTGGGGACTACAGAGGAACAGAACTGTATTAAAATGAAAAACGAACTAAAAGTAGTGATCCCTGAAGAGTGTAGGAAGGAATATTGATTCCGAAATTGCGAAAAAATTTAGTGAACTGTACATCCAAACGCATAAAAGTTTGGGTAGAAGCTCAAAGATAACCTGATTTACCAAAATTTGCAATATTTTCTATATTACAGTGTTTTTTTTTAAAGTGCGTCAGTCGTTTTTGTGAGGTAATTTTTTGCTTACTTTTTGATTTTTACTTTGAGATTTCCACTTTTAAGATTTTTACTTTGTATTTTAGTGAAATGATGCCGTTTTGTTTTAGTAAAACAAAATTACATGTTAAACTTTTTTTTCTTTGAGGAACATCAAAATTTATTGAAGATAGAGCCCAATTTCACAAAAATTTGAAAGTGTATGATGACTTTTGAGAGTCCCTGTATGTTCATTAAAATGATATTCGAATAGTTTTAAATATGCAAGTTAATTGTTTTGCTTGATTTTCTACTATAAATAAATAAAACTACGCAGACTCTGTGTAGAAACTCAAAAGTTTTACATAAATATGTACGTACGTACGTATGTACACGGAAAGAGTAATGCATTGATTGCAATGTATTTGTAGAAATATTAAACGCTCTTCACTAGTTTTTAAATATTAGGAAAAAAGAAATCTTTTAGTAAACACACACAAATAAACCGAGGTATAAAATTTGGTTTTTGTTCTTAATGTAGGCGTATTTACTTTAGCTAATAAGTAAGAGTTACGCAACAAAAAAACAACAAAAAAGTGTTTTAAATTGCTATGTTTATTTGATTCTTCACCATTTTTTCTTTAGAAATATCCTACAAAATAAACAGTTAAAATTGCGCTGAAAAGTTAAGCACTTCCTGCGAAAGTGCAAAGTTTAGTTTCGACTGAAGCATTTCTTTAGAGAGTTAGAAAATAATAAAAGTTTATTTGAAAAAAAAAACTTATTTCAGTTTCTTCTCTCTTAACATTCCATAAGAGAATTTTATTTTTTTCTGTACCATAAAATCCGATTCATTCTAAGGCAAATAAAAATAAATCTAGATTTACCAACTTGAACTTTCAAAAATGTAACATTGCACTGCATTATTTATTCACTTGGGCTTATCTGTATTTAAAAATTAATGGATATTTTGCATTGGTAATATTTGTTCTTTTTTGTTGAGTATTATTCTTAAATACAGTTCTATATATTAACAACTAATACACAAGTTAGGAATCGTTATTATCCAAAAGCCAAATTATACCATTCATTTCACTGTATTCACTTCAGTTTACTTAGAGATATTAAATAGTCGCAACGAAAAATTTCAAAATATATTTGTTGCTAAATTACGTGAAGAAATTGAGAAATCTCAATATAATTACATGAAGTCTATGTAAAATGTAATGGCACAAGGAATATGTTGTAATTGACAATTTTAAGTGTTACGAAAACTATTAATAAATGTGCTAACATAGCGCTTGGATCTCAAAATGCTAATTATGAAAGCACATATCTCCATGAAAACATAATTCTAAGAATCAATCATTATTTTTAATTATAAACTCTTTAGATACTTACGTATGATACAGTAGATCAATTTCTATAAATCAAAAAACATCTCCAAATCAAAGGACGTCTCTAAATGTTGTCATTGTATGCTTGAGCAACATTATTGTGTTTGTAAATGCGTGGGAACAGTTTCCAATTATCGGATGCTTTTTGTAGCATTTGGTGACGACTTTTCATTTGACGAATGGGCTCAATTCATGTGACGTCATAGTCACATGATAATGACAACTGCGTGTTTGTAGATAATCTGTTCAAAACCACGTTTAACGTCATAGTCCCACGATCAAGTCTCAAATTATCAACAATAATTACTCAAATAATATACAAAATGCATTTTATTTAAAAGTGGATGCCTGAAATAAAATTTTTTTGATAATTTTCTAAAATAATTTTGATTAAATTTTTTTTCAGAACTTTTAAACATCTTTACCCAATTATAAAATTTGAAATTTTACTAAAGGAGTACCTTGTACAATTTAAGACCTAATTTGAGTTCAATGGAGAACACGTATTTGTCTTTATCATGTGACCGTCACCCATTGGTCAATGGCATAATATGTGTTGCAGCTCCTAATTAGTTTGACATTTCCTGTTTGGTACTATTTAATATTTGCTTTGTGTTTGTTTATTCACTTCGGGCAACAGAACTTTAGTTAAATTAGTTTTTGAAATATTCTAAATGTGTGTGTGTGTGCAGTTGTATTTTACATTAAGAATAGAAATGTGTATAATGTTTTATCTTTACGGAGTGTGTACTCATATAATACACTGCTGGACAATTGCTAAGGACGGATAACACTATCATCCATAGCAACCACAAAATGAAAGGAAGCAAAATGTGGAAAATTAGAATAAGTACGGGATGTTAGTAAGAAGAAGTATGATTATGCAATTTTTTTTCCATGTCTGTTCATCACGTGATAGCGTTCATAAGAGCTTTAAAGGTTTTGACGCGTGTGGACAATTGTTGTTTCAAGTCAAAGTTTTACAGGAAAGATTTAATAGACGAACTTAAAATTTTTCGCATGTCTTCCCGACATCACATAGATGATTTTATGCGTGGCCGAATTATTGGAATTATCAAGGAAGGGCGAAAAATAACAGATGTTGCCAGGGAGTTCGACATCGCTCACAGCGTTGTTTCACGGCTGTGGAAGTCATTTAAAACTACTGGAATGTGTAATAGACGGCACGGGGTAGGTCGTGTTAGAAGTACGACGCCTGCAGAAGACAGATATATCGTCCTACCAGCGAAAAGGAACAGGCGCACCACAGCTCAGCAGGTGGCAAATCAGTTTCTTGCTGTCTCAGGAAAGCAGATCTCCCGAAAAACTGTTGCCAGACGTTTGAGGGGAGGAGGACTATACGCACGCAGACCTGTGTGTGTCCCATTGACCAGACAGCACCTTACTGCCCGTTTGCAATGGTGTCGCGAGCATCACAATTGGACTGAACAGGACTGGGCATGCGTGCTATTCTCAGATGAGAGTACGTTCAGTCTGTCATCGGATTGTAGACGCCAACTGATCTGGCGCGAGAGTGGTACTGCTTATCGTCCAGAAAATATCCAGGAAAAGGACCGATATCCGACATGCAGTATCATGGTGTGGGCCGGCATCATGATCAATGGCCGCACGCGCCTACATGTGGTTGCGAATGGGACTATGACGGGCCAACTATACATTGATGAAGTTCTACTTCCTCATGTTCGTCTTTTCCGTGGTGCTGTCGGTGATAAATTTGTTTTTATGGACGACAACGCAACATGTCATCGAACACTCGCTGTTCAGGATTGTCTAGACAGCGAGGGTATTCAACGTCTCGTATGGCCAGTGCGTTCTCCAGATATAAACCCCATTAAAAATGTGTGGGATGCTTTGGGGAGGCAAGTTGCTGGTCGAAACTATCCTCCGACAAACAAGAACACCCTCATCCGTGCACTCACAGAGGAATGGGATAAATTGCCTCAACAGCTGCTGGATAATGTTGTGCAAAGTTTGGTACGACGTGTGGAATGTTGCATCACACCCACGGTGGACATATCCCGTACTGATACCTTTCTTTAAGGTGCCTGCTGACTTTTAGATGCATTGTTCCATTTCTCCGTACGCAGATCAAATGAACATTTTTTTTTCTTTCAGATGTTTCACAGCTTTTGCACTTTCCAGAACAATAAATATTTTTTATTCTAATGTCTGAACAGTGTGGCAACTATATTTTATCCTACTAGGCCTCATGTCTCGCTTAATGTTAGGCTACATAGCAGTTTGTGATCCGTCCTTAGCAATTGTCCAGCAGTGTAGTTTTTTCATGTAAATAGCTTCATTTATCTTGCATGTTGAAATAAAAAATAAAAGGAATATTAAAACCGAAGAATAATATTTTTCGAGTCACAAATATATATGTGCACCATTCTTTCATGTAATTATCAATTTAAAAATATTGGTATTTGAGATTTTTTTTCGTTAGGAGACGAACTAATTAATTTTTTAAAACTCAGGCAGAATTTTAGTTTTTTCATTTTTGATTTAGGAGCGAGATTTTTAAAACTTTACGAGGCTAGCAGAAAAATCAGTGGTACGTTTAGAATTCCTTTTTAATGGCATTAAAGTTTACTTTTGATAATTCGCTATACTACTTACCTATAATCTTTCTTTTTCTTCATCTCCTTTAATCGTTACGTTGTAGGAACACAATATCGTGACAGACGTTTTAGGATCGACTACAGATAACCTCCTTGCTACTGTCATTGATCGCTTTTTATTTGAAAGCAATTAAATCTGGTAATACTTTCTTGATGCAATCAAAGTAATTGGTATCTATTTTACGTGCTTCACATAACAGTTTTCCAATTTCTACTTTACCATTCAATTATTTACATGAACAATCAAACGAGAGTAAATATATATATATATATATATATATATATATATATATATATATATATATATATATAGTTTCAAGAACTCTTATTCCGTGAGAATTTAATCATAGAATAAGTTGTTTTTCTGTTTTTTTTTTGTTTCTTTGTGATGTTCTTTTGCTTGTTGTAAAGGAAAATAAAATCATCTTCTTTAATTATAAATGTTTGATAGTTTCGCAAACTTCTTCCAGTATAAAATGGATGTGGTGTGAACGGTAAGGACTTTATTACCCTAAAGGAAAATCAATCAATTACCTCCTTCAAATTGCTGAACAGGATAGAAAAGAAGATAAAATAAGGTCTAACATGAGATCAAAAAGTTACAACTTAACAATCTAACTAAACTTGAAATCGAAATGAAGATATATATCTTGTATATCAAATATTTGGTGTTGTTTCAATAATATAAAAGTAATGTGTTAGATGAATAAAAGTAATGTGTGGTGAGAAAGTAAGATAGAATGAATGACAGAGTGTGTGTAGGAGAGACAGAGTGAGTGAAAGATATTGTATGTGTGAGAGATAGTAATAGTTGTGACGGGATTTTATCGGAATTACTTCTATTAATCCTCTTGGGATTTCTTTGGGGCCAGAATGGCAATTATTTTCAACCAACCCAAAGAGAGCGTGGTTATGCAGATTAGGAATCATATATATTGGAACGTTAGTATTCGCGAGGAGCGCTAGGTGAAGCTATGTGAAACGTAGAGCGCTAAGTAAGCTAAGTGAAGTGAGCTTAAGTTCTAGGGAAGTGAGTTAGTGCATGCTAGGAGTTCTGTGAGCCGGTCTAATAGTGCCAGCGCAGCTAAGAAAAAGTGGGTCCGAGACCAGAAGAGTATTGTCTTAGCAAGAGAAAGTCAGATGGAAGGATAAAATTGATGATTTAAGGACCGTAGCTGTTTGCCAAGGAAATAGCGGTAAGGTTGTATGTTTTAGCTTTAAGAATAGAGCGGATATCATTAAGTTAGGAAATAATCTATAAAGATAGATTCAGTGGTTAATTAAGCTATTTATCAGTATTACGGTTTGCGTAATACTGATAATTCACTCCTGATCATAAGCCACCTATTCTAGTGTTGTTGTATTGTATATAAATTAAGATTATAGTAAACTGATTTTACTATGGCAGAGTTTAGTGGCTCATCTGTCATTCCCTCAGACGTAGGTCACATAGATGGTAGAGAGTGGTTATATCCCCAACTGTGAGGATATCACATAGTGTGTGTATGAAAAAAAAGAGTGAGGGAAAGAGAGTGTATGTGTGTGTAAGAGACAGTGAGCGTATCTGTGAGTGTGTATGTGTGTGAGAGAGAGAGAGTTAAAGAGAGTGTATGTGTGAGAAAAATAGTGATAGAGTCTATGAAAGAGAGATAGTGTATGTGTAAAAGAGAGAAAGTGTGAACGTGTATGTATATATGTGCATGTGTGAGTGAGAGAAAGTAAGAGAGAAGGAATGATAGAATATGTGTAAGATGAATGTGTGTGTGTGAGATAGGGTAAGTGAAAGAGAGAAAATGTGCGAGAGATAGTGATAGAGAATACGAGAGGGAGATACTGTGTGTGCGTGAGAGAAAGTGAATGTGTATGTATGTGTGTGAGAAAGATTAAGAGTGTTTGTGTGTCTGAGAGAGAGAGAATGTGTATGTATGTGTGTGAGAAAGATTGAGAGTGTGTGTGAGAGAGAGAGTAAGAGAAAATGAATGATAGAATATGTGTAAGATGAATGCGTGTGTGTGAGAAAGGGTAAGTGAAAGAGAGAAAATGTGCGAGAGATAGCGATACAGAATACGAGAGAGAGATAGTGTGTGTGTGTGAGAGAGAGAGAATGTGTATGTATGTGAGAAAGATTAAGAGTGTGTGTGAGAGAGAGAGTAGTAGGAGAGAATGAATGTTATAATATGTGTAAGATGAATGTGTGTGTGTGAGAGATAGGGTAAGAGAAAGAGAGGAAATGTGCGAGAGATAGTGATAGAGAGTACGAGAGAGAGATAGTGTGTGTGCATGAGAGAGAGAATGTGTATGAGAAAGATTGAGTGTGTGTGTGAGAGAGAGAAAGTAAGAGAAAATGAATGATAGAATATGCGTGAGATGAGTGTGTGGAAGATAGAGTAATTGAAAGACAGTATATGTGTGAGAGATAATGATAGAGCGGGTGAGAGAGAGATAGTGAGATTGTGTGTGAGAGAGGGACAAATATGTGTGGATGAGAGAGAAAGTGAAATGATTCCTCTGTACCCTAACTCTCTGTTCCAATGAATCCTTTTACCAAATAAAAAATAGGAAATAACCCGAATATTTAGCGTATGCGTTGAAAAAATCTGGAATTTCTGGGCTTCTTACCAAAAAAAGCAAAACCTACAATTCAATTCTTAGTGTACAAGGTAATTAAATTGAACGTTATTTGAAAAATATGATATCGAGATAATGTAGTATACAGATTCAAAAGGGATATATTTTCAAAAGTATTTGATATAAGTATAGTTCTACAAAGAATGATGAGGGGAAATACTACTTAGTGTATCTCGCACTGGCTTTTCCTCCGAGTCGAGACCTTTAGTGTTGGTAACGTATGAATTCATTGAAAGCCTCGTAAAATCGGCTTATTTTAAGAAAAATAGCTGACTATTTGGTTGTGAATTCACAAAATATTTAACCTTGTACAATTTGAATTTATTTATTAGGATTCTTTAAGCTGCAGGTCGTGAAACCAAAAGTATTTTTAAGGCGACTTCAAAATATTTTCCCCTAAAAAAGATTTATTAGCATGTTGCATAAATTAAGGGATTATATTGTAGTATTACGATTCGTGTATTTTTTTTATAAAATTTGAATATGAATTATTTTTTAACTTTTGATAGAAATTCATTGATATGAAAATATAAAATTACTCAGTGATAAATTTAACCCAAAAAATATAAATTTTATACTCATTTTTCGGGTGATCAATAATTTACAAACTAACCGGAGAGAGTGAGAACAGGATATTGAATTTATTATTTACTTTTTGCAAATGTTTTTGTAGATATCTGTAATTTATTATTTCTTGGGTTTCTGTTTTTCTTTACATTTAAGAATCATTGGCACAAAAGACAATAAAAACCGACACGACTTAAATGGCTACATTTCGAGAATATCTGGAATAAATAACGATAAAGAGTTGGCCAATAAAAGATCAGCCTCATCTATATTGTCGGATAGAAACGGAATACAATTGAATCGATTTACGTTAAAGAATCTACCAAAATAAGTAAAATCTGTACAATTTTTTTACATAATAAAAAAAAAGTTTTTGAGATCTTTTATAATAAATCAGTAGTTCTCTCCTGCTTGTAAAAACAAGTTCAATTTTACCATCTTGGTAAATATATTAGTTAAAGGGATGGTGGATCTTCACAGTCAAATTTTGGTTAAAAATGCGATATTTATTTTTGATACTAATAATAGGAAACGTCTAAAGTTCTATTGCTCTCGGTGACTTAGGCACTAATAAAACCAGTTTAAGATTTAAAATTTTCAATATAGAGGCTCGTAATATGGAGGTTTGACTGTATATCAGCGCTTCTCAAATTGTGGGGCGTGCCCCCTTACGGGAGTGTGATAACCCTACGAGAGGGACCCGGGCATATCGAAAAGTCGAAAATAAAAATTTAAAAAATTACAAATTTACTGAAAGGTAGCAAAACAAAATAAATTCTGATATAATAAAAAATAAAATACACATTTACCACTGATGTAATATATTTATAAATGTATCAGTACTTCATAATGTATTGGATAATTAATTTCTCAATACTAAGATAAGAACGTTTAATAAGTACTAGTGACTCCCCTGGGCTCTTGTGATACAAATTTACTTACAAAATTTACTACTTATCTTGATAACTTGTGCGGTTTATGATTAAAATCGTGTTGTAGCTTTAACTTCAAAGTACATTACTATTGCATTCAATACATTGTTATTGTATGTAGGGGGGGCGATGAAAATTATGATTGAAAATTAGGTCGCAATTATTGAAAGTTTGAGAAGCACTGCTGTATATGGTATGTATGAAGAAAATTTAGAGCTATAAAATTTCCTTTTTACAATTCTTAAATTTGGCTACTGAAATTAATCACTGAGTTTTCAATTTTATTATAATTAACTTTCTGTTATTAAATAAAATTACAAAATTACTTAATATTGCAAATAATCGTAACTATTTTACGATCATTGCTTATATTGAGCCCGAGGAGATGATGGACAAGGTGAGTTGTATGTTTCAGGTTAGAAACAAAATGGTCTCGACTTTAAGGTATCCGAACACGTTGAAAATGACCAAATTCGGTCAAGACAGATATTTTTGTTTTTTCTTTTATTGAATAGAGTCATCTTGTGGCTTTGCAAAACATATCATGTTTTGTTTCTACTTTACCTAGAGGCCAATCTACAATCAATTTTATTAAGTTAGAAAAACCGTAAGTGGATCTTTCATCTACCAAAAGTGGGTATTTAAATTACTCGAAATCTATCATGGCGAGTCTGATTACTCAAAATATTACAAATGTATTTGAATAAAAATTTTTGAACCTGATATTTATGCTATTTTCTGGAGAATGTACTAAAATATTGCTTATTGTATGAATATTTTTTGAGTTAGGGCTTGTTATTTAAATAATGGTCTCATAAAGAATGCGATTTTTCTTATAATGTTTACTCAATGAACTCTAAAATTTTCAAATTTTAATAAAACATTAAAATTTTAGTACATTCTCTAGATAAATGCATCTAGATTGTTTTGGTAATACTTTTACTAATATAAGTTTATTACTTTTTTCTTTAATTGCTTTGAAGTTTTACAAAAATGTTGCTAAAATTTCACTTATAATTGTGATTTCTGTGAAACTTAGGCAATTTATTTTAAATATTGTTAGTTAAATATTAGTATTTATTGGTATTGAGTCCTATAAAAAAGCCTTTATAATGTTTAAATATGTTATTTTGTTAAAAAGTGTTCCGAACGTGTTCGGATACCTTAATCCAAAGTGTGACATTTGAAATGAAGACTACAATTCAATTCATCAAGCATTTTCTATTTTGTCAGGTGGCGAAAAGTTTCTTTTAGAGCAGAATAGTATCGGAACAAAAGTCATACTTCTACAAGACCATTAACTAGCGATAATTATCAGAACAGTCACTAATTTATCATAAAGGATCTACAACCAACGAAACCATTAATTTTGCATTTTAGATTGCGTTACTTCAAAAGTGCGATGACAATGAGACACTTTCCTTCTAAATCTAAATTAGGAGGCACATTTCAGGGACTGATTCGATAATAATTCTCTGAATGCATTTTAAAAGACCGATAGGTGCAAAGTGTTCTATTTAAAGGATTGTGAATTAGGTTTATCAAGAAAATGTCAGATTTCGGTGAAAAATGTTTAATGGACATTTCATGGATGGGGCGGAAAGATATTAGTAACTAGGGTAATCTGAAATGCATTTGCAACGAGGGAATTCTAAATGAATTTAGGATGTCATGTCTCTTAGGAATATGGATCACTTCCTTATGAAATATTTCCTCAAAGCGTCACCATATCAGAAATGGTTTCGGATTGATTCACTTAAAGTAGGATTTAAATCCTTCGAAATTCAAATTGGGAACTTTGAAAATTTTGAAGTATTCATAAAGTCTACTCAGAAGAGAGTGAATATTTAATTAAAAATAAATTAATTTTGCTGAAGTTATTTAAATTCATATTATATCTTTTTTCTTATAAAAAATGAATTCTAGATTGGAAACCTATTGTTCGAGCATGCGCAGTTCGCGCCACCTAGTGGTAATTAAGTGTATTAAGCAAAACGAGAGTCGGAGTTTTAGTGAGTGTGTGTGGGAGATCAGAGACGAGCGAGAGCGTGGAATTACGGTGCCCATCGCAGAGTTTCGACATACGCCCCGAGCAATCGAGAAAGAAAAATAAAGGTGTTTTGTCAACAATCTCGTCTGGTTTCCTGAGCGCAACACATAGGGACCACTCCCCAATACATATATTGATCCTAAATTGATTCAAAGTTGATTGATTCTAGATTGATTCAAAGTTGATTGATTCTAGATTGATTCAAAGTTGATTGATTCTAGATTGATTCAAAGTTGATTGATTCTAGATGGAAAAGCTAGATGAATTCTAGATTGATTCAAAATGGATTAATTCTAGATTGGAAAGTTAGATTGATTCAAAATGGATTTATTCTATATTGGAAAGCTAGATGAAATCTAGATAGATTCAAAATGGATTGATTCTAGATTGGAAAGTTAGATTGATTCAAAATGGATTTATTCTATAATGGAATGCTAGATGAAATCTAGATAGATTCAAAATTGATTGATTCAAAGTCGATTGATTATAGATTGGAAAACTAGAAGAATTCTAGATTGATTCAAAATGAATTGAATCAAGATTGATTCAAAGTTGATTGATTCTAGATTGGAAAACGAGAAGAATTCTAGATTTATTAAAAAGGAATTGATTCTAGATTGGAAAGACAGATGAAATGTAGAATGAGATTCAAAATTGATTAATTTTAGATTGTAAAACTAGATTGATTCTGAATTGATTAATTCTATATTGATTCTAAGTTGGTTGATTTTAGAATTGGAAAACTAGAAGAATTCAATATTGATAAAAAAATAAATTGATTCTAAATTGGAAAGATAGATGAAATTCTAAATGAGATTCAAAATGGAAAAGATTGTAAAACTAGATTGATTCTGAAAGATTAAAAGCATATTGTTCTACGTTGTTGATTTTTTTAATTTGTGCATTCAAAATTTATTGATTCTAGATTGGAAACATAGATTAATTCTAGACAGATTCAAAACGGAAAAATTAAGTAATTGAAAGATACAAAAGCATTTGTCACGTGTGTTTTTTTTAATTTGTGCAATACTAATGTATACATGAATGAATATTTACGATAAATACTATAAATATATTCTATTTATATTTATTTTCAATAAAATTTAAGCCCTCCCTGTGGATTGCAAAAAAACGCAGATGAGATAAAAATAATATAAGCGTAAAATAGCAATTAGTAATATACAAATATTGTTTTAAATGTCCAGTGCAGAAAACTGTTTTGTGGGAAAATCACTCTTAAAAATAAGTAACCAAACAACTTATTGCTTAAAAAAAAGTTTTATTTCCTTAACTCAAAATACATACAACTAAACTTTCAAATTGCAAATAAAAAACACAGAACAATTGTTTCGTAATGAATGAAATATTTTTTAAGCAGAAGATAAAATATTTACTCTCTACTTTACTACCTTTAAATTCAATACGCTAAAGAAAAAATCAATCGAAAAGAAAACAACAGTAACAAAAAGTTGTTTATTTGAAAGCGTTGTTACCGAAAGAAAGAAAGTTTCTTTTAGGAATTACATGTTATCTCTTGTAGATTTGTCTGTTTCTCCGTAAACATTTATTTATAAGTAGTATCATAAACTATCCTTTTGATCAGAAACTGGAAACAATACAAATACTGTTTCCTCGGCTTTCACTTTTTTTTCCTATTGCAAAGAAAACATTGAAATAAAACATTTATATAAATGTACAGTGAAAATCGCTTAACGCGAAACTGAGGGGATTGAAATTTCGTGTTAAAAGATTTTGTCATGTTAAAAGAGTTTCGTGTCAATGAATATTGCAAAAAAAAAAAAAACAACAACATATATTTGAAAAAATTATTTGAAAATTTAACTAAATGTGTATATATACATGTATTTAATAAAAAATTAATGAAACAAAAACATTCACAAGAACTTAATGAAATTAAATACAAAATTTTCAAATTTTTTAAAAGCATTTATTGAGTTTTTGGAAAATTATCTGATAATTTTCTTTGCATTATCTTTTTTAGCATCAAATAGTAAACAAATTGTTCGATGTCATCCATTTTGGTATCCGTTTCCCTGTTGCAATGTGCGTCTAAATAGCTGAGCATAATTTTCATAATGTTCCTCATTTCGGATAACGTGGGAACAGGAGTTGCATTATTCATTTCATTTTCGTCGTCGAAATCTGCATGAATTATATTTTCTTAGCTTTGAGAAAACTCCAAAATGTGTGTATCTACCATAATTGAGGCTGTACACATATTATCATCATTTACTGCAATTAATTCTTCCGATGATACAATAGGACAGTCGAATTCGGCTGATGTTTTCCGTATTTTCTTCGTTCTCAGAAGGGATATCTTTTTGTGTTAAGCGATTTTCGTTTCGTGTTAGTAGAAAAAAATTCATGAAAATACATAGCAGTTTGTTGGGACTGTTGCATTATTTCGTGTTAACCGATATTTCGTCTGAAGCTTTTTCCGTTAAACGTTTTTCACTGTGTTTTAATTCTCTCTCGTTTAATATGTGATTTACTAAATGAAATAATTGTAAAAAATATTTTTCAAATATTATTTATTTTTAGAAGAATAGCAAAATAAACTATTTGCATAAATTTATTATGAAGAAATTAAGAATTTGTATATAAAAAAGCTTATACATTCCCCAATAAAATAGTACTTTAACAACTAGCTATCCACGAGGTCTATCCTCTCCTTTTCTTTCGTCAAGCCAAATCGGCACTTTGAACTAGAACAACTCCACTTTTAAAATAAACGCCTCTACCAAATAGTGCATAGATAATCTCAGGAATATAGAGAAAATGCGCTGTGCACACACAATATTGCCACGTGAATTAGCACCTGAATTATAAAGGTGTAGCTACCTTGAAAGTAAGCACATCTAAACGAATTTCTCTTTCGTAAGTTTCAGATGTTGTGTCTCATTTCAGATAAGTAAAAATTTATTCTTACCCTTAAGCCTGTCCACATTGCGCGTGCTCTGTTTCTAACGTTTAAATTAATAAAAATAAATTATTGCAAATATGTGTTTGTAATCATTTCGGGTCCAATTTAATGGCTTCTCAATCCATGCCGAGTTCCGGGAACCACAACGATCAGAGATATCTCCACCTCCACCAACATAAGGAGAAGGTACGGCGACAGAATTACTTCCGGAAGTTCAACTATAACTGTAAGTCCTCTTTGGGAAAAAAAGCTACATCTTCCTTGTATAAAAAAATTTAATATTGCTAAATAAGATTTATAAAACTATCATGCATGGGAGTTGTTACACTTATTGGTAAACTAATTTAAATTTTGCAAAGCTAGCAGTGAAATTTATGTGTCGAGGAGGCATGAAGACGAAAAACAGTTTCTTAAAATTGGCCTTTAATAATCAATCATAAAGTCACTGCGCTCGTTACTGGAGCGATAAAAAAACAATAAGTTCAAATAGCAACATTACCAGAGACATCCGATTCGAACCGTCTTCTAATATTGTAAAATTAATTTCTAATCTAAAATGGTGATGCAACCTGCAGTTGCATTGCCAACCAGTTGTTCTCTCCCTCTAAGAGTTAAACCACTCACATACTTCTTATATTTCCGTTTCTCCTTCCTTTTCCGAAAAACTAATATGAGCCGAGTTTAAATACTCGCTCGATTTGCATGGTAGTTGCTGCCAACCACAAATCACGAAACTCAAAAAGATCGGGTTCGAATCGGTGTGCTTACTTTCATTGAGATCATGGAACGGGATTGGAAAAACAACACAAGGAGATCATAAAAATTTGGATCCGACTTTTTTTAAATGTCTAACAGCAGTAAAGATTAAAAAATAACGAAAATGCAGATTCACACTCTAAAGCAGCGGTTCTTAAACTGTGATCCGTGGACTCGAGGGGACCTCAGCACCTTCCTAGAGGGTCTACGAAGGGGTGTCATTTAACATTAAGATGTCCCTCTATCACAGACTAAAAAGCCTCGTGGAAAATTCGAAAGATCCTAGACTAGATAACTAAATTACCTCCAATGAAAATATTGTACTATAATATGTATTTCAAACAAAAATATTAATTCAGTTTTTTTTTATTGTTTGCAACTACATCAGAGTTTCGTAAAATGTGAAGCACTTCTCTCTGGGGGGGCGTGATAACTCTACGAGGGAGGTGTGAGCATATTGAAAAGTCGAAAACAAAAGGTTATTTAAAAGAATTACTAATTTAATGAAAGTAAACAAACGAAATATATTACGACATAATAAAATATAAAATACACATTTGTACTGATCTTATACACTTATAAATGTATCAATACTTCACAATGTATTTTATAACTAACAAAACTAAGTTAAGAACAAGTTTAATAATTGTCATTGACTACATGAGCTCGTCATGCATAAAATTATTTACAAAAATTAAGATTTATCTTGATAATTTGTGCAATTTATCATGAATCCCTTAAATGTTGATTAAAAATTACGCGATTCCCTCTCCTATGGCACCGTTTTCCAAGCAGGCGCGCGTATGGGATCTATTGGGGGAGGGGGAAGAAAAGAAAAAAATGGTAAAACCTTTTTGAAATAAGCAAATCCTTCGCGAACACTGTCAAAGTCATCTTATTGCATTGCAAAGACTTCGGAATAATTTTATGGATAGCATTGCACAGAGAAGATCGTACATCGGAAAGACGTATATACACGTCCGTTGAAATAAGCAAATCCTTCGCGAACACTGTCAAAGTTCTTGTTGCATTGCAAAGACTGGAATAATTTTATGGATAGCATTGCACAGAGAAGATCGTACATCGGAAAGACGTATACGTCCGTTGAAATAAGCAAATCCTTCGCGAACACTGTCAAAGTCATCTTATTGCATTGCAGACTTCGGAATAATTTTATGGATAACATTGCACAGAGGATCGTACATCGGAAAGACGTATATATACGTCCGTTGAAATAAGCAAATCCTTCGCGAACACTGTCAAAGTCATCTTATTGCATTGCAGACTTCGGAATAATTTTATGGATAACATTGCACAGCCAAGATCGTACATCGGAAAGACGTATATACACGTCCGTTGAAATAAGCAAATCCTTCGGAACACTGTCAAAGTCATCTTATTGCATTGCAGACTTCGGAATAATTTTATGGATAACATTGCACAGAGAAGATCGTACATCGGAAAGACGTATATACACGTCCGTTGAAATAAATCCTTCGCGAACACTGTCAAGGTCATCTTATTGCATTGCAAAGACTTCGGAATAATTTTCTGGATAGCATTGCACAGAGAAGATCGTACATCGGAAAGACGTATGCTGTTGAAATAAGCAAATCCTTCGCGAACACAAAGTCATCTTATTGCATTGCAGACTTCGGAATAATTTTATGGATAACATTGCACAGAGAAGATCGTACATCGGAAAGACGTATTACACGTCCGTTGAAATAAATCCTTCCGAACACTGTCAAGGTCATCTTATTGCATTGCAAAGACTTCGGAATAATTTTATGGATAGCATTGCACAGAGAAGATCGTACATCGGAAAGACGTATATACACGTCCGTTGAAATAAATCCTTCGCGAACACTGTCAAGGTTCTTATTGCATTGCAAAGACTTCGGAATAATTTTCTGGATAGCATTGCACAGAGAAGATCGTACATCGGAAAGACGTATATACACGTCTGTTTGGCTGAGCGAGACGTTTATACACTTCGGTGCCACATAGCAGGTTAAAGCCGAACTATATCTTTAGCGTTAAATTTTGTTATTGAATGCAATACATTGTTATTGTATGGATGGAAGGGGCGATGAAAATTATGATTGAATATTGGGTCGCAAATATTGAAAGTTTGAGGAACACTGAACTATTACACTAGCATTACTACAATGTAATATTTTTCAATTAGATGTTTACGATTTTCTTAAAGGGAAAAAAGAAGGATTAATAAAGTTTGTATAAGAAACTCTGGTAGGATTATTAAGGAACCTAAGTCATGAACACAAATTAGTCAAGGGGACAAAATGTTGGGGGTCCACAGTGTCAGACTGACATATACAGGGGGGAAGCGGCAATCGAAAGCTTAAGATCCACTGTACTGAGGGAGTTTTCCTTTTATTCTACTCTTGAAGATTGGCAACATTTTAATGATTTATTCCATGCCTTTACAATTATATGTTTAATAATATCACATTTTACATTAAAATATTTCACGTTTAATTAGCTAAATAAAGTTTAAAACGCGTTTTTATCAATAAAAACAGTCCCATTTACTCATCATTCCTTTTTGAGTGACAGGTCAGGGTCGCTAACTCGAAGTCGTCGGTGTCGATTCGCGATTTTCAAACCTAGGTCCACTTAAAACCTCCCACCGTGTACAGGGCTTGTTACGCATTAAATTTTTCGAGGCTCAAAGTGTTCCCGTGGTGTGGGGGAGAAGAATGGAGAAGAGGGTGCCAGTATAACTTTAATCTGCGTCAGGTGATGGCGATCAAAAATTTCGAGGTCTGTTGGCGACAGTTCTCGTGTTGGTTTCGAAGGCGACGTAAATGAAAATTAAATCCTTCTTCGATATTTTTTCTTTGAATTTTCTAATATTTATCAAAACGTTTGTTATTTAAAAATATCATTACACTTTTCTTAAATCTATGTGTACGTATTCCTACTATCAATTTCTGCACACCTTGTCTTAACCAAAAAGAAAGAAAAGAAAACATGAACATAACTTTTAAGAATAACTTTTAAATATTTAAATTTTGAAAATAAAAACTGTTCTCTCTCATCAGTGGTTATATTTTCAACAAAAACCATCTTACTACCTGGCTGTTCAAGCATGCGCAGTGGACACCGCCCTGGCGGTGATTAAGCGTATTAAGCGAAACTAGAGTGGGAGTTTTCAGAATGTGTGTGGGAGATCAGAGACGAGCGAGAGCGTGGAATACGTTGTCCATCGCAGTGTTCCGACATACGCCCCGAGCAACTGAGCGAGAAAAATAAAGGTGTTTTGTCATCAACCTCGTCTGGTTTTTTGAGAGCAACACATTGGGACCACTCCCCAACACTTGTCTAAAACAAATAACTGGGTTATCATTTTCAAAAATACAATGTAATGATTAATATGACATAAGTTGGCAATTTTAGGGATTTTTTGGCGACGTTTGAAAAAGACCGCCACGTTATTTTAAGAGTTGCCAGAAAAAAGTATCACAAGTGTTCGTAAAAAAGTGCCATAATAAATCGTTATCAACCGTTAATCGCCAATCTGTAACGCTGAATTTCAACCCTAATGTGAAATGCCATACTGCCTTCAAAACTTTTTTTCGTCAATTTTTTTCAGTTTATTGTCCCCTCAATTACCAATATTAAAAAAGAGTATAGAAAGGAAATGACACTGTACATAAGTGCACGGGAAATCAATTCATACTCCAACAATCGAATACATTACTATAACGGAATATTTCAAGTAGTAAAAAAGTAATACATCATTTATATATATCAGATGATTAATAACTGCTACTTATCGGAGAAATAGTGGCCTAGTTTTTTTGTCAGTCTCTATGGTTATTTAAAGTGATTCAGATTATGTATCATTCATTTTTCCATAGCTTTCATAAACCTTGGCATTTAAGGAGACGGTAGATTATTAAAACTAATTTCTTAAATGGTTAGCTTAATTAGCTGAAAACGGAATCAATATAGTATAAATTATTATTATATTTTACAATTTAAATATATATTTTTTTAAAAAACCATTATAAAAACCGATTTTTTAAAACTATTTTTAAAAATGCTACTTGCGCATAAGTTTTTAGGGTATATACATAATTTTTTTAAAGCAGATGAACTATAATATACCTGTGCAAGGATTTTAAATTCAAAATAAAATTTGACGAAAAAAAAGATACATTTTCTTTACTATGTGAAATATTTCACTAATCATCACACATTCAAAGTATTCAAAACAACGCAAAATATATGATCCGTTAATATTTTTAGAAAACTAACGAATAAATTTGTGAACCTTTCATAAGGTGAAAATTTCAAAGACGTATGACGTAATTTGAAACGCAAGAAGCATTTTACGTACCAATGAAAAGGTAAAATCTACGAACTAAAAAAAGTGCCTATTAATCAAAATGTCAAAACTCTTTGACAGAATTATACAATGAAATATAAGGAAACCCTTAACCCCCATTGTCTAGTTCAAGTTAAATCTTCTATAAATGTTAATGTTCTTAAATAACATATGTTTGAAATTACTTGTATGTTTTACATTAGAAAATGTGCTTACATTCATTAATTTTAATGCAAAATTATTGTCTTAATGTTGAAAATGCAGTGTATTCCTCGACATTCTTTTTTCTTGTTTAACTTGAAGTTTTCCTTTCTTTTTTTCATAGGTAAGGCAAATAAAATATATAAATATTAATCTACAAAAAGGTATGAATAATTGCTTTTTTTAATGCATAGTGTTTATCAATGTAAAATTAGTTTTATGTGGTTTACAATAATTATAACGAAAGATGAACCTTTGTAGAACGAATTTTCCATAGAACGAAGTTTTTTTCGGAATTTAGCGACTTTATTAAATAGAGGCACTACTGTAAAAGTGAGTTTTTTTAGCGCAATAGCGAAGTTACCATATTTATTCAAATTTAAGCTACACCCCAAAAATCTCAGCAAAATTTTGAGAAAAAGGAAAAATAGTGTAAAACGGTTTACGGATATCCAGTTTTACGAAATTAAAATAAATTTAAAAGGAGAAATAATGAGTGAATAATTAGAAATTTTGCCAGAATTATAGACTTTTAAATACATACATGAAACTGTAATTGCTCTAAATGTCTCATCCAACAAATTTTTTTCCTTCGATTCTATGCCGTACTCGATTTTCAGTAGCATTACAATGGGGGAAAAGTATGACTTAGATTCGAGTAAATACTATTGATTGAAGTATTGGTAAAATAAGTTTTACATAGAGTAGAAAATATGAAACATGCATAAAGATACATTAAATTTATTTTAAGTATTTATTACTTTTAAGGTATCCGACTACTTTCCCGAAACCGTGATTTTAAAAAGGCGCATAAATGGATAATTTTCATGATCTTTAGTGTCACTCAGATTGGAATACATGCATCAAATTGTTTTAAGGACATTTTGACAAAAAAATTATTTAAATAAAACATTTCGGAAAAAAATTAACTTAGAATAATCTTTTTTTTTAAATGTTCTCCTTTTATGAAAAATGGTTCCTTTATAATAATATTTTGTCTGTATATAGCTCAGACCTCTCTACAGGTGCTCAACTAGAAGTTTTGGAAAATTCACATTATTTTGAGAGTTACCACCAATTGAAATAATTATTCGCAATTTTTTCTTAAAATTGCTCCCCTCTGTTGTCGTAAAATATGAATAAACCTACTTCTAAGTTTTATACTTCAAAAATTCTAGTTGAGCCTCTGTACAGAGGTCTGAGCTATATACAGACAAAATATTATTCTAATAGAAGAATTTTTCTCAAAAAGAGAACATTTGGTAAATAGATTATTCTAAGTTAATTTTTTGCCGAAATATTGTATTTAAATATTTTTTTTGTCAAAATGTCCTTAAAACAATTCTATGCATATATTCTAATCTAAGTGACACTCAATATCATGAAAATTATCCATTTATGCGCTTATGAAAATCAGGGTTCCGAACGTAGTCGGATACCTTAAACAGCGCAATCCAGATTTCTGTAAGGTTTTCAGAAGTGAGTTAATAGCAATGAACTAAATTCATGAGACGTTATAGTCACATGATAACCGCAATAACTTGCTTTAACGCATGTGACTCCCCAAAATTCACCGATTTGGTGAAAACTTGCGAAATTTCTCTTCTGATTTTATTTTATAGCGCATGCATTTAAGATTCTAAAAACACTCTATTTTTGTTTCTACGATATTTGGAAGCTAAGTTATAGCATGATTAGTAAACCGGAAATGGAGTTTACAGAACCGGAAGTAGATCCCTACACAAAATATTTTTAAGATATAAATTTGAAATTTTCAGGACATGTTTTTTATTTAGTTCTTTCTGTGTTATGAATAAAAAAAATCTAATCTCTGTGTGTATATTTATGTACTTTATTGCTTTTTTGTGGAAAAAAATAATTAATTTTAAAAAGTTGTGTTTTTTGCATATAAAATTTGACATATTTAAAAAACTTTCAAAAGTATTACAAATCTTTTAATTCCTGACAGATATAAAGATGTTATTCACGAACTGTACAAATATTATTTGAATATATTGCTTAAAATTTTGTGTAACGGCAATTTTTCATCAAAATTTCACTCAAAACGACAATTGTTTTATAGTCTATAAAACTCTCCAGAAAAAATATAAAAGATTAAAAAAAAAGTCCGAATCAGTTAAACATGAAGCTAAAGAAATCTAGGCTTATAAATATGGTGAGTTAAAAAAGAGTACAATTAGTAGAAAATTTTTTATACTTAATTAATATCTTTTAATGCATTTTCTGAGAAACTATGTTTTTCAATTTTTTTTTTTCTTCTCGGCAAAGTTCACTACAGAATTTCTCTTTAAGATATTGAATTAAAATCTTCAGAAAATGTTTTGTTTAGTTTTATCTCCACTATAGAGTTTTAATGTTTTAACTAGTGTTTGGCGCAGTTTAGCCAGATTTGGCTCTTGTGCCAAAAACCCCAACATTCACTCACTCACTCCACTATAGAGTATAATCTAATCTTGGTGTATATATTTATGCATTTTATTGCAAATTTGTGAAAAAAAATATTAGTTTTTTGTAAAAAATTGAGTTCTTGCGTAAAAAAAATGACATATTTCAAAAACTTTCAAAAGTATTACGAATCTTATACCTCTAAATACAGATGATGATGTTATTAATATACTGTATAAGTATTATTCGCGAATATATTAATTTGAATTTTCAATACAAGGTTTACCGTAACTGCAATTTTTCACTAAAATTTCACTCAAAATTTCCAATCTATCCAAAATTATTTTTCATTTTGTGGAAATTGTACTTGAATTCCTAGTTTTATGCACCAAGAAAATAAAAAAGTGTTTATTTAGTTGAAAATTTATATATTTAAAACAAAAAGTGCTCCGAAGGTAGTAACATACCTTAAGCCAATCAGTTAATGCGCTTTGCTGCTGCCAACCTCCGCTTTTTACAGAAACTTTCTCTTAAAAAGTGCATATTTATCAACGATAATAAAATATATAGGGAAACAAAATGCAATTGATTTAAAAATAGATATAATGCAAGAATTTTTTTTTCAAATTTGAAAAACTTCCTGAAGAAACTTGATATTTAAACACCGTTATCCAATTATCAATCTGAAATTTAATTAAAATTTTACAAATAGAACAAGTGCAAGTCTAATGTCAGTTTTGAATAGAGCACATGATTGTACTTATCACGTGACCATCATGAATTTAGCCCATTGAAGTGGAACTTGAGGACATCTATTCTGACCTATCCTATCTATTCTTTCCGATAGTTGGAGGTCTCTTTAACATCTTGACCATTAGATTCTCTTTAGCGATGAAACCAGTACCTCTACCCTACACAAGCTAAAATTCATTTCGTTGCACCAAGATATCCATTTTCATAGGATACCATATTACGTATAACTTTATGGGAATCTACTACAAACTAGCAAAAGAGGATTGTAAGTTTCCTATTCCCTTCTCCTCCGCACTTGCCTTTATAGAAAATCTTTCTTTCTTCTTGTCTTACCTTTCTTGTTACGCTCTTGCCTTTCTTCTCACTGAAAAAATCACAAAATATGAAGTGAAAATTGAATACCGCCTATCATTGGTATTTGATTAATAAATTGATTTAGCTTTAGTTCCCGAGTGTGAAGTGTTATCGAGCTTTAGTCTCCGAGTGTTAGTCGCGTACTTCTTGAACAAGAGTTTTGCCATCTGTGTCTATTGTTAAGTTCACCAGGCTTTGGCTGAGGATCAATCTTCGGCTGTATGGAATTCTTTGAGATTGAGATCTATTCAAATCCCCTTCTTGTGTTTGTCTTTTTAAGAGTCAAAGATCTGAAGGACATCATCCAGTGCTCAAGAGGTCACATCAAGTGCTTCTAGTTCTCAGAGACAAGAATTTTGCTATCTGTGTCAAATGTTACGTTCACCAGGATCATCTTAGGCTGTATGAAACTCTCTGGAATAAATATCTATTCAAATATCCTTCTTGTGTTCAGCGTTTTAAGAGTCAGAGATCTGATAGGTCTCCAGAATATTAGCAACAACATCATGGGCAAACATTGTCTCAGCCCTAAGGTCACATGTGTAGTTTGGGACACCGAATCAACAGATATTGTTATAAAAATAATCACACTTTTGTTTCGGTTCAATTAATTTACGATCAATCACGATTACAAACCGAGGGAGAAATTAATTTAGATAACTATCTTAAGCTCGTAAGACAAATAATTAAATACTTATCCGAGTGTGATCCGATAGAAGAGCACTCGTCAGACCTCTCCTGGGTTGACTATAATCCAGTCCAAATTTTTTTCTGTCACCAAGGTTTCCGATAGACACTACATTAATTTCACTTTAATAAAGAGTAATGACTAAGTCTAACGCATATATTTCTAGGGTTTAAATAGCGTTCAAATTATATTACAATCAAGTTCTCTCCACTGAAGGTGGTTTTAAACTCAAGCAACAGTTAAAGAAATATTTCCCCACGAGGATTAATGAAAGGGTACAAATAGGACCTGTCACAACCACGTAGAAATACCAGATAAAAAAAGAAGAGGTATGTCTTGGTTGTGTTTGAGAAGAACATGCTAGAAAAATTCTTTTGGGTTGACATTCTAGTTTCTTCTGTTGCATATTTGCCCTATATTTTACAATTTTCTTACAGGAGTCTAAATGATTTTGTAGTTTTTCCCCCTTCCAGTGTGCCTTGATATCTTCTAAATATTTATATTGTTACGAATTTAGTGTAAAATAGTGTAAATGATTTCTATTTGGATGTGTAATGCCTTTACCTTATTCCAAATTAGATTTAATTTACGTTAAAATTGTAATATCCACAAGCAACGCCGGCCCCCCTACATTATAATGGTGATTCAATGGGAATTTGGTGAAATCTTGGCAACAGAGCCCAGTTGGCGACATGGTGATCATGTTGGCGACCAATTTTGGTGAGTTCGGGATCCCCTGGATTCTTCTAGAAATTAGTAGAGAAACCCACTAATTTCAAGACCCATGACGCAAGCGGATCTTTCACGAACTATCTGCGAAGGATATAAATAGAGAGATGCTCGCTGAAAGTCAGTAAGTCTGGTTTTGACTAGCGATCAGTTATTATTGCTCTGATAGTTGAAGTGAATAGTGACTATTTCGGTTGTTGAAAGAGCGATTGGCTGTGAATAATCTTTTATATACGTGTATTTTAGACACCGATAGTTGTGTCTGAGTACTGTTCAAGGTGTAAGGACCTTCTGAGATTTATTCTGAGAATATTGCTGCTGAATCCTGTATTTCAAGAATGGAATTTTTGACAATAAATTCTCATCGCTCTTAAAGAACTGTCTTCTTCTTTGTGATTGATTTGCATAAAATCCTCGAACCCCGGATCTACGTAACAATATAATGTGTGTTTCTGAAACCATCGGACAAGTTTCGGAGAGTGATACAGTTCATTAAAAAAATGGGTATAAAATGTATGGACGGATATAACGCATGTGTGTCACCACAAAAAATTAGAGAAAAACATTGTTTACTTGCAACATTGTTACAAAGTACATTTTTAGAAATCTTTACAATAAATGATAAAATTATGAGTACCAACAGTTATACAAACTTGACAGCGTTGATGGAGAGATAAGTAAACAGTTTCAGAATGAAGGACAAATTTTTCACACGCGTGCGGCTCCAATGAATACTTCAGCGAAAGAGTTTCTTGGTAAGACCCATTAGTTTCATGAATGAGGGCTTTCAGATGAGCCCTCGTAAAAAGTAATCGAAAACCAATAAATTTAGCGATAGAGTCGTCGTTCACCTCGTCCAATCCTTTGTACCTTACTTTTTACGTTCTCAATTACTTGGTATGGGGATAATCTTGAGGGCAAAAACCTTTAGATTACAGCATATCTGCTTGTTAGACATTTGTGAAATCTTCTACGGTGGCTGAAAATACAACCACGCATGGTGTTTTCCCACAGACTCTTCAGATCTTTCCTTTACCGGTAATATTTTCAACGAAACATACCATTGCTGCTGTCAAGCTTGGAATTTATATCGGTAGGCATCATAGGCAGCATTTAAGGTAAAAATTGCTTAAGGTATCTTACTAAGTTCGGAACCGTG
Source organism: Trichonephila clavipes (assembly GCA_019973935.1). Lineage (NCBI taxonomy): Eukaryota > Metazoa > Arthropoda > Arachnida > Araneae > Nephilidae > Trichonephila > Trichonephila clavipes. The sequence continues at coordinate 129,925 of BMAU01007237.1, read as the reverse complement.
ATTTTCAAAAGTACATTAAGGGATAATTTTTTTATGATATTTAGTGTCACTTAGATTAGAATATATGCATAAAATTATTTTAAGGACATTTTGACAAAAAAAATGTATTTAAATACAATGTTTTGGCAAAAAATTAACTTAGAATGACCCATTTTCAAAATGTTCTCCTTTTGTGAAAAATGCTTCTATTATAATAATATGTTGCTTGTATATAGCTCAGACTTCTGTGTAGAGGCTCAAGTAGAATTTTTGAAATATATAACTTAGAAGTGGGTTTATCCATGTCTTACGACCACAGAGGAGAGAAATTTTAAGAAAAGAAAACCGCGAATAATTATTTCAATTGGTGGTAACTCTGAAAATAATGTGAATTTTTCAAAAATTCTAATTGAGCCTCTGTAAAGAGATCTGAGCTATATACAGGTAAAATATTATTTAAATAGAACCATTTTTCACAAAAGGAGAGCGTTTGGAAAAAAGATTATTCTAAGCTAATTTCTTGCCAAAATATTATACTTAAATAAATTTTTTTTCTGTCAAAATGTCCTTAGAACAATTTTATGTATGTATTATAATTTGAGTGACACTAAATATCATGAAAATTATCCATTTATGTGCTTTTTTTTAAATCACGGTTCCGAACTTAGTCGGATACCTTAATGAACTTTGCTGAGTTTTGAATTTAAAAAGGAGTTCGCATCATGTATAATATTTTTCTTGATTGTGCCTCTTCTTGTCATCTCCTCATATACATTTCTAGAAAAAAAAACTTTTTTTAGTGTACTATCTTCCTCACCTTCCCTCAAAGAAGTTTGTCCAATGACTTTAAAATCATAGTATATATATGTATTACTTTTAATTTAGTATCATATTTGTTGTTAATAACACTGTTTTCTTCTCTTTAAAACTTCTCTCTCATTGGTATTACTCGTTTTAATTCCATCGCACACACACACCAAATTTCAAGGTAATGTCTAATAGTTTAAAAATGGGAATAATTATTTAAAATGCCCCTTGGGGTTTGATTTTCGTAATATCCATCCTTAAAGGACTTCTTCTACATGAAAGGAGCTTGCCTACCAAATTTTAAGTCTGTAGGTTTAATAGTTCTGGAGATATCTTGATGAGAAAGTGAGCGAGTCGCTTTTCTCTTTCTCCTTTATTTATATAGATACAGTAATTAATTATTCCTAAAATTGTAAGCAACATTTTAAATAATAGGGCACATAACACTGATTATAAAAAAGAGGAAATTTTGGTGCCAAAGTTAGACTTTAACTATTAATCTCAAATAATGAAGAGTTTTAACGTTTAATATAAACTAAAATATTTAACTTATTATTTGTTAAAAAATCTAATACATATCAAAGACCAAAGTCAGCGTGTGTAGAGAATAAGTGTACCAAGTCTATTTTTGGAAGTTTTTCTCTGGAACTATTTGACTCCAAGAGTGTCATTAGCCATAAATCGCTAGTTAAGTTAAGGTATCACGTTTCCTCCTCATATTTCACATTTACGTGAGAATATTTTAGTGAGAAAGAGTTCTCTTGTACATGTCTTTAAAATATTTCATCAATGATTCATTCAAACTGCAACCAAGAGGGTAACTGAAAGGCTCTACAATGATATTAATCTCAGAAAGTTAGAGGAGACCTGTATTAACTTTTATATTTATGGAAAATTCATTTTATAAATACAGAGAGGGTATTAAAGAAAGTTATTCAGGGCTGTGATAGAGTTAATAGTTAAAGTCTTAAGCTTTGTGTTCGGTGAGTTTTAGATTCGAGTTTTGAGCTCATGGAATAAGAAAGTGTGTTATTTTAAAAAAAAAGTTTCAGAGTTAAGAGTTACTAGGGGGGGGGAGACCATTGTACGAATTATACAACATACTTATTGCTCAAATAGTAAAATTGTAATTTATATGTCATTTGTAATTCTAATTTGACGATTCTTATGTACCAAATTTGGAGACCAATTTTGGCAACTTGGTGACCATTTTTGGTTACTTGATTGTTTGATTGAACATTAACGTCGCACTGTTCAGCTACACGAGGGCTTTTGGCGACACACCACGTAATTTTGAACCATGGTCAAGTGACGTGGACGACACCTGAGCTGGCACCCCCTCTCCTAACTACCACACCACACCAACGGGAGGACGTTTCAGCTCTAGACAGATTTAACGTGCATCGCTGCCCTACACGGCGGGTCTTTAGTGGTACTGAGCTCGAACTCGTGACAAGACAAGCCACGATCCGATACCTATACCACTCGGCTACCGCGACCACTTTTGGTGACTTGGTGACCCCATGGATGCTTCTGGAAATTACTGGAGAAATTTATAACTTCTTGATCTATGACATAAGCGGCTAGAAGGCAGGGGGAGGGGAACCCTTGAAAAATCATTCTTGGTGCTCTTCTTCCGTGAAATTCAATTTTTTTTTACGACTCATTTTTACTAATTATACCTTATGTATAAATAGATTTGTTACAGCAGCACGGACATTTCTTTTTATATATATATAGAGATGAAAGCATGTGGATATTTAAAATTATTGATAGGAATTTCTAAGTTTTTACAAAATGCTAAAATGCGGTTATTAAGTTCTGAATAAAGATAGATTTTGTGGCTATAATAAGAGAGCTGTATTATTCTAAAATTATTAAGTCATTAACCTAATACACAAATTGTAGCATGGATTCTACGCACAGGTATTTTTTTATCAACGTAACTCAGCGTTTCTCAGACTGCGGGGTGCGCCACACTTAGTAGGCTTGATAACTCTACGAAGGGGGGGGGGGTGCGAGCGTACTGTGTGAAAATTCTAAAACAGAAGATTATCTAGAAAAATTACTAATTTACTGAAAGTAAACAAAATAAATTCTACATAAAAATAAAATACACATTATGACGAATCTGTACGGAACCTTTCCACTAATATTCTTAGGCGTCTTTTTGGGGATTATAAATTCGCGTGTATATTTCCAATCAACTCCAAAAAGTGAACGGATGCAAAGTAGATAGGGTATTTAAGTAGAGCGTTGTAAGCTAGCAAGTATGAAGGCTATTGAGCCAGCAGCAGTAGCCTCACTTTTAGAGGATTCCATTGGATTACGTTAGTGAAGCCTTATTGCTGTTATTTTACGAAAGAATCTGGAAAGCTGATATACCAGGTGGTAACTATAATTTATTTACGCTTAAAATAAGCGTTAGTTCAATAAAATTAGTTAAAGTTAATGAAAGCTAATAATTCGAGTTACGTGTATTTCTCGGACCTCCTATTTCGGTAGACCTTATTTGATCTTGCTCGTAATTATTAATTAATTTCAAAATTCATAATTTAATTTAATATTAAAGATAAATCCCTTTTGTTTGACGTAACATAGAAATATTATATGTTATTAGAGTTTCAGATATTTGAATTGATATAATAAATACAAGTTATTACTATAGAAAATGACTCTTAGTGATTTTTTGCCTTAAATTAATCTTAGTGTCCAGGGTGGAACCCAGGGGGGTCCGCACAACATTACTTGTAAATGTATTAATACTACACAATTTATTTGATAACTCATTTAGCAATACTAAGTTAAGATCAAGTTTAATAATCACCAGTGACCCCCCATGATCTTGTCATATATAAAATTATATACAAACATTAACACTTGATAATTTGTTCGATTTATAATTAATCCCTTAACTACCGATTAAAAGATACGCAATTCCCTCCCATTGCACCGGACACGCCGTCAAGGGTCCTTTTATTGCATTCCATAGCCTTCAGAATAATTTTATGAAGCAGTGCTCAGAAAAGATCCGAAAGACGTATATATACATCCGGAGAAAATAATGCTTTGGCTGAGTGAGACGTTTATATACGCCGGTGGCACATAAGAATTTTAAGTTGTATTCTAAATTTAGCGCATCAAAGTATAGTATAACTGAATTCAATACATTGTTATTGTATGGAGGGAAGGGCAATGGAAATTATGATTAAATATTGGGTTGTAAAGCACTGACGTAATTATAATAAAGTATAGTGTTTTTGAAGAAACAGGTTTTATAACTTAGGATTCGAATTTTTGCGAATTATAAATATTCAAAAATAAGCTTGACTAAAACATAAATAATTTAGCATATTGAGAAAATATTTGCCGTAATCAAACTGAACTAACGTCTGAAAAGCAACATTTTAAAATATTTTTTAAAGAAAATTAAATTGGTAATTTTTTATTCATCATTTTTTTACATCAGTTGTAAAATCAGAAATTTTTCTTTAAATTCGAAACGGAAGCGGATGTATATTTCTTTTAGAACTGTAAATGATAAACGTCGAAAAGAAACTCAGTTTCATGATAAGTTAGATATAGATCTAAAAAAGGAAAATGGAAATAAAATATTTAAAGAAACACTTCACGTTTGGGTAGAAACATTCTAAAATTTATATCTCTTTCAGTGGAATCCACTTCATGGTTTAGAATAAAATATTCACTTTCTCTAGAAACTAGTTATCTTTAAAAAGAAACCTTTTTAATATAGAGAATATTTTAATACTGACTCCAAAACCGTAAAATATGTATGAAGAAACCCAAGCGTTCTTAAAATTCTTTTTTAAAAATACTCTTAAGTGTGAGTTAAATCTTTGATTCAGAATTTGATTTAGCCCCAAATAAGTGGATTTACTACAGATTATTTTTGAATAACATAAAGCAATAAAGGGTTCAAGTTGCCTTTACAATATTTTCTTTTAAAGAAATTTTTGTGGAATTTTACAATTAAATAAATTGTAAATGGAAAAGAAATGCTTCCAATTCTCTTTTTTAAAAAACGACCAAGAATTAAGTACCACCGTTTTGGACTTGTTTTTAAAAGCTTATTTGGTAAAAGCGGCATGGGAGATCTTTCAACATCTGAAATCTATCAAAAAATATGAAGAGAAAAACGACTCATTCATTCACTTATCACATGATCTCCGGTACTGTAAGACATATGGACTTTAAATTGGGTAGGCATATTTCTTTTGTTGAGTAGAGATCCGTTAAGAACGAGTCTTGCGGCAAGGGAGATTATTGGGACATTATAGATAAAATGAGTTTTCATTTTTGAACTAATAGACCTACAGACTTTAAACATGGGGAGCATATCTTTTTTGTTAAATAGAAATCTGCTAAAAGCGTATTTTAATCTTTTATTATGTAAGAAGTTATTTTGCTTGTTTACTTTCAATAAATTAATATTTTTTAAAAATAATCTTCTGTTTTCGACATTTTAATATGCTCGTGCCTATCTTCTAGGGTTATCACGCCCCCTAGGGAGGTGCCCCACAGTTTGTGAAGCTCTGATGTGCACAAAGTGTATCGTTAAAATGAATGTTTAATTTTAAATTGAATAATTTAATTGCAATTAACTTTAACCCGAAATGTATCAATAACTAGTTAATTTAATGGATTCCATTTTTTTCCTACTTAACTGTTGAATTTTAAATGAGCACTTCAAATAATTTCTTTCCCACCATAGATTTAATCTCATGCTAACTAATATCTAATTATGTTGTAAGTTTTTCCAAAATTAATCATGGAATTATTATTATCGGAATCAAGAGGGAAATAGTTAAAATCAAAATCAGACTAAGTATTCAAAATATCTGGATAAATTTCGGCTTGTATTCTGTTTGAAGTTCTTTTGTCCGAAACTAGCACTTTAATATAAAAAAAACTTTGTTATTCCTAAATTTTAATTCATTGCATGTAAAAGTGAGGTTACTCCTTGTGAAATTAATTCATCTTCGTACGTTCTCAAGCCCTGATAAAATTGATTTGCCATCTCTTTAAATTCTTAAGTAAACTTTTGCATAATTAAAACATATATGTAGCACGTAACTCTTTCGGTAATGATGCATAGATATGCTAATAAATTTAGCTGTTGTTTTAAAATCTTAAACTTTTAAGATAAATCTGTTTAATATTTTGAAGTCATTTATATATTTAATATATTAGTAGCCTACTCCTTCAAATATGTAAATGTACTGAATAACATATGTATATTCAAAAGTTTTATGAATTTTGTCCAAAGAATACTTAAAATAATGTAAATAACACAGGTCTGCGATGAAAAAATTGTTGTATATTTAACTAGTGGGTTTAACTATCTTTTTTGTGCTGATTACGGAAAAAATAGAGAAAAAATTCCATCACCCTTAGATAAGTCACAAATTTCATCTGAAATTTTCTTATTTTCATGGTGTTTCAGGTCCAGTATGCGTACGATTTTTCAATATTATAGCCTATATAATTGGTGAATTTAGTCTGAATTATGGATCTTTTATGGTGAATAGGTTACTAAACAATGTATGTTATTTACAAACACAGCTTTATTCTATTTGTTTGCTATGACAATGAATCTAATCCTCCGAATACCAGTTCCTACTGGAATGAGATATGTTTCATTCTGTTTGCCCCCTACCCAATCCTACTGGCTGCTAGGCGTCGTGCGCCATGACCTTGGTTGCAGTCAGTGGACTCAAGTGTGGAGCTAGCCACTGTGGTGTAAACATCAAACAGTTTTGTGCTTCGGTATTTAAAAGAAATGGCTACTAGAGGATGTGTTAACTCTCCTAACTGTTTCAGTTATATTTGTGGGTCTTATACCGTCAAGAAGCAACAAAGGAACATTTCTAATTTTGTTCAGAAGGTGTATTTTGCATACTTTGGTATTAAATTAGGGGACCAAGATAAATCTTGGGCACTCCATGTAGTGTGTGCTCTTGTGTTGAAGAACTGAGACAATGGTTTAAAGGTAAGAAGTCATTTCGTTTTGCAGTACCCATGATTTGGAGAGAGCCTAAAAATCACAGTGATGACTGTTATTTTTGTTCTTGTTCAGTGCAAGGTTTCAATTTAAAAAAAAACAGGAAGGACATTTCATACCGAACCATCATACGTTCGGCTATTCGCCCTGTACCTCATGGACCTGACTTGCCTATTCCTTCACCTCCGGATACCCTGGACAATATTTTAGACGATTTAGACCAAATATCACATATTAGCAGCGACAGTGATGATGGCTACGATTCAGGTACAAATGACTCTGAACTTTTCTCTCAATCAGATTTGAACGACTTAGTGCGAGATCTGGGCCTCCCAAAGGAAACAGCGGAAGTTTAGGGTCTAGACTCAAAGAAAGACATGTGTTAAACTCCGGTTTTTCATTTTCGTGGTACCGATTTAGAGAAAAGGAATTTGTCTCTTTTTTTACGCAAGAGGGGGACCTAGTTTTCTGCAACAATGTGCCTGAAATTTTGGAAATGTTCAAAATTATGTATGAACCAGAGGAATGGAGACTTTTTATCGATTCGTCAAAAAGGAGTTTCAAAGCTGTACTTCTTCACAATGGTAACCGATATGTCCTGTTCCTGTTGGACACTCAGTCCATTTGAAAGAATGCTACGAAAATCTTCAGTTAATTCTTAATAAGCTCAGCTACTCTGACCATAAATGGACCATTTGTGGTGATTTGAAAGTTATTTCTATGTTACTAGGTCAACAAAGTGGTTACACAAAGTTTTCATGTTTCCTCTGTAAATGGGATAGCCGTGACAGGAAACAACACTACGTAAAGCAGACGTGGCCAATCAGAAAGGCTCTTATTCTTGGAGTTAAAAAAGGTTGAAAGACAAAATTTAGTAGATCCTAAAAATATCTTGTTTCCACCACTTCATATAAAATTGGGGCTAATGAAACAGTTTTTGAAAGCATTAGACAAAGAAGGAGAGTGTTTCAAGTATCTTTGTGAACAGTTTCCTGGTCTATCCGATGCTAAGCTGAAAGAGGGCATCTTCGTTGGACCTAACATAAGAAAACTTTTAAAAGAGGAAACTTTTGTCACTAAAATGGAAATAAAAGAAAAAAAAATGACTGGAATTCATTTAAACTTGTTGTAACAGGCTTTCTTGGAAACAAAAAAGATCCAAACTACAAAGCTTTGGTTGCTGAATTGTTCTAAAACTACAAAATATTGGGCTGCAACATGAGTGTCAAAGTCCATTTCCTCCACTTACATCTGGACTACTTTCCAGAAAATTTTGGGGCTGTAAGTGAGGAACAAGGAGAACGTTTCCATCAGGATATAAAAGAAATGGAGCGCAGATACCAAGGTCGTTGGAATGTCAACTTGATAGCAGACTACTGTTGGATGTTAAAACGGGAAAATTCACAAGAACACAGCCGAAAAAGTACTAAAAGAAGCTTCGATGGGAAAAGAAAACGTTTTTACAAAGACTTTTAATAGCATTTTCAACACATGTGTATCACTATTATTCTTATTTAAGCTATTTATCTTTGTTTTTCTTTCTTTTAGTTTATGTTAAAATAATAAAAACAAATCCAAAATTTTCGTTTTTTGTACTTTTTTCAAATATTTTACCTTTATTTTGTAGGCAAGCCTTACGTGATAGAAAAAAAAACCCATGTCATTTTTGAAATCAGCGCAATTAACTAAATAAAGATCATTTAATAAAATCAAAACAATTTAAAAAAAGTTTTTTTTGCAGAGACCTGTGTAATTTATATCCGAGTGTGTGTGTGTGTGTAATACATTTATTTTACTTTATGTTGTGTTTATTTTCTGTTAAAATTGTAATAGTTACAAGCAACGCTGTTTCTTACATTATAATGACGATTCAATGAAAAGGCGAAATCTTGACATCATTTTTGCTAACCATGTTGGTCACTTGGCGACCTTTTTTTTTAGCAATTTTGGGACCCTATGGATTCTTCTGGAAATTAAGGGAGAAATATACTTATTTTACTATCTATGACACCGGCCGTGGGTAGCCTAGTGGTTAGAGCATCGGACTCCAGACCGAGTTTTGCTCGATGAAAATACCCTCCGAGTGCACACGGAGTACGTGCTCGTTAAATCAGTGGGTCCGTAGTCTTGTGGGCTTATTCACTAGCGCAGGAACTGGACTGAGGTGGAGATAGTCTTCGCCATTTCGTCCCTTCGGGAAGTTTCCGCTTAAATCGCACTGTCACCTGTGGTGCTCAAGGCCAACGACAGGCGTATTGCCCATTTTTCGACCTACGTCAGACAGGTAGACCAACGATTATGACACTTTTTTGATCCGTGATTAAATAGCGGCTATTGAAAGTGTACTATTGATTTGACCGTGAGCAAACGATTAGTTATCGATTCTTGTGAATAATCTTTAATGTACACTACTGGCCATTAAAATTGCTACATCAAGAAATGGTGTGATATGAAAATGATTAGCTTTTCAACACATTCAGATAAAGCAGGCGCCGTTAGTGACCCCTAAAATGTGTTCAAGTTAGGAAATAATTCAGCCGGTTTCTCTAACACAAATTGCATTTGAACGTTGTTGCCTGGTGAAAAGTTGTTGTGACGCCTCGTGTAAGAAGCAGAAATGCGCACCAGCACGTTTCTGACTTTGATAAAGGACGAGTTGCAGTGTAACGGGATTGCGGTTTATCGTATAGTAGCATTGCTGCTCGTGTCAGTCAAGATCCCATGACTGTTAGCAGAATATGGAATTGATGGGTTCAGGACGGTAATGCGGAACTCCGTGCCGGTTCACAACAGCCCTCTGTTACTGGCAGCCGAGAAAATAGTCAGGGTACCCGCAAGGACTTAATGGATCGTGCAACCACATCACGAGCCCTGAGTCAAGAATTGGGGTCGTTTACAAGACAACAAGTGACTGCACGAGCAGTTCGAGGACGTTTGCAGCAGCATGGACTCTCAGCTTGGAGACAATGTCTGTGGCCACCCGTGACGCTGCATCACAGATAGGAGCGTTTTCAATGGTGCGATCAACGATGAACCTGGGTACACGAATGGCGAGATGTCATTTTTTCAGAGGGATCGAGGTTCTGTTTACAGCATCAGGATGGTTGCATCGTGGTGAACGCATATTGGCAGCGTGTATTCGTCTTCGTCATACTAGCCTATCACCTGACGTGATGGCAAGGGGTGGTATTGGACACACGTCTCGGTCACCTCTTGTTTGCAATAACCGCACTTTAAACAGTGTACGTTACATTTCTGGTGTGTTACGACCCGTAGATCTACCCTTTGTTAGCCCTGCGGAACCTTACATTTCATCAGGATAATGCACAACGGCATGTTGCTGGTATTGCCCAGACCTTCCTCGACACAGAAAATGTTCAGCTGTTGCCCTGGCGTTGCACATTTACCAGATCTCTCGCCAATAGAATACATCTGGACCGTGGTTGCCGAGCAACTGTTTCGTCACCATACACCAGTCACTACGGTTGATGAGCTGTGGCACTGTGTGGAAGCTGCAATGACATCTGTACTTACCATGCAATCTCTGTTTCACTCAATGCTCTGGTGTATAAATGCTGTTCTTACTGATAGAGGTGGTTGCTACGGGAACTGATTTCCCAGATTCGCAATCCACTGAAAACGCAATTTCTGCTATAAAACTATTCGCTTTCTTCCTTAAAATACTCATCATGGAACCCGTTCTGCCGTATATTTTGGAAGAGTGGATGTATCGTCTGCTAAGTATCGCCAAAGTATTTGCGAAATAGTTATTCTATGTAATTTTAAAATGATTGGTAGTAGTAAGTACTTTTGGTAGATAAAAGGTTAAAAATACATACGCAAAATAAGTTTTTATTTAATTTTAAAATCCTTAAAAAATTTTTTTCATAACATTTGAACATGTTCTCCCAAGTAATGAAATTTGAAATTTTATCTAAGTTTTACAAATAGAACAAGTACAAATAGTTGGACGTCTGATTTGAATTCGACGGAGAACGCGTGTTTGCCTTTATCATGGGACCCTCATAAATTGAGTCCATTGAGTGAAGATGTGCTTGCTCAGGTTTCATCTTCATCATTTGATAGCGAATCATAATGAAGAAGTCTGCTGCAAATAACTCATTCTAAAACTCTAAAATAATCTCGATTATATATTGAATTATAACAGTTAGATTTCTTATAAAAATATCACCATTTTCTTAAAAATATTGCCATCTTTTTGCACGAAAATAATGGTACTCAAGTCTTATACGTCGATCAATTTCGTCAAATCAAAAGACGTCGCGGTACTTACGTGCAATCTCAACAATGCCAATGTTCGAGATAACTCGCCAAGTTGACAACTCCTATATAACATGTGTTGTACGCGTTGAATTGTCAACCATGGGCATCGTTTCATATATCATCGCCAATATGGTTGCGATAATACGTACGTACAGACGTCGACAAATGCCGCGATATAAAGGGTGTTTTTTTAGAGGTATAGAACTTTAAATTGCAATAAAACAACGATGTATTATTCGATTGACATGCATTTTTTTATTCGAAAGATAATCTTGTGGCATTACATTCTAAATATGATTTCTGGCATAGGACTGCCACGGCTGGCTAGGATGTAGTCCAATCTGGACGTCCAATTTTCGATGACTTTTTCCAACATTTGTGGCCGTATATCGGCAATAACATGGCGAATGTTGTCTTCCAAATGGTCAAGCGTTTGTGGCTTATCCGCATAGACCAATGACTTTACATAGCCCCACAGAAAATAGTCTAGTGGTGTTAAATCCCAAGATCTTGGAGGCCAATTCACAGGTCCAAAACGTGAAATTAGGTGGTCACCAAACGTGTCTTTCAATAAATCGATTGTGGCACAAGCTGTGTGACATGTTGCGCCGTCTTGTTGGTACCACAGCTCCTGGACATCATGATTGTTCAGTTCAGGAATGAAAAAGTTAGTAATCATGGCTCTATACCGATCACCATTGACTGTAACTTTGTGGCCTTCATCGTTTTTGAAGAAGGATTCCACCAGCCCATAAAGCGCACCAAACAGTCAATTTTTCTGGATGTAACGGTGTTTCGACATACACTTGTGGATTAGCTTCACTCCAAATGCGGCAGTTTTGTTTGTTGACGTAGCCATTCAACCAGAAGTGCGCTTCATCGCTAATCAAAATTCGCTTATGAAAATCGACCATTATTTTCGAAATAAAATGGCACAATTTGAAAGCGTTGTTCAGGCGTGAGTCTATTCATGATGAATTGCCAAACCAAACAGAATAAATCACTTGACAGCTGTTAAATCGGTCGCCATCTTGGAAAGTAATGCCAACTTAAACTTCTATACCTGGAAAAAAAACACTCTGTACTAGAATCCATCGGAAAGAAATATCATAAACAATGTTGCTAGAATTCTGATAAAGTACATGTTGAATTAATAACAGTTAGATTGCTTATGATACGAATATCACCATTGTCTTAAAAATATTGCCATCTTTTTGCACGAAAATAGTGGTACTTATGTCTTATACGTCGATCAATTTCGTCAAATCAAAAGACGTCGCGGTACTTACGTGCAATCTCAACAATGCCAATGTTCGAGATAACTCGCCAAGTTGACAACTCCTATATAACATGTGTTGTACGCGTTGAATTGTCAACCATGGGCATCGTTTCTTATATCATCGTCAATATGGTTGCGATAATACGTACATACAGACGTCGCCAAATGCCGCGGTATACAGTCAATATAGGAAACTGTCCCTGCGCACAGTAATAATAACGATGACAGCTTTTGGCGATGGTTTTTGATTTGGCGATATCTATCCATTTGGCGAAATTGGGTGGTCGCGGTAGCCTAGTGTCAAGGTAACGGACTCGTGGCCGGCGTGTCATGAGTTCGAGCCTTTTGCTTCTGAAGACCCGCCGTTCTGGGGAGCGATGTACGTTAAATCTGTAGAGAGCTAAGACATCGCCCCGTTGGAGTGGTGTAGCAATTGGGAGAGGGGAGTGCCAGCTCAGGTGTCATCCTCGTCACTTGACCATGGTTCGAAATTATGAGGTCTGTCGCCGAAAGCTCTTGAGTAGCTGAAGAGTGTTACGGTAATATTCACTCACTCACTTGGTGAAATTATTTGACGGTATATAGTGTAAATGTCAAAATAATTACTAATTCAACCTAAACATTTTCGAAATATTTTGCTGTTAGAAACAAAGGTATTCGTTTAATTTTTCTTCAAAATGTTTCCTTTTATTTTAATCTATAGGATAATTAGTTAATAAAGTACTTAGCTGAAGTTATATACTAAGGTTATATATAAATTTTTTTACAGCAATTGAGTTTTAGTTTAGTTTTAATTATTTTCTTTAATACGAAAATCTACAAACACAAATAAATATTATTTTTGAATTATATATTTGATAAAAAAAAAACTTTTAAATTAGAAATATTTTCTGAACTATATTTTTTTCTGTGTTGGAATTGTTGGTTATCTTCTAAAACGGCATTTACTAACCCCAGTGATTTTTTTAAAAATTTTCTTTAATTTCTGCTGCTGTATATAATATTCTTCGGATTCCTTTTAAATTCATTCAATATTTGGCATCTAGCCTCTTTGAAGGCACATTTCTTTTCTCTGTTGCATTTTATACATTTATTGTTTCAAAGTTAGAATAGAAAGGGACAAAATAAACAAATAATATTAATAAAAAACTTGTATTATATATTCTGGTTTTTGAATCAGAATATTTCTATCACGCCCTGCAGTTGGAATAAAAACCAGGATGCTTACTGTTTCGAAACTAAAATATCTCCCTTTTTTTGAGGAAAAATTACTCAGTTTGTAGAATTTTTTTTTCGATTCCGTAAAAATATAAGAGCATTTCAATGCGAATGGCAAAAGAATACAAGAAAGTTAGCTAAGTTGTTCCTTAAATTTATAAGATCATAATTTACGAATGCGCGTTATGCACTGGTACGAAAATCAGAAATTTAAAAAAAAAATGAGTATAAAAAAAGTTCAACTTCTATATAAATCAAAATATGTTTATTTAAAAGAAATAACTTTTTTTTTCTTTATGAACTTAAAGGGTTGTAGTTTTAGAAGTATACTATTTTTAACACCCTTTTATAAGCTTCGCTTGTATGTAACGAAATCTTTGAACTCAATTTTTACCCACTTTAAAAGGTCAGATTAATTCGAAATTTTGTTTACTTGTCCAGGATGGATGACCCTTCAATAGTTTCATAATTTTGTTCCATTGTGCTGATCAGGATCATTAGGATTAACGAAATCCTAATCCAGTTTCAGATCCCAACCCACATCTGACGACTACTTTCAGATCCTGTTTCCATACTTGGCGACTAAAAGATTAAGTTACACCTTACTTCGATTAACTGTAAAAGGGTGTTTTTTAGTTTTTTTTTTATATAAAACTATAATTTATTCAAAAGCTTTTTATAATATCTGGAATAAATGAGACTTCAGTCACCCATTCAGTGATTAGCTACACTGACTGCTATATCGTTGAGCCTGGGTTCGAGTACCGGAGAAAACATGGATGTTTGTAAATGTATAGTGCCTTCGCGACATGGAGGTACTTTAAACAGCCATCGAGCCGCAAGTCCTCTCGTGATGTTGGGGGAAGGAGAAGAGAGGTAGGAGGATCCTAACTATCCTTAAGATGATCTCCCATAAAATTGGGGGTGAAACCGAGCTAAATCATTCTATCACCTGTATGGTGCTCAAAGCTATGGCTAACGACAGGCGTCACTTAGCCTTTTGCCATGATGAATTTCGTGGGCCTTGATCTGTAATTTGCCGATCAGGGGTGGCATTAGTAAAAACAACAACATAAATGACTTCAACATAAGAGCATTGCATACTTATATTTCAGGATTCTTTGTAAAAAGGTGTGACGTACCTGTACGGCACTTTATCACTACAGCTGAATTCACACTAAGGCGTACAAACGTCAAGTGTCTAGCGTCTAGCCTATCATAGACTTCATCTCGGGCGAAATGAAGTCTGATTGGCTAGACGCTAGACACTCGACGCTTGTACGCCTTGGTGTGAATGGGCCTTAATATTCTTAGGCGTCTTTGGGAATTGTAATTTCGCGTGTTGTAAATTAACAGCAGGCTATTACGCCAAGAGATAGGTTGACAGCGTCTCGCTGATAATTAGTCAGTTATCTACAATTGGAAAGTTTGATACGCCTGGAAAGTGAGGTAGTAAAAGGAAGGTGAGATTTAAATCTAGATTATCGGCTCATAAGAGTAAATATATAATAAAGTTAGTGTTAATTTAATGAATACTAGTAATATTCAAATTGCGTGTATCTCTCGATCCTCTTATTCCGTAATCCCGTTCGATATTGAGTTTAATAGTTGATTAGCATCATATTTCGTGATTTAATTTAATAGTAAAGATCAATCACATTGACGTAGACATATTGATTAATCCTTGTAATTAGAATGTTGATAATTGATTCAAGTGAATAAATATAATTTGTTATTGTAAAAATGTTGTCTGGGTGTTTTTTGCCTTAAATCAATCTTGGCGTCCAGGGTGGAATCCGGGGGGATTCTCACTAAGGGAGTGTGCGTTATACGGCGAATATACATAGAAATCAAAAGATGCAGCTTGAAAGTATGGCTGGACGTTATACGCCAGTACGCGTTACACGCCAATGCTCGCTATACACCGGATTTTACGGTACATAGAATATAAAAACCATGGTAGAGATTTAAGAATAAATAGATTAAAACAAAGATTATAAGGTGAATGCCATATTTGGCGGGTTTTTTTGTTCGATTTTGTTGCAGAAAATGATTTTCTGGTTAATTTTTTTTATTAGCGTAGCCTTTTGTCTGATGATTATCATTAGTACTAAAACTATCGCACACAAAAAAAAAATGACTCCATTGTTGATTAAAAAGGACGTGGCTGAAAAAAGCACAGCAATTTGTTCAATTAAAGAAGCTTAATTTCGGATTTTTAAAAGGTTTATATTTAAAGAGCTTTTAAAAATTCTGAATGATTGTTTGTATTATACTTAAATCAAGAAGCAATATATCATATTTAATTGAGAGATTTAACATTTAGTTAAAGATAAAAGTCTTAAAACTTTAATCAGAAGAAATGTTAAAAATAAATATTTTATTTTTTCCCAATTCCCGAATTAAATTACTTTTTTCATGGTTTTTCCTCCCTTCCCCCTTTTTTTGAAGATAAGGGTCATAAACACTCCAGTTATTTTATTCAAAATTAAAAAAATATGAATTAATACGTGGATTTTTTTTGTCAGAGAAAGTTATTTGGTAGAACAAGTTAGGTCAGGTAATTATCATTAAAATAGTTTTAATTAACTAATTTATGCGTGGATTAGTTTGATTTTTTTTCAAAGTAAACGTCTTAAGAGATTTCACGTTTGAAAGAGAGTGATATAATTTCTCCAATTTTTATTAAAGTTTAACTTCCGACACTCAAATGCCTGTTTTTTAAAGCAAAAAATTCAACAATTTTACTAAATTAATATTTTCTAAACATATGCATTACGCACACGCTTTAAAAAATTGTTTAGACTTCAAAAATATTTTTTTTTATCTCTCTGAATTTTTTTTCTTATCTTACAAAGTTAATTACAGTTTTTTAAGATATTTGATAGCATAATTTAATTTTTTGATTTAAATTCCAATGCTTTTCTTTTTCTTCTGAATAAGATTCACTGTGCGCTGGAAACCAAGTTTTGAATAAGTAGTTTTTTCTTCTTTTGAGTAAATTATACTTCTACTTCATATACGTTGAGGATTAAAAGAATCAAAACTTTATGTATTTCCGAATACAACGATGTGATTTTCGGAATTTTTGTTTCGAAATTAAAAAGAAAAATTCTTTTCCTTCTAAATTCTTTGTATGGATGACTAGTTTCCTTTCTGTTGTAAAAAAGAGTTACTTTGTGTTCCGACATCAAAGTAATATTTTAATTAAAAGTGTAGATTTTACTGTGTTTCTGCTT
Source organism: Trichonephila clavipes (assembly GCA_019973935.1). NCBI lineage: Eukaryota > Metazoa > Arthropoda > Arachnida > Araneae > Nephilidae > Trichonephila > Trichonephila clavipes. The sequence continues at coordinate 113,097 of BMAU01007237.1, read as the reverse complement.
AAAAATTTATAATTTCACCATTTTTTAAAGGAAAGTAGGAAATGTGAGCCTTAGGTGTTTCTTTGCTCGTGACACGTGAATAATTCAATAAGCAAGGACCCAAATTCAAAAAAAAAAAATGTCTGAGAGTACCAGAACATTATACACATTCAAAAAATCGATTTTTCAATTTTAGTATTAAAAATAGTGCATATTTTTCTGAATCTAAAAATGAAAACTGCAGTCTCTATACTGCTAATTTCTTTTTTTTTTTGCTACCTTTTTTCTGGAACCAAAAATATTTTCCTTTTTACTTCGCAAAATAACCTCCTAATAGTGAAGTACATTTTCTATTTAATGAATTTTAGAATAGAAATGTTCAAAATTACAGAGTTTTATAATTTTTTAAGAAACTATACTAATATTTTACAAAAAATAAAGAAAAGAAAAAAAAGTTTGCTGTATTTTGTGTACTGTTTTATAAATGTGCAAAAAATATTTTACATTTTTAAGAGATACTTTCTTAAAAAATGGTACCTAAACATAAGCATGTATTAAAAGATCTCAAAAATTATGTCCCACTTAAGTTAAACAACAAAAAAAAATTAACTAAAAATTAATTTTGTATTCTCACAGCATGATTAAAATATCTTTATTATAAGAACACAAATTAATCTAAGCTCTATTGGATATTTTTAAAGATATATGTGTCCCATAAGCAAAGAGTCTTAATTTTGGCATTTTACTTTTTCGAAAGAATTGTTAACAAAATGATGAAAAATTATAAAAGTAATATTTTAAGGTATTCGATTGCGTTCGGAACCGTGATTTTGCAAAACGCATAGATGGAAAATTTTCATGATTTTTAGTGTTACTTAGGTTAGAATATATGCATAAAATGGTTTTAAGGGCTTCTTGACAAAAAAATTTTACTTAAATATAATATTTTGGCAAAAAAAATTAACTTAGAACAATCTTTTTTCCAAACGTTCTCGTTTTGTGAAAAATGCTTCTATTATAATAATATTTTGCCTGTATATAGCTCAGACCTCTCTACAGAGGCTCAACTAGAATATTTGAAATATATAACTTAGAAGTGGGTTTATTCATATTTTACGACAACAGAGGGGAGCAATTTTAAGAAAAAAAACGCCAATAATTATTTGAATTGGTGGTAACTCCACAAATAATGTGAATTTAAAAAAAATTCTAGTTGAGCCTCTGTAGAGAGGTCTGAGCTATATACAGGCGAAATATTATTACAATAGAACCATTTTTCACAAAAGGAGAACATTTGGAAAAAAGATTATTCTAAGTTAATTTTTTGCCAGAATATTTATACTTAAATAAATATTTTTGTCAAAATGTTCTTAAAACAATTTTATGCATGTATTCTAATCTGAGTGACGCTAAACATCATAAAAATTATCCATTTATGCGCTTTTTTTAAAATCACGGTTCCGTTATATTTTAAAATATAACGTAATCGTTTTTATTCCGTTGTATTTGTACTTTATTCCCTAAAGGTTTCACCGTTGTATTTTATATTGTTTCATATTATGATATTTTCGAATAACATTTGTATGTACTATTAAGATAAATATGATTTAAAGAAAAAAGCGGAGAATTGTGACCAAATGTGACTTGCAATGTGTGAATGTCCAAAATGTCATGCATTAAGAACGAAATGCCAACAGTATTATAGGAATATAATGTTTTCTTCGTAATGCATGGCTACAAAAGAATAAAAATCAATTTTACGTTAACTCGCCTCTGGCCTTGATGCAAGCTGTTAAACAGTTGAGTATTCGCTTGTAGAGCTGGTGGATGTCTCCTGCGGGATTGCTTGCTATACACTTTCCAACTTACAAGTTAAATCGGTGTGATCCAGGTACAGTCAAGGGACTGCGCATGAAATCTCATATTTACACTATTGGGGAGAGGTCTGCCTATTACACTGGTCAGGAAAGTCTACTAACACGAAGACAAGCAACAAAAAGAAATGTCATTATCCTATTGAAATTTAAGTCCTAGTTTCCGTGTAAGAACGGGCATCACTACGTGGCGTATAATCTTCTCGAAGTACCACGACGCTATAAGCATATCATGGGTGAAAACAAAAGAAGTTTGGCTCTGAAATAAAATGACTCCCCCGTACCATAGTTCTTGAATGTCAAGCTATGAGGCATATGTTAGGTGAGTATTCGATTTATGTTCTGGTTCTTTCTTGATACATCGTCCTTGATTGGAACACAATTTGAAGCAGGTCTCATCTTTGAAAACAATTCTAATTTAGTAAACGAGATTCCAACTGCAATGTACTGGACTCCACTGCAAACACGCTGGCATTGTGAGAATCCCCCTGGATTCCACCTTGGACACCAAGATTGATTTGAGGCAAAGAACGACCAGAAGACATTTTTACAATAACAAATTGAATTTATTCACTTGAATCAATTATCAACCTTCTAATTACAAAGATTAATAGATATGTCTACGTCACAATATGATTGAACCTTACTATTAAATTAAATCACGAAATATGATACTAATCAACTATTAACTCAATATCGAACGGGATTACCGAAATAAGAGGATCCAGAGATACACGCAATTTGAATTACTAGAGTTCATTAAATTGCCCCTATCTTTATTACATATTTACTCTTATAAGCCGATAATCTAGATTTAAGTCTCACCTTCCTTTCAATACCTCTCGCTCCAATTGCACAATCAAATAGAATTGCCTTGGAACATCTTCAACCTATCTCTTGGCTTAATAGTCTGCTGTTAACTTACAACATTCTCCTTAAATACTTTATCTATTTTGCATATCCCGGTTTCTTCTTTTTTAGAGCTGATTGGAAATATTCGCGAATTTATAATCCCCAAAGACGCCTAAGAGTATTAGTGATAAGGTGCCGTACAGATTCGTCACAACATCTTTTTTGTTCGTTAGGTTGTCGATCGATGGCCATGCAGTCACTTGTTTCCTTGTGGTTACTCGTCCTATTGTTAATAAGGGAACATCATGGCCTTGAGCTCCATTCGGCCTTGTTTCACCCGTTGCTGCCAACATCGTCCAGCATCGCTTTGACGTAAATGTACAGATATCTTGGGATTTGACCACATTGCTTCGATTAATATAATTGTATGCCCTTTCTTAACCTCTTAACTACCACCGGTGTATATATCCGTCTCATGCAATCGGTTCTTATGGACATTCCACGGACGTATATATACGTCTCTCCGAAATACAATTTTTTTCTTTGCACTGCTATCATTACAACTAATCTGAAATCTTTGGACTACAATAAAATTACCTCGACAGTGTTTGCAAAGAATCCAGTTCCAGAGAAAAATTTGCTTATTTGTGCCTTTCTTTTCTTCCCAGTACACTGCATACGTGCATCTGTGTGAAAAACGGTGGGAGCGAATCGCATAACTTTTAATCGCCAGTTAAAGAGTTAAATACTTTTATCTGTTCTTACTTTTTGCTAATTTGTGTTTACGATCACTTGTTTATTTATTTAGTTTTAAATATGCATCATGAGGTGAAAAAAAAAACGCCAATTGATTCAAGACTCAGTACCCACCTTTGCCCCCTTAGCAGTCTAAAAGAATTGCCCCAGATATAGAAAACAGCATTGCACCATGTTTAAAAAATGATATTTTATAATGATACTTAGTTCATTTTAATGAGAAGAAAGCCTTATAAAATTAAAAAGGTAAGCATGATTAAAAATTTAAAGAAGTACACTCAACAACGTACGTAACACTTAAAATTAGTTTTTGTTCATGGAACAGGACCATAAGCACGTAAATGAAAAACGGTTTTAATTTTCGAAAGTTGGTATTTCTATTCGACCCACTCTCAGACGTTCTTAGAAGATTAATTTTTAAGTTCAAAATGTGTCTAAGTTTTGATGCATGTTGTAATTTTACCTTTAATTAAAAACGGTACTAGGAACAAATAACTTCATTAGAAGCGCACAAGGAAACCAGAACAAAGCACGAAACCCGAGAATAAAATATTTCCCGCGTTCGAAAATATTCTGCGAAACAAAATAACCATTGATTACATTCTAACAATATACTTAGCAGCTGCTTTGGAATAAGGGTTATTCACTCACGCGCAAGAAGAAGGATCAAGAGATAATGGCAATCACAATAATTCTGGGAGAATTGTTAACTTAAGAATAAGTCTAGCATGAAATCAGATTATAAAACTTTCCGACGATGTGTGTAGTTGCTTTAACACAATGTAATCTCTTCTGCAAATAAAGTGTATGATAAGAAGTAAGTATTTTATAAACGGGAATTATTTTTATCTAGTCACACACAAAAATCGAATAACAGGATATAAATAGCTTCTTCCGCTATATTTGGAATATAATGAAAACGTCATTTTATCGTCAGTGAAAAGACCCGACAGATAATGGATTTTCCTTCAGAAATTAAATATTTCCCTTTCTTAGATTTTGACGCGTAATCTTTTATCATTATTCAGTCCTTTTTACCTCCTAAGGTAGTCATTAATAATTCTTCCACCCTGCTCAAACAGCTGATAAGCTGTATCTTTGAAGAAATATTTTTCTTAAAAATTCGAAACCTTAATGCTGTTAAGAACTGCCATATTTAATAAAATCTGCACCGCTATATATGGTACTTATTATTAAGATATATACTAGAGACGTTTCGAAAAAGTTCCGTCATTCTTTTTATTTAAATTTAAGATGGTACACCACAGGTGAAAAGAACAACTGTCATAAGAAACAACATTCGTTACTGTTTCAATGACGGATGGAATGTCAGCGTAGAAAGAGTGATGTATGCGCAGAGTGTCGAAGAAGAGAGAACATCAGTAGACTGGCGTGCCAGAGGTTATTCAAGTACAAACCACGATGGCAAGTAGACGTGTGGACAATGAGGTCTTCAATCGAAGTACGTGCTGTTATCCGGTATGAATGGGCACATTTGACCTGTGTTACTGTCAGGGGCGTCATAAGACTTATGGAGGTCATGGGCTTCTACACAAATGTAGGCCATGGGCCCCTACACAAATGAAAGCCCTACTTATGACCCTTAAAAGTAGACATTACATAACACACGTTGTCTAAAACTCGTATAAACAGTAACCCGAAACAAATGTGCGTGACTTATAATCCCACAAACTGGCTCGACCGACAGCAGCCTTTTAACTGAATGAGTAATGGTGATGTATGGTGATAGGCCTAGGCTTATATACATGGACGACGGTCATCATATGTAGCTGGGTGACATATTGTTCAAAAGATTCCCAGTTTTTCGAAGAATACGACCCGGAAATAACATTTGACCGTTGAAATTACTTGAATTCATGATATTATTAAGGCTGGCTGAGCTGAGAATGAGACCAGACTCCCATTGTGGTCAAGGCCCTGGGCCCTGTTGGTCCACGTCTTAAGACGTCCCTGGTGCCTGTCATCCATGAACGCCCACACACCGTATTTGGTAAAGAGGTCCGGATGGTCGAGGAAGAGGAAGGTCGAAGTGGGCATCCCTCTTCATACTGGAATGAAAACAATATTGCCCCATCGGGCTTTCACCTGTTCCCTGCTTTGAAAGTCGCACTCTTGGGACGTAGCATTCAAAAGAATGCTAAGGTAAATCAGGCCAGAGTAACAACTCCTTGCATTGCAAAACAACGGGTCTTACCATAGTGGTTTCTTCAAATTGATTGCGCGCTACGATAAATGTCTTGATATCAGTGGAGAGTATATCAGAAAAAAGTACAAGATGAGTGGTTCATGATGTTATGGTGTTTTTCTTTGGCAATTAAGTTTTCTATGAAAAAATTAAGCAAGGTTACTTTAGGAACAAACCTCGTACTCATCTGGGGAATCCATATGTGATTTTAATACAATCTTTAGAGTCCATAAAGACCGTATAGCGGACTCCATATCATCGTTTCAGCTTTATATCCTTTAATGATCTAAACTTAATAGAGCTAGGAGATATTTTTCATGAACCAATTTTTAGCCATTTACAAGACAATTCTTTTTCAATTCTTGCTATTAGTTCCCAATCTTCCTATGTATATCTTGTTCAAATTTTCAATCGTTAATAAAATACATTTGAAAGCGCTCAATTGTGCAGAAATTTTTTTATATACGATTATTTTGGATGGCAATTCGATAATTTAATTATAATTAATTAAAAACAATTGACTGAAATCAATTACTTAAAGAATTACAGATACAGTCACGTTGGCTTCATTTTTAGCGATTTGGATCAAAACTTTAAAATATTTTTTTCCCCACGTTTCAAAGCATTCAGTTAAACTGAAATTTTATATGCACGATTGTTTTGGATGACAATACGATACTTTAATGATAATTAATAGAAATTAATTGCCACTTAATACGGTGATTCTATCATATGTTCTTTTTAATATTTATATTAGTTGTAATTATTTGATAAGAAGTAACTAAAATAAAACTTTTCTTTGTTGACCTAAATAGGAACTGACTTAAATTTTTTTAAAATTTTACTTGTTTTACAGAATTTTGAAAGCGGAAAAAATGATGCGATGGAAATTTATTGCCGAAAAACAATCCTTGAAATACAGGATGCAGTACTCAAATTCTCTGAGTAAATCTCAGAAGGCCTTTACACCTTCTATGGCGTTTGGACACAACTATTAGTGTCTGACATACAAATAGGTTTGAAGATTATTCACAATCACTCGCTCTTCCTACATTAAAGCCTCAGTAAAAACTAATCGCTGGTTGACTCTTCACAGTCAAATCAACACTACTCTTCAACGGTCAAAACAAGGCTAACTCGGATACGTCGAGTGATTCGCTATTCATACGTCTCAAGGATGTTTCGAGAAGGATCAGCTTACATCATAGATCGTCACATTGGTACATTTCTCCTGTTAATTCCATCTCTATGGTCACCAAGTCACCAAAATGATCAACAAATTCGCCAAAAATGAGGCCAACTTCGCTCTATCGTCAAGTTTCTATTGAACGGCGTAGCTTCGGATGGTACACTTTTAACATAAAATAAATACAACATAGAGTAATACAAATGTATTACACATCCAAATATAAATTGTTTACTCTATTTTTAGTATTTTTTAGACAAACTCGTAGCAATATAATTACAATAAAAAACTATTTAAATGCAATTTTTTGGCAAAAAAAAATATGAAAAAATAGCGTATTTTCAAAACATTATCTTTTAATGAAATATGCTTCTATAATAATTATACTTTGGTTATATATATATTTCTGTAGAGAGCCTAAACTTGGCGTTTAGAAATATATAATTTTGAAATGGATCTATTAATTTTTCTATACACCAGTATAGTGAAATTTTAGTAAAAGACACTCGTCATTATTTGAATTCCTCGTACCTCTAAAAATAGTGTAATTTTTTCAAAGATTCTTGTTCAGGCACTCTGCAAAATTCCTTGGAGGCTGCGGTGGCCCAGTGGTCAAGGTATCGGATCATGGCAGGCATGTCATGAGTTCGTGCTCAGTACCACTAAAGACCCACCGTGTAGGGAAGCGATGCACGTTAAGAGCTTAAACGTCCTTCCGTTGGTGTGGTGTGGTAGTTAGGAGAGGGGTTGTCAGCTCAGGTATCGTCTTAGTCACTTGACCATGGTTTACAATTGCGAGGTCCGTCACCAAAAGCCCTCGTGTAGCGGAACAGTGCGATGTTAATATTCACTCACTACAAAAGTCCTTGCTATATATAGGCAAAATATTTTTATAAACGAAGCATTTTTCGTAAAAGGAGAATGTTTTGAAAATGTGTCATTCTTTCTTTTTTTTTTGTCACAAAATTGCATTTAAATCATTTTTTCGCGTTGCAATATTTTTATAACAATTTTATATGTATATTTTAATGCAACCGACACAAAATATCGAAAATTATATAATTATGCGCTTTTTCAAAATCGTGGTTCCGAACGTCGTCAATCAATGACTCATCTTTCTTTTACGTCAACGCTCACAAAAAAAAAGAAAGAAAAAAAGAAAGAAAATTAAAAAACCGGATGCTCTCTTTTATGAACTTTTGAAATACATTGTTACCATACGATTTTTTTAAAAAATAGTTTCCTTATGGCCAAACGATTTGTATTCTTAATTAGTCATCATTGTTTTACATTAGAAATTTGGTATTGAGTTACATTCATTAAAAAACAATATCTTTCCCCCAATAGTGATTTTGATTGTCATGCTAGACATTTTTAAACAATTCCCTTCTTCAATTCTAGTTTTGTTTTTCTAAATGCAGTGATTATTTACTGCGATGAGTCATTTATTATTTAGAGTTTCCTTAAAAAAACCAATACTAATTTCCAATGAATATAAAATAAAAAATATTTTTATTAGAAAAACAAATTTTCTGTGATCCATTTTGAAGTAATTTTATTTTATTTGATATGTATGATTAAAATCATGTCTTCTAGAAGCGTCAAATTTACTCTGGAGCAGGATATTTTTAAATAGAAAGCATAAATATCCTGCAAAATAAATAAATTATCAGCAAAATTGTGATTACTTTCATAGTTTTACGGAAAAAAATTAAAATAATTTTTTTTCTAACGTTATAAAATAACGTAGTTCTAAAAAGGTTTAAATTAAGTGTACTGTATATTATGTATATATATTTATAGCGAATTATTCAACGTCGTTAGGCAACGCTCGCAAAAGACAAAAGAGGAATTTACGTACCATTATTATTATTATTTTTTAAATAAATTAGCTCCTAACAATTTGTTAAAATTAATTTCGAATCTTTTAATTTTTTTTCGGGCAAACAATTTGTCTGTTTGATTAATTTATCTTTTAACTTTAAACATTTTTTTAATATTCGTCATGGAATAGATAATTTTACTAACATATTTCATTAGTTACAAATATTACAATGCATATTTATTTGTTTCAATTTAAATTAACTATTGATGCTTGCTTTTTAAAAATGTTCTCATTTTAAAGTAATAACATAATAATACTTAGTAAATTGTTTGAAATAATGGTCATAATAATTTGTATAATTCATCGGTAATTTTTACAAAATTGGAAACCTAAATTAATAATTAAGTATGATATAGCACAATTCAATAATAATAAGCCACTGAGAAACATTTCACAATATATGGGCGATAAAAAGTTGTAAAACATTTATGCATACAATTTTTAAAAGTATGTGTATAAATTAAAAATAACTCTGTGATTTTTTGCAATCACTGCATACGCTTTTACTAATGCGATTTCAAAAATTGAAAAACTGTTTTTGTTAAGATAAGATTTTAGCTTTTGGGAAATTCTTATTTAATTCGTAACTAAATCTGTAACAAGGGGAAGCTTTTGAAGAATAATAGTCTTCGTTTGATGATAATTAAGAATATTCCAACCTAGAGAGTTAAGCGAGAATCGATTTGAAAGAAAAATATAATTTAATGCTTTCAGAAATTTGCTGTTCCTCGACCGAACGGATTAAAGTTGATTTAAGGTTCTCATCTCAACCGACCATTTTGAGTTCGAGAGTATGATGTTAAGGCTATGAAACTCAGACCAAGACCTAGACTAGGGATTTATTTGAATATGTATTACGATGTGTTCCCGAAAATGTAAAAAATAATGAAAGTTTCTATAAAACCATATTTTTCATCGAATTTATGAAAATATTATTACAAATTTGCGTGGGGAAAAGTAGCTGATGATTCCAATTATTCAAATAATATCAGATTTATTGATAGACAAGAAGGATGATTCAATTCCTTTTCAACGTCAAATAACGCAAGATGTTAAAATAACGTCTCTTTGAGGTAATTTACCTGATTTAAGAGTGATTTGATCAAATACCCGAACTGTTTTAGTGAAATGATGAAATGAATAAGTTAGCATTTGTAGAGCTCTATTTTTTTTTTGCTTGTTTCCCCTCCCTTTTAACTCCCCTTTATTCTCGTCCGTGCTGGGCAGCGATGGGTCTCTGACATGATGCCGTCCCCCCAAATGACCTAAATATCATTTTTTTTAGTTATATTCTTTGCATTATTATCTTTCGATTGATACATCACTTTTGTATGCCTGCAAATTAGAAACTGGATAAAACTTAAATTGAAAAATGTAAACAATCAAATTAGGGAATTTGACCACGCCCTCTTTATAAATAAATAAAAAACTTTTTGATAATAAAAAAAGCTATTTTAAAATGGGAAATAATAACTGAAAAAAGGTGTTACTAATAAAGCAGGATATTTCTTAAGTACTACATTAATGTATAATTAAAAAAAAATGTTTGAAATTTTACTACAAATATCCTTTTTTTTTTAAAAAAAATACCAGCTTTATTATCTAATTATTTTGTTCATTAATTTCGAATAAATAACTTGTAATTCAATGATTATTGTTGTATTAATTTTTCTACTTTTAATATACCCCCTGTTTGCTAAATGAACACTTTTAAAGTCTTGATAATATTATTTCATCATTTCACGGAAACAGTAGGGATTTGATCGAATCGTTTACTTTCCTTGGGAAATAACCTTACTGAGTTCTTATTTTGACATCTTTCGTCAATTGATCCTCTCCCTTAGGGATTTGATGAAATCCCTAATTTAATTATTTCCCTGCGACATATACACAAAGAACTTTTTTTCTAGCTAATTCACAATTGTTCAAAACGCATTTGTTATAAACAGGTGTACAACGTTCCGGAAAAACGGCTCTTTAGTACAGTTACACCAAGTAAGACAAATGAAGTCTTTCTTTTTTATCGCAGTCTATGCACAAATTCTGATTTCGAAAAACTCTTGGAAATTTTCAGTAGGGTCGACACTAGAGCCTTCTCAATGATTCCTTGGCTATATCATATTATTCACCAAGTTTTCACCAACGACGATTGAGTCATAAATATGGTTTCCTTGTTCACATCTTTTGTGGTTGCCATAATTGTACGCAAGCTCATGTTGGGAAGCCAACTTTGCTTGCAAAACTCAATTTTTCCGTATGCAAGAAAGTTGCTGCGGGGAAAACAACATACACAGTGCGATTCAATATACTTATGTCAATTTCTGTGATTCTTTTGCTGGATCTACAAGAAATATGAAGTGTAATATTAATGCTCTTTCGGATGAACTTTATTGCATTCAAATCGATTTAAAAGTCTAGGTTTTCATGAGAAAAGTAGAGTTTCTACTGAATTAAAATTACATTTCATGTATTAAAAATGGCCGATAGATGATCCTGAAATTCACAATGAGCCCACAATAGGCAAAGAGTTGTTGTTGCTTCTAATGCCACCTGTCTGACGTAGTCAGATCGAGGCCCACGAAATTCATCGTGGCAAGGGGCTAGAAGTACGCCTGTCATTTGTCTTGGCCTTGAACACCATGCAGGAGACAGTACGGATTCGCTCGGCGAAATTCTGCGAAGGGACGATAGATGGCGACACCACCTATCTTCACCTCCACAATTTTAGCATGGAACTGAAGGGGAGGGAAATATTCTCCAGATCCCTGTACTCGTGATTCAGCCCACAAGATTTTCGGACCCACTGATTTAACGAGCACGTACTCCGTGTGTACTCGGAGGGTATTGGTGTTATCGGGCATCGAAACCAGGCCTTCCGGTCTGGAGTCCGATGCTCTAACCACTAGACTACCCACATACAGGCAAAGAGTAAAGTGGTAAACTATCGGCAGTAATTCACGAAATGAAATGCTGTGATTGGTTTCACTGTATGTCAGCGTTTCTCAAACTGTGGGGTGCGCCCCCTTAAAGGGGGCATGATAAATCTACGAGAGGGTGGGAGCATATAGAAAAGTCGAAAAAACAAAATATTATTTAAAAAAAAATTATTTACTTACTAAAAGTATAAAAACAAAATACAAAATAAAACGAAAAATACTCATTTATAGTGATGCAATACACTTATAAATGTAACAGCACTGAACAATATATTTTACAATTATTTCAACAATACCAAGAAGAAGCTTAATAACTACCAGTAAACCCATGGGCTTGACACTTATAATATTATATACAAAAATTGATAATTTGTACGGTTTATTAAAAATGCTTTCACTACCGATTAAAAGTTACTCGATTCGCTCCTCAAAGCTTCGTTTTCCAGGCAGGTTCGCGTGTGGGATGTATTGGGGGAGGGGAGAAAAAGGAATAAATAAGCAAATGATCTGAAATAAGTAAATCCCTTGCATTGAATTTCAAAGTCTTAGGAATAGTTTAGATTAAAGACGTATATATACGTCAGAGGTATTTAACTTACCAGTTGAGCGAGACGTATATATACGCTGGTGACACTTAAGAGGTTAAAGTCGTATTGTAGCTTTAGCATCCAAGTATAGTATTGAACTCAATGCATTTTATTTGAATGGAGGTGGGGGGTTCGCGATGAAAATTATGATTCAATATTGGGTCACAAATATTGAAAGTTTGAGAAGCACTACTGTATGTGCTTTATTTTTTTTTATGTTTGCATGTTCAATATAAACACATAGCTTTAGTCTTAATTTCTTTTGGGGTTACTTAATGTTTCTGAGTAGAAATGGGCTATATTCACGCGACGTCATATTTACATGATAACAACAATTACGTATTTCCAGGCAATCAATTCATAAATTCATGTGACGTCATAGAAAAAAACACGTGATTCATTAAAAAAACTTTATTTTTAAACTGTTAAACAATGTTTTAGGTACATACGTACTATCGCAACAATGCCAACGTTCAAGATAAGTCGCCAAATTGGCAACTCCGATTTCGCATGGGATGCACGCGCTGAATTGACAACCATATGCTTTGTTTCATATAATGTTGCCAGTATGGTTGCGATGATACGTTAAGCACCAAATTTTCTAAGAATGTTTAGTACTTTACGATTTGTCGGCCAAGGTGATAAATCGCCTAATGTTGTCATCAGCCCTGGACAAATATGCACTGAAACCATTTTCTTCCGTTTTCCGCGCGGTTTTTAGTAAGAATTCTTTAAGCTTTAATTTTTGCATATTTTATGTGCCGTTGCCAAAAGTACGCATTTGGCGAAATTTGTGCCAAGCTAATCGAAAAGTTCCAAGCATTTCTATTATTGTTTGAATAATTACAGTAAGGTTTCAATTGGTATCGAAGAATATTATTAAATGTCCTTTTAATTAAGATACGGGGAAACAATTTTAGTTCATTTATTAGATTTCAATTTACTTTATACTTAAACTACTAAGCAGTCCTTTAAGAACTGCAAGCAGATGTTTTTGTCACGATTTGAAAGAAAAACAAACAATCGGTGGATTAAATTGTAACGAACTCGATACACATTAATTGAATTCCAATAAAAAGTCGAGAGAATTGTCAATATTCCATTTCAGTTTCTTTTTGTTTAGTAATTAAGCTAAAGTATTTTTTCTCTGCGAGCTATTAACTGATAAGAAAAAAAAATGAATTATTCTGTCAGTTTTTGTTCATTTTTTATGGCTTTTTTATTACAATGCAGAGAATTGAAATCGCGTTATGATAGATTCTGATTTTCATATCGGGTTTGTAATTTTAAAAACACATTAAATGATTTCTTTTTTAAACAAAAACTCAGGTCAATAAAAAAGTTACGTCAAATTTGATTAACTGTAAAAACTATTCTGACATAATTTGATAGAATTTTTTTTCTAGAATTGAGGTAAATACTCTGCATAATACTGATTTAAAAAAGAAATAACAAAGTAGTGTGGAATTCTTTTATGAGATTATTTGTCTTGATAAAATAAGTTTTGAAATATTTTAGGCCTAACATGTATTAAATCACACAAGAAAAGGATAAGCTAATTCGTTCAGTGTTTTTGAAAATACATTTTAAATAGTTCTTTTATGAAGTATGATTGAAAAAACTAACATCTATCTGTCACCAACTGTATTAATATAAATGTAAAAAATCTAATTTTATGCTACCAAATACTGTAATATTCGAATTAAAATACCTTACAAACCTGTTAAAATTAAAATCCACTTTTTTTTCAAAATTTCTGAAATGTAATGCATAGTCAGATTTTTTATACACTGCTCAAAATAATTAAAGGATATTGCGGTTTTAGGTGGATCTTGTGGCTGGGAAACCTTTTAGCTGATTGATACATGGTCGACAGACGTAGTAGGTTATATGAGAACAAATTACACATGTTTGGCAAAAAAAAAATGCATTTTATTGCGCATTTGTGTACAAAAGGAAAAAAACACAATTTATGCATATGAGGAAAAAAATAAGAAAAGGTGTTTTCTTCAGAGAAAATCATTTTCAGTAGGGGGTATGGTTTCCACGGACGGCCAGCAACGTTGAGTACCTTTGAGGCATGGAGTCAATGAGGCTATTAATCACGAGTTGGGGTATTTTATCCCACTCTTCCAGAATTGCTCTTTCCAGTTCTTGGAGAGTTTGTGGTGGTGGTTGGCGGCCAGCAACTCGTCTTCCTAGAGGGTCCCAAACGTACTCTATTGGATTCATGTCAGGAGAACACGTTGGCCATTCCATTCGTACGATTCCTTCCTCGAAAAGGAAATCCTCCACTAGGTTAGCACGATGTGGCCTGCAGTTGTCGTCCATTAAAATTAAGTCATCTCCGATTGCTGCAGCGTAAGGAACTACAATAGGTCTGAGGATCTCATCCCTATTTTGGCGAGCAGTCAGAGGTCCATCTCGAATGATGTAGAGGTCTGTGCGCCCGTCAATGGAGATGCCACCATACACCAACACTCCCCACCGCCAAATCTGACACTTTCGTGCACGAACGCAGGATTATTCCTACTTCCACGGTCCCTCCAGATGAAAATTCGCCTATTATCCGGATGAACAGAAAAACGGGACTCGTCAGAAAAAAGAACATTGCTCCATTCATTTCTCCTCCAGATCACATGCTCTGTTGCCCACTCCCTGCGGTCGCGACGATGCCTTGATGTTAGCCTAACATATACCATCGGTCGGCGAGGATACAGACCTACACCATGGAGCCGGTTTCGGACATTCTGAGTTGAAACCGTGGTGCCAGTAGTCGAGTGAAGGTGTTATTGGAGAAGAGTAGCGTTCATATTTCGGTGTCTCGGAGCCGTTAACACTAAATAACGATCTTTATTGGGCGTTGTTGCCCGTCTACGACCTTGTCCTGGTCTTCGACCTGCACTTCCAGTCTCCAAAAAACTGTTCCAGATCCTGGAAATCACACTTTGTGACACTCCAATGGCTTGCGCTACTTCGGCATGCGTTTGGCCCCCTTCTAACCTACCAACAACTCTCCAAGCTTCTGAATCGATTAAATGACTTCGCTGAGACATCGTACTCATCGAAACAAAGCAGTCACTGAATGTCGATCATCCTTGTCTCCATTTCAGTTGAACGTCAAATTTCATTCGCTGCCGCTGAAGCGACGTTTTTGACGTCGAACTCAAAATTAGCATACTCTACAGTTTGAAAATCAGAAAAATTTGCATTTGTGATTATCTTCTTCCATTTTCGGCAAAAAAAATTTCGCTTATATCTTTATTTTATATATAACTTTCAATATCCTTTAATTGTTTTGAGCAGTGTATTTAAATTTATTTAACAAGGAGAGGGCATGACTAAGAAAATTCATTTGGAGTCAAAACTTGGTGTAATAGTAGTACCCTTTTAGGGTGTTCAACCCTCAATGTAATTCCTCCGAATGGCCAGTTAATTCGCAGAAAAAAGCCTTCGAAATTCATGCGTAGCTTTTATACAATTAAATTTCAATTTCTTCCAACGATTTCGTAGCTTGGGTCATATATCGTCTGCATACTATGCGCGAGGTCTAGGTTTGATTCCTCGGTCAATTTTTTTTCATTTCATTTAGTTATTTTTAAAATTAAATAAACTTATTTATGAACGGTTTATTAAATATGAATGAATTTCCTTAGTCGTGCCCTCTCCTTGTAAGATACAATAAAAGTTTTGAAAAATTCGTCATTTTCAAAATTCATTTTTATCTCAGAAATGGATATCAAACACATCAATGAAATGTTTTAAATATCAAGAATAATAGAAAAAAAATGGCGTTTTTATGACAAAAATCCAACAAGGCAATGTTTTTGAAATTGCCTCAAATTCAAATGAGGGACTGCTAAAATGATTTCATTGAGCCACTTGTGGCCCGCTGGCCATGGGTTGAAAACGCCTATATTATACCATATCTCATAGTTAAAATATATGGTACTCACACCTAATATATTGCCGAGTAATTACGTCAAATCAAAAGACGTCGCCAAATAATACGATATGCAGCAAATAGTGGAAAACCGTTCCCTTGTATGTTCATACACAGCAATAATAATGATGATGCAATTCAGCGACGCTTTCTGATTTGGCGAAAATGGCCGGCAGTATAATACAGCTAGTATATGTATTGAATATGATAAGAAATGAAAATTAATTAAACCTTTTTTCGCTGGTATAAAATACATCACAAGTTCATTCTGGTAATTCATAATTATCAATTTTCTATGACTTCATATTTTTTTAATACTTATCATAATTAGTGTTTAAATAATATGAAATCATATAATGGAATATTTTACCTTTAAGGTAGTTTTAAATATACTCTGTTTTGAAAACTTTAGATTTATTTTTTAGCATCTTCGACTATCTGCTTTTAAGTAAATTCGGATTTCAATGTTTTTTTTTTTAATTTTTAATTTTTAAATACAATAAATATAATCTTTTTTTTTTAAAAAAAAAAATTTACAATGCTAGGCTCCATGAACGGAGAGAACTTTTTGTACCTTAAAATTACATTGTATCATAATAAATTACTAAAATTTTTCTTATTTCTAAAGGCGTAAGATTTTAAGAAAACTTGGTACCCCAAAAATCACAAACCTATCGTTTTTTTTATTTTCATTTAATCTTATTCTTTGCATTATTATCTTTCGATTGATATATCACTTGTGCATGTCGGAGAGTTAGAAGTTGAATAAAACTTCATTTGTAAATAAATTAGGAAATTCAGCCACGCCCCCTTTTTAGAAAAAGGAGCTAAAAAAGCGTTTTGATGAAAAAAAATCTAATTTATAAAGAGAAATAATAACATTAAAAAAAGAATGTGCAATATATAAAGCAGAATATTTCCGAGGCAATACATACAATCATTTTTTTCTTTGTGAAATGTGTGCATGTAAAATTTTTAAATTAAGGCATTTTTTATTAATATAATTTCAGTTCTTATTCCTAATATATTTTTCATACAAATGTAATACTTTAATATTATAAGAAGAAAAACAGCTAAAATTTCTGTCGTGACAGAAAAAAAATATTTTTTAACGTTTTTCTTGAATTTTCTTGTGCAATTAGTACTCTCTATAAGTTGATCATTTATAAAAATGTGTGGGTTGAAAAAATATGAAAATGCAATTATTTTAAAGAAAAACGTATAACTAATATCTTAAAGTGGTATTTTAAGTTTAATTAAGGTTATAATAATTATTTTTTCAGAATTATAAACTTTAAACTGGTTTTTCTCAGTTTGTGTTTTTCAAAACCTTAGTGCATTCAAAATGCTACTCCTTTGACAATTATTTACCAATCACTTCCATTTTTTTCCTGCGTGTTAAAAATAAAGCATGTAATAAAATTAGGGATCCGTTTTTCTATAAACTGAATACTTTTTTTAAAAAAATAAATAAAATGTAAGCTATGTTGGCTTTTTCGTTGATTTTTAGCCTGTATATATCAACATTTTATTTTTTTCCTCGAATACGAATGAAGTTATTCTAAAATAGATCCCTAAAGTTGTTTAGAACATCCATAAGAATATTATAAAAAAATGTCTGGTCAGAAAATTAATTTTTACAAAAGGAGAAGAGAGAGGACTTTAAAATGTTCCCAATTTTCTTCAAAAAATTTAAATTTTTAAAATTGTGTGAATAATATATGAAAATTTTCATCTGGTATCATTTTCTTGAATAGAAACATTGTATAAAATGCTAAAATATAATTTTTTAATACGTAAATAAAGAAATTTGCTCAAAGAGTACCAAGTCCCCTTAAAAAAGAATTCTTTTTTTATTTCTAATGGGGTTGTGGATTGGTTTTTTACCATTGAATACCTAGTACATTCTCCGGGAACTACTATCTCTTTTTAGTGTGGTACCATATAGCCGCATGCGAATCACCGCAAGTAATATTGACGCCCAGTTTCCTCCCCAGAGAGAGGCACCTGAGCTGTGGCGATGAGAAACCGTACTCAGGATTTTAATTTTGCCGAGAGCAACTAAGCGAAACAGGCACTCAAGGGATCTTTTACATGCCGCATTGTCATGCGGCATTGTCGCTATCGATTTTCTGTATCATGAAGATCCACCGACTTGGGCCGTGGTCAATCTCGCAACCTTAGGCGTACAAATCAGCGACAAACCAACTACGCCACCCTGCCGGCCAATTAGAATCCTAGTCCTAATTTTTTTTTCATTTGAAAACAGTTCGCATTCTCAACAACAGTTCACATTCTCAGCAACGAAATACGATACGTATTTCGTTACTATCATTACCCTTTAAAATTTATCTACTCTATGATATGTATACTTGAAAACTTACAATGCACGTTACATTTGAAGTTTAAATCAGAATTAAAGAAGTTCTTGAAACAACACTCAAGATCTCTTACAAGGATTTTTTCCGTAACCGTTTCCTGCTATTAGGAAAGAATTTCTCCAGTCAGGAAGAAAAAGAGAAGAAAATTGTAACTTAAAAGAAATTGTTTCTCTCTCACCCACTTTATTGTAAAAGACCTGAAATCCGTGTTCAAAGAGTTTTAAAGAAAGGAATAAACACTTTTTTCTGGCATCTAAGAAAGTGAAAAGAAAAAACAAAACTTGACAACTTTTTTAGAAAAGTTGTCATATATATTTTTTTGTTTGATTTATTATACATACATTTTTTTCCTTTCATTTCTGTTTTTGTTTTTGAGAGAGGATTATTTTGGATTTATCACAGCAACTGGAAGTAGCTATTTGAACAAATTACCTGTTATCTTAATACGTTTTGATTTCAAATAATTGCAAGATGTTTACGGCAATTATAAAGGGTGTTTTTCTTCTAATTTTATGTTTTTCCTCTATCGTAGGTAATAAAATTTGTCCACAGCTTTATGGAACTCATCAAATAAAAAAAGAACCGGGTGTTTAGAAAATACTTAATGGATTTACGTGTACAATGTTCACAGATTTTCAAATATTTGGCGATAGAGAGAGAGAGAGATGCTAGAGTTGTTGTTTTGTGTACTGAAATATTTCTAGGGTAGCTATAGGGATTTTATAGGAAAAAAAATGGAAATTGAATTAAGTGAAGTTGCCAAATCCTAATATGGAAAGATTTCATTATACTAAGATTTATACTAGTCGAATGCTTTTCATTTTTTTTTTTTTTGCTGCGGTACACGTTTAATAATTTCAAAATTTGGTGGTACACTAACAATATAAAATATATCTAAAGGAATTTTATTTATCTGTAATGCTCTTTGTAAAATAGTTTATGATAATAATTTTCAATGCTACAAGAGTAATATGTATGACAATAACAATAAAATGTTTATTGAGTAATTAATTACCAATTCATTATAAGAATACATTTAATGTGAAATTTGAGTTTGTGATGATTTTTGATCATTTCGTTTACATTGGGTCGTAAAAATGAGATAGTGACACTCTCATTTTCCTCATCTACGTTTAAGTCTCCATCTTTTTTCACTTTTATATTTGTTAATGCTGAAAAACCGTGAATTCACTCAAATAAGATGTTGAAGATACTAAAAATATTTTTAAAGCTTTTTCGGATATTCTGAGATATAATTGCCTCTAATTTTAATTCAAAATGATTTCATTGACTCTTCCGAATGTTTTGAAATTAAATCTCGATCATTATGGCGCAAAATTATATATATATATATATATATATATATATATATATATATATATTTTTCCCTCTTCATTCAAAGTTAACTCATGTACAGAAACTCATGTTATCAGAAATGGATCACAAACTCAATCATTTTTTTATATTGTTACGTAGATTCGGATTCGAGGATTTTATGCAAAACAATCACAAAGAAAATCAGCAGTTCTTTAAGAGCGATGTGAATTTATTATCGAAAATCCAATCCTTTAAATACAGGATTCAGCAGCAATATTCACAGGGTAAATATCCGAAGGTCTTCACACCTTCAACAGCAATCAAACACAATCACCAGTGTTTAAAAATACACGTAGGTGCGGCGATGTGATAGCTATATGAACTAGTATCAACATCACGCGAAGACGATTGTTTTGGGGTGATCGTCTAAGTACTCGCATTTTCATTCGGAACGGAAGGTACCCAGAACGAACCTTCCTTCATACGTAAAGATTATTCACAAGCACAGCCGAACTAATCGCTAGTCAAAACAATCCTCTTTTTATCGAGCATATTTTATAGGCGCGACAGAAACTACTAGAAATATAACCGCACGTGACATTAGTGGAGAGATCTACTACTTTCTAGAAGATTCCAGAGGGTTCCGAACTCGCCAACATGGTCGCCAATGACGCCAAAAATTATCACCAAATTGGCCGCCAACTTGGTCGCCAAAAATGATGCCAACTTGACTCTACGGCCAAGATTTCGTCAAGTTCTAATTGTATCGCCAAACGTGAAGGGCGGCATTGCTTGTGAATAGTACAATTTTAACGTGAAATAAATATAACATAGAGTAATATAAATGTATTAAACACTCAAATACAAATTTTTTACACTATTTACACAAAATTCGTAACAATATCCATCTATCCACGAAAAGATAAGTTAGATATTATGCGAACACCCTCAATTTATTTCTATAAAACAGCCGAATGATTCAGTTTTGGATTTTATTTTTTTCACAGAGTGTAGTTAATTATTTTAAAAAAATTGGAGGCACACTTTAAGAATTTGACGGCACAGTGGTTGAGAATCAATGTAGTAGTCATTACCCGTCCGCTTCGATGGGGTTTTCGTTGTATTGTGTGACTATACACTGTTTTTAAGTTATTATTATTTCTTTTATCTAAGTAGTCCTATCGTTACACTTTTGATGCATCAAAAAATATTTCTACATATTTCTACTCTTGATTTTAAAAAGGACAGGATTTGAGTTTGTAACGGGTTTACCCGCAATCTTTCCCCTAATAGTCCTCTTGGGGAGTATTGGGTCTTTTAAAGTTATATTATTATAAAACTTTCTCCCGAAGAAGAAAACGTGATCATGTAAATTAAGACTAATATATGGAGTCTAAGTCTTCAGATTATAAGGAGAGATTGGGTAGACTGCTAGCGGAGCAGGGATTAATCAAACTTGAAGTGAGGCGCAGATATTTAGTATCTGATAATTGTTAGATGTAAGTTGATGATCTGCCACTTGATTTAATCTAGATTAAGTAGATAAAAAGTCAGAGCTATTGTATTGGCGTTACTGTTCTAAGTATTTAAAGTCTTCTCATATCTCGCGTACCTCGTTAATTCTCTTCATATTTAATAATTGGGTGAATCATTTAACTTTGGTTGATTGAATTTGTGTTGTGGTTCGTACCTGTGAATAAATTGATTTTTTTAAATATAGCTAGTCTTCCTTCTTTTTCTCTCTCACCTTTATTTGCGTCGGCAAGACCTTTACAAGTTTCTTAAACATCTTCACTTTCCTATGAAAGCGAAGCAGAAACTAAATCAATCAACTGGGAGATTGGTTTCCCATTCACCCCTTTACCAGCGCTGTTGCGCTGCACTCAATGTGGACTGCTATCTATTTTTATGCAACGTCAACAAATTATTCTCCGTTCAACTTATTATGATGAATGCATAATGGAGCTTTCTCTAAGGTTCCGCTTAAATGTTTAACAGTTACCGTTAAGTTTCTTAAACAGAAGTGTATTTGTCTTTTACGCTTCCGTAACCCCCCCCCCCTCTTTTTAGTCGATTTCTACCAACCCCATTTTTAGCGGGTCTCTAAACAATAAAAGAAACAAGTTTGTCAGATTTCACGTTTGTACACCTAATAACTCACTAATGAGATTTTTTTAAAATCTTTAATGCATCCACAAATTGGATAACTTAAAAGAGACGATTTCAGATAAAACTGTTCTTAGCACATCTTACGACTATAAGTTCTAACCTTACGATAATATATAATGACTTACAGTGAAAATCGTTTAACACGAAAATGAGAGAACTGAGTGAAGTACTTTTTCGTATTACAAAATTTCCGTATTAAATGATATTGCAATATATGTATTGCACAAAATGAAGTTTATTAGAGTACATTTTATTTACATAGATGTGTATACATGAACGTATTGAATCATTGACACAAAAACATTCACAAGATCTTAGTGATATTTAATTCTTAATTTTCAAATATTTAGAAAACAAAATATTTATTGATTTTTTGGAAAATAATCTGATATTTTTTTAGCATTGTCTTTCTAAGCATCAAATTGTCTACAAATCACTTGATGTCAATTTAAAAATACAATTCACCACACAAATTGTAATGTGCATCTAAAGAAATGCGCATTCTTTTCACGATGTTCCCCATTTCGGAAGATGTGGGCCCTGAAGCTGCATTATTCATTTTCGTCACCGGAATCTACATCAATGTTTTTTTAGCTTTGAACAAACTCCAAAATGTCCTTATCTACTACAATTAGGTCTGTTTACACATTATCATCAACTATTGCAATGAATTCTTCCAATGATTTTGTCGTGTGAAGCAATTTTCGATCCGTGTTAAGAGAAAACACAATGCATGAAAATACATAGTAGTTTGTTAAGACCGTCACATTATTTCGTCTTAAGCGTTTTCGCGTTAAGCGTACTTCACTGTATTTAAAAAACATTCTTTTGCTCTTGCTGGCAACAGCAGTTTTTTGTTTTACTTACCGTAACATTTAAAATAACTTAAGGTATCCGACTACGTTCGGAACCGTGATTTTGCAAAAGCATATAAATGGATAATATTTATGATATTTAGTGTTACTTAGATTAGAATACATGTATAAAATTGTTTTAAGAATATTATTACAATAAAAAATTATTCAAGTACAATATTTTGACAAAAAATGAACATAGAATGACCAAATTTCAAAACAGTCTCCTTTTATGAAAAATGCTTTTATTATAATAATATTTTAGCTCAGACCTCTGTACAGAGGCTCAACTAGAATTTTTGAAATATATAACTTAGAAGTGAGTTTATTCATATTTTACGACAACAGAGGGGAGCAATTTTAAGAAAATTTTAAGAAAGAATTTTAGAAGAATTAGAAGGAAAAATTTTAAGAAAAATATACGCCAATAATTATTTCAATCGGTAATAATTCTGAAAATAATGTGAATTTTTTAAAAATCCGGAGAAGTCTTTACTTTATATAAGCAAAATATTATTTTTTATTGAAGCATTTTTTATAAAAGGAGAACGTTTTGAAAAAAGGTTATTCTAAGTTAATTTTTTGACCAAATATTGTATTTAAATAATTTTTATTTTGTCATAATGTCCTTAAGATAATTTTATACATGTATTCTAATCTAAGGGACACTAAATATCATGAAAATCCTCCATTTATGCGCTTTTTTAAAATCATGTTTCCGAACGTAGTCGGATATCTTAAGCATTTGAGAAGCAGATCGTACAATCATACCACAATACTAGCATAGAAATCATACTATTAGCATAGAAATTAACAAATATTTATTTCCTAAATGAGTTTATTCTCAAAATTCTGTTACCTATTTTAGTACTTCTTTAGCGATAAATCATTACAGGGGAGGAGGGTAAACATGGTGGTATATTTGTGCCATGTCGCTTCTGTTTGATGTATGGGTTTCCAATAGTTAGAAAGCAAAGGTTGTGAGTGTGTGTGATAATTACTCTAACGTCTCAATAAAGTTATATCTTCAATGAACATTTGTGCGAGTTTCGTAATATCCTTTCGGAATTTTTTTCAAATAATAGAACAATACCACCATTTTTATTAATGTGTCATTTTATTTTATTTCTATTTATTACTTTAATTTTTTTCACTAATATTCAATACAATGTCAAACAAAGCATATTCTTCTTGAAATCGAAGTTTAGAATGAGTTGTCATTCCTCAACAAAAATAACATTCGAAACTTCCTTTAAATGCTATTTTGGAATATATTCTGGAATATTTTTATTTAATTTTTTTTTTTTTTTGTGGACAACAAACTCGATAAAATGTTAAACCATTTTGGTACATTTTCATGCTTGCGCGTTGAAAAACTCATTTTTAAAGTAAAATGTTTCTTAAAACTTTCAATAATTAAGGGGTATTCTAGTCTAGAAATTCGAACAAATCGATTTCTTCTGTTCACACTTTCAAAGTTTTAAATATTTAAGAATATGTGCTTAAGATAATTTTTTAAAATTATAATTATTTTTTTGAGATATAGGTATTTTTGTGATGTGGCATATAAACTGGCTTGGTTGGAACAAATCGAACGATGGATGATGGGGATTCAGAAAGCTTACGACAAACTGGCCAGTTGGGTGGCGTGATTGGTTTGTCCATGACCTTGTGCTTGTAAGGGCCTTAGCACACACGCATTTTTTGAGCAACCGTTTCACCCAGTTTTTTCAAGCAGCTGAGGGTGAAGGGTTACCGTAAACAAAACGACATGCTCTGACTTCCGGCGCGTTCTATCTCCACATTGAAAAATTACTCGCCGATTTCCCTGCTTTGAAACTTCAAGGTGACCTGCTGCATTCCTAATCCCCCCCATCTTTTTGCGAAACGGGATTTTGAAGATTACATAGGCATAGAAATTTTTCAACTTCGTCAATCAAAGCTCTCTCCATCATTTCGCTCTATTTTAATATGTATATTTCTGGTACTGCGCTTGACGAAGCCAAGGCTGTCATCTTTTTCGTGACGTAGGAGTCGAAGAACCCTATTGGCTGAAATTTGGAGCAATTTTAATTTCGAACAACTTTTTTAGCTCACTAGCAACAAGTTGTTCGATACCTTTGTTATGACAACTCAGTAAAATTGCTCGAAATGGTTAATTGAAAGAAAAATTGCTCCAAATACATGTACGTGTGATAAGACCTTAAGTTTGCTAGTTCGACTGCTGCCCAAATCGGTGGATTTTCATAATGCAAAAAATCGACAGCGTCCCTGTCGTATGATTTTACGGCATGTAAAAGTTCTCTTGAATGTCTGTTTGGCTTGTGTGCCCTCGTCAAAATTAAATTCCTAGAACAAAGTATCATCGTCAAAGCTCAGGTGCCTCCCTCTGGGGAGGAAACTGAGCTTTAAAATTAGTTGCGGTAATTAGTATTGCCTATATGGTGTCGCACTAAAAAGTGATACCAGCTCCTGGGGAATGTACTAGGTCTGCAAAAGTTAAATACCAATATGCAGCCCCATTGAAACCAAAGGAGTCACTTTTTAATATTCTTAATTTTCAATTCACTCAAGGTTTTGGGACTTAAAAGTCTAAAATGTCTCAGTTCGATATCTTTTATTTTTTTAATCATTAATTCTTTTTTTCCCACTGCTAATAATTATCCGATTCAAAATGGAAGATCTTTTTCCAGGTGACAAGTTATCAAGAGATTATTACCTTATTAGAAAACAAGGAAAATCAGTTCTTTAAAAAGTACAATAGCAATATCTTACAAGATGAAGAATAATTAATTCACTCAAGTCAATAACTCTTGCTTATAAAGGTATGAAAAAGGATTTTTTTTTTAAGATTGAAGACTCTTATGTTTAATTTTTTTTTTTAAGATTTGATCTTTTTAATTATTTTAATGTTTCTGAAGTAGAAGTATTTAATTACTTAGGTCTTCATTAAAACGAAAGCGATTTTTGGGATTGTGAACGTGCACGGCCATTACCGACTCTTTTTAATGAATAATGTGGTTTTAAGTGAGTTTTTCTGTATAAACGCCGGTTTGTAATTTTCTTTAATGTTTTTTTCTTGCGTGAAGATATGAAGATTTATTTATCAGATGATTAAAACGCGATAGTTTTGGGTTTTAAAGATTAAAAAAAAATCGCCTACTAGATTTTTAAGATTAAAGGGTTTCTTAAGGATGTAAATAATGGAACAAAAATATTGTATGTATGAATTAATAACTTAAAACGGTTTTTGAATTGCTAAATTTGACTGCAAGACTATTTATTTATTGATATATTTAAGAGTAATACAGTGAAATACATTTACCGCGAAAACACTTAAGACGAAATATCAATTAACACGAAATAATACAACAGTACCGTCAAACTGCTATGTATTTTCATGAATTCTTAACACGAAACGAAAATCGCTTAACACGAAAAGATTTCTTTTTTGGAAGAAACAAATTGCGGAAAACACCAGACAGAGGAAATGTTTTAAAAAGTTTCTGCATCATCGGAAGAATTCGTTGCAGTAGATTGCGAAAATGTGTGTACTGTTACAATAATGGCAGACAAAGACATTTTTTGGAGTTTGTTCAAAGTTGAAAAAATATCATTGATGCAGATTCTGATGACGAAAAGGAAATTAATAATGCAGCTCCTGTTCCCTCGTCATCATTAATGAGGAGCATCATGAAATGTATGTGCAGTTATTTAGACGGTCATTCCAAAGATAAAAGGAATATAAAAATGGACGCCATCGAACAATTTGTTGGCAATTTGATGCTAAAAAAACAAAGCAGCAGAAAATATCAGATTATTTTTCAAAAATTGAATACATTGGGTGATCGGTTAACGAACAGATTGGTTAACAAACAGATTGGTTAACGAACAGATCGGTTAACGAACAGATTGGTTAACGAACAAATTGGTTAACGAACACTTTCACGAAAGATTTTTGTGTTCGGATGACGAACACATATTCGGATAACGAACACTTTCAAGAAAGATTTTTTGTGTTTGGACAACGAACACATATTCGGAGGTTATCAGGAGACACCTCTTAAATTATGGATCAAATTTTGACAACTGCTAAAGATCTGGAATTGGAGGGGAACGAGTATGACATAGAAGAGCTCATATGGGACATGAAGATGAACTGACGATAGAAGAACTCCATGAAATTTTGAATGAAGAACACTAAGAAACACGACGAAATGTGTCTCCTTCTGAACAAGAGGAAGACGAAAGAGGACCAATGCCGACATCTGCCATTAAAGATCTTTTTAAAAAGGGGGATGTTGTCAGAGCAATAGTCTTAGAATGGCACCCAAACCAAGCTGATGTCAGTAGGGTTGGGGATCTTTACAATGGCAATGCTATTAATTACTTCCGGAAAAACCTGAAAAAGAGAGAAAAGCAATCGACATTGGACATGTTCTTCAACGCCCCATAAGCAAAAAATGAAAAGGACTGATTAATATGCAAGACTATATGTGTGTATTATTTTTTAAAAAACTTCCTAAGAAATTATACATTTTTTTAAAATTTAATTTTTAGGGTCTCCAGAACGAATTAATCATTTTCACATAGAAGTCTATGGTGAATCGATGATCGGTTAACGAACAATTAGGATAGCAAACATACTCTTGGAACGGATTATGTTCGTTAACCGATCACCCACTGTAAATATTTTTTGTTCAAAAACTTGGCATTTTTGTATTAAATTTCATTAAGTTATTGTGAATGTTTTTGTTTCATATATTTTTATTAAATGCATGCATATATGCACATCTATGTAAATAAAATGTACTCTGATAAACTTAGTTTTGAATATATATTTTTTTGTGCAATATCCTTTAGCACGAAATGCTTTTAACCGAGAAAAAATTTTCAGTTCTCTCAATTTCGTGTTAAACTGTTTTTTCACTGTATTTAAGTTTATAACATATAATATTACTCAGAAATTTCAAAAATAGCCTTAAAAAGTATATAATGTTTTTGATATCGATACAAATGTTTTAATGAAATCAAATGGCTGAAAGTGACTTAAATTGTGTCAATTTGCTATTTTTTTTAACGGAATTCTTTCATTTGATTTGAAATAAAAAAATGTAATGGAAGTAGATTTTTCCTCTGATAATGTAAAATTGAATGAAAAAATTCAAATATCTGTCGATTAATTTGGCATTTTTTCTGGCTCATTGTGCTTGTGAAGTACCAATTTTTATTTGCCATAAAAAGTTAGAAAAAGAATCTTCAATATTAAAAATGTTTGGTAAAAAATCTGAGCTTGAACCAACCTTTAAAGAATGAATTTATTTTTGTATTAAAAAGTGTGCTAATTAATATAATTAAACATTTTTTTGTACTTTGTTTTAACTATGCATTTCTATACTTTTCACAGTAAAACTTTTAGATTTTCTAGTGCTATACGTGTATGAATTTGACAGGATTGATGTTTCCCAAAATAGTAAGTTTACTTTACTGTTTGAGACATCGCGTGACGTCATAGCCACAGGATAACTGCAATCAGGTGTTTCCAGCCAATCAGTTCCTAAATTCAAGTGACGTAATTGTCATATGATAACTGCTATCATGGGCTTCCATCCAATCACTTTATGTATTCCGCTGTTGCACTTCTGATTTTTACAGAATATTTCTTCCACTCATAGATAGATAAAATGCATGTAGAGATAGATTTAAAACTACTCGTACAATATTTTTTGAATTTTGAAAAATGTTTTCGGAAATGTTTATGTTTGAATATCTTTATCCAATGAGCTCAATTTGTGTGACGTCATAGTCACATGATAATGATAATCACGAGTTTTTAGCCTTCCAATCAGTTCAAAATCTCATGCGACGTCATAGCCACACGATAAAAGCAATCATGTGTTTCTAGCTAATCAGTTCATGCGCTTCGTTGTTGCCAATTTTTATTCTTTGCAGAAACTTTCTCTTAAAAAATACAAATTTGTCAACAACAAGAATGCACATAGGTAGACAAAATGCATTTTATTTAAAAGTGCATGCATAAAATAGTATTTTTTTAAAATTTTAAAATTTTTTGAAGAAACTTTTTTTTATTACATTTAAACATTTTTACCCAATTATAAAATGTGAAATTTTACATAAGTTTTACAAATAGAACAAGTACAATTAGTTTGATGTCTATTTTGAATTCAATGGAGAACACGTGTTTATCTTTATCATGTGATCTTCATGAATTGAGCCCATTATCAAATTTGAATACTTCAATTATTATTTTTAAAACCAGAAACTTTTGTTCGCTGTATATAATTTATAATAATATTTCTGAATATGGAAATATGTACATTACTTTCCCCGGGATGTATATTAATAATATTGAAGTTATTCATGTTTTTTGTCATGAATATTAGTATTAATTACTTTATCTCTTCATTGTATAAGTGTGTTAATAATTTTCAATTTATTTTGAATTATTTATATTGTCATTTCTATTCAGCAACGATCGGAATTGCAGAAGCTATTAAGAGCGTGGAGTTTACTTTTTATGACTATGCACAATGGCACTTTTAGTTTCAAAAATGAGCCTTTTTCCAGTTTATAACTTCAGAAAATACTATTTCTAACTATCTGTTTCGTCAAATGGCATTTCTTTAGGATAGAATTACGGGACAAATAGTTCTGAATTCAATTAAGTGAAAGCGACTTCAGTGTCGAGGGAAAAAAATGTCTGAAATGAAAATACGATATATATCTGTTAAAAAAATCGCATTGTGTTCGAGAGTTTGAGAAAAAAGAAGCAGAGTTTTCGAAGTAGTTTTTTTTTGGTGTTTATTGTTTTGATTTATTTCAAGATCTTTTAGAAAAAAATAGAAAACATTTCTTCCTAACTTCTATAAAATAAAAAGTAAGGAGTGTTTTGATAAAAAAATACAATCACATAGTTTTTTTTACATTAGAGGGTACTCGTGTAAATGATATAAAACTTGATTATACACTATTAAATTAAGAAGATTAAGAATTTAGTCAAGTTTATTTGATTTATAGTTGATATTTGTTTGGGAGATATATTAAAGGGATACTATTTTTATACGTTGTATCAGTTAAATTAGAATATTCATAGAAAATTGCTATTAGAATGTCCTTACGTGAAAAAAGTATTTAAACGCACATTCAACGAGAAAAAATAAATGAAAAAAAAAATATATAAATGGAAAACAAGCTCATTTTAAGGTATCCGACTAGGTTCGTCACCGTGATTTTGCAAAAGCATGTAAATGGATAATACACTCAAGAACATTGAAAATAGCAACCCAAGAAGGAAGCATCGGATTGAAATGAAATTTAATACACATAATGACACAGATGAGAGATTCATTTGATCTCAAAAACAAGACAATTAAACGAATACAGGGCGTGCAACGACACAAATACTGGGCAACTTCAATAGCGCGTTCGACCACCTCCAGTTGCAAAACATGCCGCCACACGGTCAGCCATTGAGTTGATTAGACACCTTATGTTGTCCTGAGGCAGATGGGCCCACAAATCTTGAACAGCCAACTCTAAATCATGTACAAAGTGACACGATGGCATCTGCCGTTTTAGCTGATCCCACACGTGCTCTACAGGGGACAAATCGGGGGAGCGGGCCGGCCATGGAAGAGTCCGAAAATGACGTAGGAGGTCTTGCGCAACTTTTGCTGTATGCGGACGAGCATTATCTTGCTGTAAAATTCCCCCTGGGAGACCATTTAGGAAAGGTCCTACAGGGGGTCGAAGAATATCATCAACGTAACGTTGGCCCGTTAAGGTTTCACGCATCACAATTAAAGTGGACCGGCTATCTATGGCTATGGCCCCCCAGACCATTACACCAGCTGTGTGGGCAGTGTGACGTAGAACAGTGTGGGGGGAATTGTACCGCTCATCAGGGCGGCTCCACACCCGTACACGGTTATCATCTGTCCCCAAAACAAACCCGGATTCATCACAAAGCACAAGCTTTTGCTAAACTGTGACATTCCATATTGATCTGGCTTGGCACCACTGTAGACGCAGTTGCCGATATTCCGGTGTTAAAGGGAGGGCACGGAAAGGGTGCTTGGATTTAGGATTTGCTTCTGCAAGGTGTCTGGAAATTGTTTGTGGAACAATTGCTACGCCTACGTCTGCTCGTATCGTTGAACGAATCACTGTGGGGCCCACAAGGGCTTGCCGCACGATCCTTCGATCATCTCTCATCGTGGTCTTCCTGGTCGCTCCAGAGCCGGTTTTCCGCGCGTGGGTACTTTCTCGTGTCCACTGCTCCCAACAATTTCTAACGGCACATTCCAAACGATCCACCTGGCCAGTAACACGGCGCGTCGACCAGCCTGCAGTTTTCATCCCGATGATCAGGCCTCTCTCAAACCTGCTTAAATGTGAGAAATGTCTTCTAGCACGTTTACCTGGCATGTTTCGCTTACCAAAGTCTTCCTACAATCGGCGGGTAATCGTCACGTTTATCAATCTTCGAATTTGCGCTGAATTAAATAGCACCCTCTTCCTGATTGTAGCGCCACCTCGGCGTGTATGAGCATGCGTATTGGCAGAAAACTTTGATCATTTGCATGTCACATTACGCTGTACTTATTTGCAAAGTTTCGCGATTGTACTTAGCTTCTTTCTTGGGTCGTTATTTTCAATGTTCCTGAGTGTATTTATGATATTTAGGGTCACTTAGATTAGAAAATGGATATAAAATTGTTTTAAGAATAGTATTACAATAAAAAATTATTTAAATACAATATTTTGACAAAAAATGAACATAGAATGACCCATTTTGAAAGTATTCTCCTTTTGTGAAAAGTGCTTCTATTATAATAATATTTCTCCTGTATATAGCTCAGACATTTATATAGAGGCTCAACTAGAATTTTTTGAAATATATAACTTAGAAGTGGGTTTATCCATGTTCTACGACATCAAATGGGACAAATTTTAAGAAAAAAACGCCGATAATTATTTCAATTGGTTGTAACTTTGAAAATAATGTGAATTTTTTAAAAATCATAGTTGAGCCTCTGTACAGATATCTGAGCTATGTACAGGCAAAATATTATCATAATAGAAGCAATTTTCTCAAAAAGAACATTTTGAAAAAAGATTATTATAAGTTAACTTTTTGCCGAAATATTGTATTGAAATAATTTTTTTTGTCATAATGTCTTTTTTAAAATCCCGGTTTCGAACGTAGTCGGATACTTTAAAAATATTCTCCAATAATAACAATATTTTGCCTACATAGCCAGGACTTTTCTACAAGAGTTGAACTAAAAAATTTAAAAATTTATGGGCTTATTTGCTCCTAAACCGACTTGCAGTTTGTGTAGGGGGTACAGAATCATACAGAAATGGAGAGTCGCAAATGTCGCAGTTGCGAGGTACGGTGCAAAGAAACAGAGGGGACAGAAAACATTTTATTGAAAGGTTGTACAGCAACAGGTGTTCGAAAGTGCACGGACCTCTTCTGGGGTCATCTTAAGAGTTTGTTGTTCGAGATGCCCATTCCTTCAGTTGAAGATCTCATCGCTCGAATCTGTTACTACCGAGAGGATACGTGACATGCCAGAAATCTTCCAGAACGTAAGGAATTTCATGCAATGCTGCTGTCGGGCTTGTCAGACGACTTCTAGTCCTAATTTTGATCACCTGTTGTCCGTCAATAAAATGTTTCCTGTCCCATAAATGTGTTGCTATTTCTGTTCTTTTTTTCTGTTTCTTTGCACCATAACTTGCAACTACGGCATTTGCGACCCTGCATTCCTTGTTGATTCCGAATAGTCTATGTGCCTGATACATACCTGTAAGTTTGTCGGTTTGGTAACGAATCACCCCGTTTATGATTTAGAAGTGTATTTATTCACATTTTAATTTATTGGAGAGCAGAGCTATTTTAACAAATGCACTGGTCATTATATCAATTGATAGTAACTCTGTTCAAAAATCCTAGTTCAACCCCTGTGTTGAAGTCCTAGCCATATATAGAGATGTATTTCTCAAAGTATATTCCATAAAAATATTTGCATAATGCTCGTTTTGTTATCGGAGCACAATATATCGCTTCAGAACTATTTATTATGTATCCATTCAAATATAGATTTCTGATAAAAGTATACAAAATTATCAGGGTTTAATTTCCCTTTAAGTAATATTAAAAGCTCTGTCGATCGAATACAATTCTATAAACAAGCGAAAATAGTTAATTTTTTTTAAAAATTCGTAATCCTTCCCTCAGGTCGCTATATTTTCCTATGAGGTACCATGTTTGAAAATCCATTACTTTTGAACCTTCAAATCACAAATGAAATACAAAGTCAATATGAATTCCATCTTATCCGGTATAGCTATGGTGCCAACAAAGGGAAAAAAATAATTCAAGATTTTCGCTGCATGTTTATGTAGCAGTAACTATATAAGCCAGAGGTAGCCTCTACACAGGAGTGATCCCTTTTGTCTAGTGGTCATGCTGCGTGGCTTCGAAACCATAGGTCACGGGTTCTATCCTTTTCATTGGTGATCTTAGCT
The DNA here is from genome assembly GCA_019973935.1 of Trichonephila clavipes. Classification (NCBI taxonomy): domain Eukaryota; kingdom Metazoa; phylum Arthropoda; class Arachnida; order Araneae; family Nephilidae; genus Trichonephila; species Trichonephila clavipes. The sequence goes on along the minus strand of BMAU01007237.1, from coordinate 79,612 downwards.
GAATTAAGTTAAACTCTACCTTCTGAACTGTCATGGCACCATCTACCCGCAAGAAAAGCAACCAAAAGTTGTCAGATCCACTTGACAAAGCAATCGAGCTCGTCAGACCCACTTGATTCCGCAACCAAAAGCCGGCAGAATTGACGCAACACCACCAATCAACAACAACTCACACGCTCGCCATAAAAAATATCTTGTTCTTCCTCTTGTCTATCGACTCAATGCTGGGGAAGTACTGTAGAGGTGGATCCAGTAACAGCCTCCGGACAGAGGGGATCACTTTTGTCTTGTGGTCATGTTACTAGGCTTCAGATACATAGGTCGCGGGTCCTGTCCTCCGGAAATGTGCCACTTCATTAATAAGGCTTAATTAAGTTATTTTATGTATGTAGTGCATTCCTATGTTCTCTACAAAAATACAAAAGTGATTCATTTTTCTGAATTTTATTCTCGCCTTAAAATGCGATTTTTCCTTTTCTATACTGAAGAAACTAAACGTGACAAGACTTCCATCATAAATCTTTGCCAGTTTCAATAATATACTTTAAACCATTACATCGAAGTCCATCGTAAAAAGCAAGTATAAAATTTATTGAACTAGGTTTTAGTAGCAAGGATTGTGTTGAGGAAATCTGCCCAAAATATTTTTAGATTTATTTCGATAAAAAAAAATATCGTGCCGGTTTTAGAATTCCTTTCATATCGAAGCAATAAAAATCGAGAATTTTTTATGGCTGTCGTCAATTATTGCGACTGCTGTAAAAAAGGGTTTTTTTGTATATAACATATTGAGTCCTCTGAATTTAAAATTACGAACTGGCCTTTTGAAAAATGAAATATTTTGGATAATTTTTTTATGTTTTGTTCGAAATATTTGCTTGTAAAAATTTTTTAAAAGTGCATGGATCATTTTTAGAATCTTTTTGATTCAAAGATTCTAAAAGTTTTGAAAAGTGATCTATACAGTGGTGGCTAAAATTGTGGACACTTGCGAAAATTTTTTAATTTTTTAAATTTATACGCTTATACAAAATGTTACATTGCACAAAATGTAAAGTTTTTCTTGCATAATTTTAAACAAAATTTAATATTAAATTCAATACAAAAACGAAATTCAAATATTTGAAATGCAAAAAATGTTATACTGCAATAATTATCGATACACATTAAATATTGATGATAGCGATGGCTTTATCATTACTTAGTGAGGTAGCCATTATTTTTTATTACAGCTTCACATCGATGTTTCATTGAACTGAAAATAATTTTAAGCTCTTCCTTTGCTATTAAATGGTCCACTTTCTCGTTAAACATCACTTTTTAGGTGTTCAATTTGCTCTTGTATTTGATTTCATTGCTTCTTGACTAAAATTCATTTTTGTCCTAATGAGGAAACAATCCTGACTTCAATCCTATCAAATACTTGAGGCACCATTTGAAAATTCTTGTCCGAATGAGGTACCCATGAAATCAAAGGGAACTAATTGAGCCTGTAATTGTTTCCTGGCATCATGTAACAACGAAGGAAGAGATTAAAACTATTTTAAGCCCAATGCTGAAATAAAAAATAATGGCAACTTCACTAAGCACTGATAAGGCCATCGCTATCATCACTATCTAATGTATAGCAATAATTATTGCAGTATAACTTTTTTGCATTTCAAATATTTGAATTTCGTTTTTTTTTGTATTGAATTTAGTAATACATTTTCTTTAAAATGATATAAAAAAACGTTACATTTTGTGCAATATAACATTTTCTATAAGTGTATAAATTTAAAATACTTAAGAATTTGCGCAAGTGTCCGCAATTTTGACCACCACTGTATATTGTTATATGTGATGTAAATTGAGTTGTGGGTTCTAGAAATAATTTTTTTTATATATATTCATAAAAATTGATATAAAGATTTGGAGACCATAGCAAGCACCTTAGATAGCTCGGACTGGAAATAGATTTATTGGCAGGTTTATATCTGGTGGAAAACTCGTAGAAAAAACAGCTTTGTTGCTTTCAGTAGGATAGCGATTTCTTTTAAAAAGAAAGAATAGATGTTAGTTCTTCCGTGTGTATAATAATCATTATTCGCTTTATATGCAATAATTTTTTTTAAATAAAAAAGATGTAGTAAAAGAAAAGTTCTTTATTTTATCCTATTTTAGTCATTGTAGACCATAGTTGGTCATTCACTTTGTAAGCAAGCAGTTGTTTCATAAATCGAAGTAGCTCAATTCAATGAAAAATGACTCTAGAATGTTTTAAACTGAATGAAAACTTTTATATTCCATACGATATATCCCCCAGAGGAACTCTGGGATCTAGTTTTATATATTGGCAATCGATTAAAAAACAATTTTAAAAAATAAAAGAAAGTGTATATATAGAGAGATCTTAGTATTTTATTTTAATTTAATTTTTCCATCCCAACAAATTGCTATCTTGATTTAGCTTTTGTCGTTATTTAAAAAAAATTACAATGGAATGGGATAATTTGCTTTCAGTTATGTTAATAATACGTGGGCGAAAATTAAAATATGAAAAGGAATAACACTGTATTTTTATAACAAGTAATTGAATTAAAGCAGTAATTACCTCATTTGTTTGCTTCAGAATAAAAACAACTTTCTCAAAAATTCGTAAAAAATACAAAAATAGTACTTTTTTTATTGTTATAAATTGTTTATTTTAAATGATATCATAACTGTGTTTGTTTTTACAAATAAATTCTGGTATTCATGTTTGTTTGAAAAATAGAATGAGTTATCACTAAGTATAAGGTGTTAAATTACTTAAAATTTTATGTTTACAATCGCGAAAATTATTAATAATCCATGTTCAATATAATTCTGGTTACTTACTTGATTTAAAATTTAAAAGAAGCTTAGTTATATATATTTGTGAATCAAACTCAGTTATTTTAAATAAATATTACATAACATTTTGTTTTGTTTAAATTGATAAAAAAAAACTTTAGGATTCCTTTGATTTCCTTTTTATTAAAGTAGATCTTGGAAACTACAATAATATACACTGGCCTCAAAAAGTTAAAGTACAACCGGGTTTTGTGTCTAATTTGCAAAATGAATGAATGTAGAAACAAAAAAATTTGGAGGATATGTGCATTAAATAGTTTTTTATTGAATGCGTCATAGAAATTATAAGTGTATTGCAAAAACGATTTATAACAAAAAAGCAATTCTGCGGAAAAGTCCATTCTTGGAGAAAACAGCACATCACAGTGTTATGTGGTAAAATGGCATAAAAACAATACAAAAATGGGTTCTAATAAGGAATGTGTCCACCCCTAACTTGAATGCATTGGCGGCATCGATTTCCCATGCTGTTTATTAAGTTGTCGGACACCGGAATAAACCAGACACAGAGTAAGCCTTGTTTCAGCTCATGTAACGACCTTGGAGGAGGATTTAAAAAAAACCTCTCTGCCAAGATAGTCCCAAAGATGTTCTATCGGATTCAGGTCTGGAGATCTAGCTGGCCATTCCATTCGTTCCAAACCGTGATCTTCCAGATACTCCTCATTAATCCCAGCTCGGTGAGGTCGTGCATTATCATCCATCAGAATGAAGTCGTTACCAATAGCAGCAGCATATGGGCGGACATATGGATCAAGGATCTCATCCCGATATCTAAGACCAGTTATGCAGGTCATCCTGCCCAAATCAGGATTCCACCACCTCTATAACTGTGTCTTTCAACAGTGTTGGATTGATGGTATCTAGTGCGCTGTTCCCCCCAGATCAGTAGACGCCCTGAATCACTCTCCATTGTAAATCTGGACTCGTCTGTGAACAGCACAGAAGCCCATTGTTACTGCATCCAAGAAACATGTTCTCTTGCCCAGCATAAGCGGTTCCTTCGCTGTCGTCCGTTGAGGGGAACGCACACAACTGGTCTTCTTGCATACAGACCTGCCTTGTGAAGACGATTTCGCACCGTAGTAGCGGAGATTCTTCTTCCTGATGCTTGAAAGTGGTCTGCAACGAGCTGCGGCACGTAGTGGTTCTTCTCCTTCGTGCCGAAAGAGCTAGAAAACGGTCTTCTGCAGGTGTTGTAGCTCGTGGTCGGCCTGAAACAGGTCTTCTGGACACAGAATCTTCGGATTGGTATTGATCCCAAAGTCGCTGAACAACACTACGAGACACATTGAGACGTCTAGCAACATCAGCCTGCGACAATCCCATTTCCATCCATCCAACTGCCCGCCACCTTAACGAATTGGGTAAACGACGTCTCTGAGACATTTTCTAAACTCTATTGACTATTGTCACCGAAACTGCCAACAACTGTTGAAAATCAAAAACTACACACAAAAGTAAAAGCTTGATATTTGCACATTTTTCTCTCACTCATAAATATACGTTCTTTTCTATAAAATAAAAGTTGTAGCAATCGTTTTTGCATTAATGTTTTTAAAGTTCGTTTTTATCATTCATGTAAACTATGCATTTTATTGTTACTGCCATTTTTTTATGGTGAGCTTCTGAAAAACATGTTGTAAACTTTTGAGGCCAGTATATTGCATTATCATGAAAGCATGAGAAAAACGAGCTATTCATTGTGGATTAAAATAAAATAAAAAAAAATTAAAAAGAAATCTTCATAAAAAATGAACTGTTTATTAAGTATTTAAAAAAAACAACTATTTATTTAGTATTAAACAAAAAATTTTTAAAAAAAGAGAAGAAAAATTTTAGGAAAAACATTTGAAAATACTGCAATAAAAACTACAGAAAATTTTTCCCTCATTAAAACACTATATTAAAAAGTAAATTTTAATCCATTTTTATCGAACTGAATTTTAAAAACTTGCCATTTTTCCTTTTCTTTTATAGAATTCTCTGTCTAGAGTTTTTACCATTCAGCTGCAGATAATCCTGAAATTAATACAATAAAAGCAAGAGCAAAAAGTTGGATAAAATACAGAGAAAAGTAATAGTCCTGGGATTTAATTTAAGTATCTTTAGGGAGCATTCATTAATTGTATTGAACTTGTAGCCACTATTAAGAGAGCAATATAATAGATAACAGATAAAAGGCTTTTAGAGTATCATTCAAGTTCGCGTCGTTGTTGTTTTAGTTAGAATGAATTATGTTGCAAGTCTCCAAAATGGGTAAATAAGAATTGGGCAGTTGGTTTTTAGGGAATAAAATTTTTTTCTATAAACTTTCATCTAAGTAAACGAATGCGGAATGCAGTTGGAAAAAAATGACCATTGTTTTTACAGATAAAGGGTGTTTTTTTAGAGGTATAGAACTTTAAGTTGCAATAAAACAACGATGTATTATTCGATTGACATGAATTTTTTTTATTCGAAAGATAATCTTGTGGCATTACATTTTAAATATGATTTCTGGCATAGGACTGCCACGGCAGGCTCGGATGTAGTCCAATCTGGACGACCGATTTCCGATGACTTTTTCCAACATTTGCGGCCGTATATCGGCAATAACACGGCGAATGTTGTCTTCCAAATGGTCAAGCGTTTGTGGCTTAGCCGCATAGACCAATGACTTTACATAGCCCCACAAAAAATAGTCTAGCGGTGTTAAATCACAAGATCTTGGAGGCCAATTCACAGGTCCAAAACGTGAAATTAGGCGGTCACCAAAAGTGTCTTTCAATAAATCGATTGTGGCCCGAGCTGTGTGACATGTTGCGCCGTCTTGTTGGAACCACAGCTCCTGGACATCATGATTGTTTAATTCAGGAATGAAAAAGTTAGTAATCATGGCTCTATACCGATCACCATTGACTGTAACATTGTGGCCATCGTTTTTGAAGAAGGATTCCACCAGCCCATAAAGCGCACCAAACAGTCAGTTCTTCTGGATGTAACGGTGTTTCGACATACACTTGTGGATTAGCTTCACTCCAAATGCGGCAGTTTTGTTTGTTGACGTAGCCATTCAACCAGAAGTGCGCTTCATCGCTAAACAAAATTCGCTTATGAAAATCGGGAACAACGGCAATCTCGTTTTGGGCCCATTCGACGAATCTACGCCTTGCTTGATGATCGTTTTGATGAATTGACAAACCAAACTGAGAATAAATCACTTGACGGCTGTTTAATCGGTCGCCATCTTGGAAAGTAATGCCAACTTAAACTTCTATACCTGGAAAAAAAAGCACTCTTTACATTTTGTATTTATTGGAGCTTTAAGCTGCAGGGTTGAAATACTACATAGAAATTTTTTTAGCAACATTTAATTTATTTTTAAATAATCACATCATGAACAGTAATGAGAAAAATTTAGTATTTATTTGGTAGAATTTAATGTCAATCAAATTAAAAGTTTGTCTGTATGAAATCTCTCTCGAGATATCATTTTAATTTAGGGAATTTAAGATGAGGACCTGTAACCAAAAGATTTCGAATACAAACATCAACATTAAGCAAATACCACACACAGAAACATATCCACTGTTATTACAGTTGAATCATATGAATAGTAACATTGAATAAAGCAGCCTTCAAATAATCTTAGTTCCAGAAAAATAGTAATTTTAACTCTTCAACATATTCACCTTCGTTCCGAGATTCGAAAAACATATCTAGGGAATACAGGCAGAAAGAGAACTGTTCCAGAATTTTGAATGTATAGTTAACGCAGCCAGGGGAAAATGTTGCCAGATATTTGAATTCCGTTCTATTCAAGTAAACAGATAAAACTAATGCAAATTAATTCACTTGGTAATAGAATGTATTTTTGTACATTAATAACGAAAAGAAATGCTGAAACACATTTAATAATTTTAAATTCAGATCACAAACATTAATGATTAATAAGAACGTGCTGTTTAGCGACACACAAAATGTCTTGTCTTTTCGAATTTTATTTTATAAAGAAGGTAAATTAAAAAAATTTCCTAATTTTCTGTTAAGACTTCTATAAAAAATGTTAAGAATTTCGATTTTTGTAGTTTTTATAGAACACAAAATTTTAAAAGAGAAATTAACTATTCTTACGAAGATCCGGGGCTCGAGGATTTTATGCCAATCAGTTGCAAAGAACAAGACAGTTCTTTAAGAGCGATGAGAATTTATTATTGAAAATTCAATTTTTGAAACACAGTATTCAGCAGCAATATTCGCAGAATAAATCTCAGAAGGTCTTTACACCTTCAACAATACTCAGATACAATTATCGGTGTCTAAAACACTTGTATATAAAATATTATTCATAAGCAATCGCTCTTTCAACAGCCGAAGTAATTACTAATGGCTTCAACAATCAAAGCAATACTAACTGATTGCTAGTCAAAACCAGACTGACTGACTTTCGGCCAGCGTCTCTCTATTTATATCCCTCGAGGATAATTCGCGAAAGACCCGCATGCATCCTAGATCTTGAAGTTAATGTATTTTTCGACTAATTTCTAGAAGAATCCAGAGGGTCCCGAACTTGCCAAAAATGGTGGCCAACATGATCGCGAAGTCGCGAAAATGGTCGCCGAAGTCGCCAACGTGTTAGCCAAAAATGACGCCAATTTGGCTCTATCGCCAAGTTCTCATTGAATCACCATTATAACGTAAGGGATAGCGTTGCTTGTGAATATTACAATTTTAACGTAAATTAAATCTAGTTTAGAGTAAAATAAAGACATTACACTTCCAAATACAAATTATTTACACATTTTTTTTTTACACAAAATTCGTAACATTACCAAAACGCTGCTATAACCATTAATATTATGCAATCATATTAAATATTTCAAAACGATTTTTGAAACGTGGAACATCCAGTATATCTACCAATTCTCGCCAGTTTCTTTTTTAAATTGCAAAATTCCTGAACAGCGATTTTCTTTACAGAATTATTCAAGCAATATTAAAAAAAAAAACTATGTAACGAAATCTTAGATGAACACAGTATTTTCAAAGTTAGGATATAAGAAGTTGCCCATCATTTTGTAAATATTATTTTTCACTGAATGATATAAAAAAGTGAAATGAATATTTGCATTATATTATCCCATTTATCATTTGAGTGATTTTAAGGTTTCGTAGATTAATGACGGTTTGCTGAGAAGGTGTAAAAATATTTCGGTGGCTCTAGATTATGAAATAAATACTTCCAAAAGGGAGTTGGGGAGGAATTAAAAAAATTTACCATGTGCTTAGAAAGCTACTTTTTGGGATGTTAATTATGAAGGATTACTATGAAAGTAACTTCATTATTTCCCAACAGAGGACTGAGTTGTATTTTTTCACAGTAAACTTCGGACTTCAGACCGCATAATCTTTAAGGTATCCGAACACGTTGAAAATGACCAAATTCGGTCAAGACAGATATTTTTGTTTTCTCTTTTATCGAATAGAGCCATCTTTACAAAACATGTTTTGTTTTGTTTCTACTCTACCTAGAGGCCAAGCTACAATCAATTTTATTAAGTCAGAAAAACCGGAAGTGGGTCTTTGATCTATCAGAAGTAGGCATTTAAATTACTCGAAATCTATCATGGCGAGTCTGATTACTCAAAATATTACAAATGCATTTCTATAAAACTTTTTAAATCTGATATTTATGCTATTTTCTAGAGAATGTACTAAAATATTTCTTATTGTAAGACTATTTTTTGAGTTAGGGCTCGTTATTTAAATAATGGTCTCATAAAGAATGTGATTTTTCATATAATGTTTACTCAATCAACTCTAAAATTTTCAAATTTTAATAAAACATTAAAATTTTAATACATTCTCTAGATAAATGCATCTAGATTGTTTTGGCAATACTTTTACTAATATAAGTTTATTACTTTTGTATTTAATTGCTTTGAAGTTTTACAAAAATGTTGCTAAAATTTCACTTATAATTGTGATTTTTGTAAAATTTAGGCAATTTATTTTAAATATTGTTAGTTAAATATTAGTATTTTTTGATATTGAGTCCTAAAAAAGCCTTTATAATGCTTAAATATATTATTTTGTTAAAAATTTCTCCGAACGTGTTCGGATACCTTAAACATTTTGACAGCTTATGTAGCAATGCTTGTTTGTGAAAACTTTGACTCTGCGTAACAGTGCTTGCTTGGTGCCCTATGAATTACGAGAATTTGAAAGAATGCTGTTCAAGCAAGACGAATAAGTTATTCAATGTATATGGAAAAGATGTTTTGACAGAATGCCCGCGCCAAAACTGGTTTACAAAATTTCATTCCGGCAATTTTGCTGTTGAAGATTGCAACATCGTGAGTGGGTTTCTCAAGTGGAACCTCCATTTTAATTTCAGTATGTAGTATCGTGGGTTTCTCAATACTGAGACTCTATGAGAGGCTCGGACCTCTCTCTCGGAACCTATATGTGTGTGGGGGGCGTAGGGAAGAAACACTAGACATGACCCATTTATTATCTATTTATTTACTACACAAAGGACAGACACAATTTCAACTAATAACAGAAAAAGAACGTCTCAATGTTAACCATGAAGGTGGAACAACGACGGGGTAAAACGCAAACATTAGGAGATTATCAAGATTGATCCTTACCTTAATAAAGGATCTAACCTATCATCTGATTTAATATAACATCAATTCAATCTTAGTGAACAATCGTCACTTTAAAGTCTCCTCTTAATAAGTCTCAAATCACAATAATTCTAATATTATACCTTCAGAAACAATCTCACCTAACGCGAGTATATCTTCTCCCTTGCTCTCTATTCAATCCAGAAAACTTCGATTATATATAGTAAGTTAATTTGAATATCGCGATGCTCTTCTTCCAAAGGGTTGATTGTGAATAACGCGAATTGATAGCCCAAAGATTTCCCAAGGGGATTAATTGAAGAATCATTTAAGGCCGAATCACTTCGCCCAATTCATGCAATTTTTACTCAGTTGCCATAGCAAAGCCTTTGGAGCAACTTTTTGCTAGTGAGCTCAAATAGTTGTTCCAAATAAAAGATGCTTGAAATTCCAGCCAATGGGGTTCTTCTGCACCCTACGTCATAAACAAGATGGCGGCTTCGGTTTCGTCTAACACTTCAGATATGCCGTATCATATTTTAATGGTGTATAATATTTTAACGGTGTATAATATTTTAACGGTGTATAATATTTTAAATAGGATTGTGCTCCGTATCTGTTTACACCCATCAACAAAAGTGCAAACGAAATAAAATAAATATTTTTGGATGTTCGTTTTGCCAAGCAGAAAAATTGGCGAGTAATTTTTCAATGTGGAGATAGAGCGCGTCTGACTTCAGAGCATGTCGTTTTGCTTGCGGCAACCTTCTCTCTCAGATTAGGCCAAAAATTAAACAAAAAAGTTGCATAGAAAATGTATGTGTGATACGGCCTTTATAGATGGTACTAAAAATGCTAAATAATACTAAAAATGCTTTTCTTCTTTATTCAATCACGAGCACATAGGACTCACGCACAAGAACTTAAATAAATACTTTGTACAAATTTTAGATAAAAACAATAAATCTCCCGAGTTTGAGTAGAGCTTTTAGAGACTGCAAAAATAGGCCTGGATGGGATCCATTACATGTACATGTCACGGCATGTACAAAATCTCCACTCTTACCTCGCTGGCGGAGCTCACCAACCTCTCTCTTTGATGTACAACAGTGGTCTTCAAAAATTTTCGACTTACAGAACCCTTAGATGAATAAAATGATTTCAGTGAACTCCATTCTGTGCAAGTCTTAAAATAATATTTGAAATAGATCATCATATTATCATCAATTTATGATGCAAGTGTAAATTACCCTTTTATTATATTTAGTAACTGGGATATGCATCTTCATTTTTTGCACAAACAATCGAAGTCTATCGAAATCATCTGCAGTAGTATTTAATATTTTGCATTTAATTTCACATTTTGATTTTGTAGCCACTCACATTAAAAAATATTTTCCGCTTGAATACAGTGTTATGGATGGCATTAAAATAGTTTAGCTGAGTGAGAAATTCTGTATATTTTGCATGAAATTGAAACTTAAAATTTAAGAGATATGTTCTTGCTTAAATTTAGATTTTTAAGTTGAATCTTTTCTAATGATGATAAAATGTTCCCTCTCTTTTATGTAGATAATTTTTCCGTAATTGAAAAAAGTGCATTTTCCATTAGAAAACTGTTGAATTTTTCAAAACATTGTACTAAGGAATATAGAATTATTTAGGGAAATCCGGTATAGCAAACAATAGAAAATTCACGATCTAGTTGGTAGTACATGTAATGAAAAAAATGTTTTAATATCCATTTATTACATTATAATAAGAATTAAAAAAGTACTACTGAATAACATTATGTATAAATAAAATTTACAGTTCTTATGACCAGGATGAACTTTATACATTTGTGGTTATACAAACTTGATAAGAAACGAGAATCCATTTCTTGCACACACATTTATCATTTTCCTTTCGATTTTTTGTGACTCGTGGAAACCCTGGGCATGTCTTTTGAAACGCCAGGATTCCGTGGAACACAGTATGATGACCACTGAAGTACAATCACGTTCTCCACGTGCAGCACTCGCGCAGGCGCAGTACCTCGCACAGTCTCGTTGCCGCCTAACTTTCTTGAATGTTGTCTAGAGCAGAGGTTGCCAAAGTGGTGGTCAGCGAGAAAATTTCGCTGATCCCCAGAACAATGTGAAATATACTTACCCATCACGTTAAGTCATGTTTTAAGATGCATTGAAACATAATTCAATTCATAACAATACTTGAAATGTTATAAAAAAACTACTTCATAGAATAACGCCACGTGTTAAATAAGTCGCACTGCTGTAGCTGTATTGTTCTAGCTACATATTTTATGCTACATACATAGATTTGTTTACAGTGAAAATTCAGGGTAATAATTTAAGCATGCATCTTAAAAAAGTCTCATTGACCTACCGTTCGACGAAACTCTCAAATTTAAATTTTGTTCATCCTTATCAAGATCTCAGTTTGGGCTTTCCGTAAAAAGTGAATACCTTTTCTTAGTGAACAGGCGATGAGAATTCTGATTCAATTCTCCGCAACTTATTTATGTATGTGAAAATGCCTTTTAAGGCCGTATCACACGTATACTTTTCATGCAATTATTTCATCCAATTTTTGGCCGAATCTGAGGGGGAAGGGTTGCCGTAAACAAAACGACAGGCTCTGACGTCAGCCGCGCTCTATGTCCACATTGAAAAATTAATCGCCTATATTTCTGCTTCGGGGAAAGCGAACACCTAAATTATTTCTTTCATTTCGCTTGAGCTTTTGTTGATGGATGTAAACAGAAATAGAGCACCATTCTATTTAAAATATTATACGCCGTTAAAATATTATACACCATTAAAATATTGTACGGCAGATCTGAAGTGTTAGACGAAACCGAAGTCGCCATCTTGTTTATGACGTAGGGCGCCGAAGAACCACATTTTCTGGAATTTCAAGCAATTTTTATTTGGAACAACTTTTTGAGCCCGCTTGCAAAAAATTGCTCTAAAGCGGTTGCTATGGCAACTGAGAAAAATTGCTCGAATTGGACGAAAAATTGCTTGAAACGTGTACGTTTGATACGGCCTTTAATCTGCCAAAGCTTCAAAACTCGGTACCGCTCTCAGCTTGAAATAAATGAAGTTCTCCGTCTTGCAGTAAAAACATTGAATTCAAATATATCCATAATCTTATTTCAAATAAGCAGGAACATCCATCACACTAGGAATGTATAATGCTAAAAGTCTGATATACTTAAACCATTTTTTGTTTTGTTTTTACAGTTTTTGTTTATTTTATTATGGTTTATTAATAAAGCTTTCACAATTTGGTTATAATTAATAGTTTAATTTTATTTAGAAACATTTTATGTGTTTTTAGATCGCTATTTTTTTTATAAGTTTAGTATTTAACATTTAAAAAGTCCTATTAGTGGTTCGCTGAATTTAAATTATGAATGTACTGGTCCGTGGGGTCAAAAAGTTTGACAACCGCTGGTCTAGAGTTCGTTGCAAATGGCCAGTTGGTTAGAATAAAGGCTTTTATCGATTCAAACCCCTGATTAACAACTGTATGGATTACTGAGAGATTAAATGTGTCGAATTTCTCTGTTCGTGATCATGTGAAACGCCATGGTTTAATTTCAAAACTTGACTTATGGGTTTCACATGTCCATACAGAAAAAAAAATTGCTCCATCACATTGAACGTGTGTTATTTGTTCCTTAAAGTATCCGACTACGTTCGGAACCGTGATTTTGCAAAGTGCATAAATGGATAATTTTCATGATATTTAGTGTCACTTAGATTAGAATATATGCATAAAATTATTTTAAGGACATTTTGACAAAAAACAATTTATTTAAATATATTTCGGCAAAAAATTAACTTAGAATAATCTTTTTTCCAAATGTTCTCCTTTTGTGCAAAATGCTTCTATTATAATAATATTTTGCCTGTATATAGCTCAGACCTCTGTTCAGAGGCCCAAATCGAATTTTTGAAATATATAACTTAGAAGTGGGTTTATTCATATCTTACGACAAAAGAGGGGAGCAATTTTAAGAAAAAAAAAACGCGAATAATTATTTCAATTGGTGGTAACTCTGAAAATAATGTGAATTTTTAAAAAATTCTAGTAGAGCCTCTGTAGAGAGGTTTTGTCTCTTGAGGGGCAAAATATTATTATAATAGAACCATTTTTCACAAAAGGAGAACATTTGGAAAAATATTATTCTACGTTAATTTTTTGCCAAAATATTATATTTAAGTAAATTTTTTTTTGTCAAAATCACCTTCAAACAATTTTATGCATTAATTCTAATCTGAGTGACACTAAATATCATGAAAATTATCCATTTATGCGCTTTTTTAAAATCACGGTTCCTAACGTGATTAACCTTAACGTTAAGAAACGTTATTCCTAAGCGTTAGGAAAATTATATATTTTTGAATTGAATCATGAATTGGGATAGGAAGTGGGTTGTCTTCATCAATGAGAAACGCAAAAGGTCATGGAATAAAAATGTACGAGCCAACTCAATGTTCTTCGAAAACATATATTCACCAAAAGAAAGAAAGAAAATAGATGACACTGTCTATTTGGTGGGACTTCAATGGAATTGTTTTGTTTGAGCTTGAATCGATCTGTACTAGAATCAATTCTGAAGCGTATTGTCAACAACTGAACAAACTGAGTGATTTACTCAAACATAAAAGGCCAGAATTAGAAATCAATAGAAAAGGAATTGTGTTCCACAAAATAGTTTTAGGAAGGATAAAATTACTGTAAATTTACATATTTCCTGTTATAATGATTAATTATTTAACTCTTTCCTTTTACATTTTTATTTTTATTTACTGTTAGACATATTATATTTTATTTCTTCCTTCGTCAGCTTTAGTGATGAAATGAGCTTAATAATTAAAAAAATTTTTTTTTTAAAAAAAGTGTTTGATAAGCAATTTTGTAATTTCAAGATTTGAATGAATTTTAAGGTTTAAGCTCAGAAAACGAAGAAACATTTTTCAAAATAATAATGTTGAAAAATTTCATATTCTGATACTGGTAATGACCGGTTACGTATTTGTAACATTTTCTTTTTTTTGTGTGTGGTTTGTATTTAGTAGAACTTTTTAGTCTGAAGAAATAATGAATTATTAAAACACACACTCATCCTCTCCAATAAAAGAATTTATCATTTAACATTTTTTTATCAACATCATAATAATGATATTATTTTTAAAATATTCTTGTAATTTCTAGTGTACATTAAAATACCAAAGGAATTCTCATTTTTCTTATGTATTGTATCATCATTGATAGTAAAGAGTGTTTTTTCCCCAGGTATAGAAGTTTAAGTTGGCATTACTTTCCAAGATGGCGACCGATATAACAGCTGTCAAGTGATTATTCTAGTGGTTTGGCAATTCATCATGAATAGACTCACGCCTGAACAACGCTTTCAAATTGTGCCAAAACGAGATTGCCGTTGTTCCCGATTTTCATAAGCGAATTTCGTTTAGCGATGAAGCGCACTTCTGGTTGAATGGCTACATCAACAAACAAAACTGCCGCATTTGGAGTGAAGCTAATCCACAAGTGTATGTCGAAACACCGTTACATCCAGAAAAACTGACTGTTTGGTGCGCTTTATGGGCTGGTGGAATCATTGGTCCGTACTTCTTCAAAAACGATGAAGGCCACAACGTTACAGTCAATGGTGATCGGTATAGAGCCATGATTACTAACTTTTTCATTCCTGAATTGAACAATCATGATGTCCAGGAGCTGTGGTTCTAACAAGACGGTACAACATGTCACATAGCTCGTGCCACAATCGATTTATTGAAAGACACGTTTGGTGACCGCCTAATTTCACGTTTTGGACCTGTGAATTGGCCTCCAAGATCTTGTGATTTAACACCGCTAGACTATTTTCTGTGGGGCTATGTAAAGTCATTGGTCTATGTGGATAAGCCACTAACGCTTGACCATTTGGAAGACAACATTCACCGTGTTATTGCCGATATACGGCCACAAATGTTGGAAAAAGTAATCGAAAATTGGACGTCCAGATTGGACTACATCCGAGCCAGTCGTGGCAGTCATATGCCAGAAATCATATTTAAAATGTAATGCCACAGGGTTATCTTTCGAATAAAAAATTCATGTCAATAGAATAATACATCGTTGTTTTATTGCAATTTAAAGTTCTATACCTCTAAAAAAACACCCTTTATCTGTAAAAACAATGGTCATTTTCTTCCAACTGCATTCCGCATTCGTTTACATAGATGAAAGTTTATTGAAAATTTTTTTATTTTAGCTTCGTCATTTGCTAATCCTGGAAAATTAAATAAAATTTAAATTTAAATTTAAGATTTCGCTAGTTTTTTGTAAAGATTACTTTTTTGAAATCAAAAGAACGTGGAAAAAAAACAGGAAAGAAATATATGACAATTTCGAAAGTAAAACCGAATTTCTTCAAGAAATATTTCTAATGAATTGTCTATGCGTAACTCTAAATGAATTTCATGACCATTCTTAAAGATTTATCTCTTATTTGCTAAAGTAGGAGTGAGGGGAGCATATAAATATGTTAATAAAGATAACTTGAACTTAAAATACGATTCTCATGAATATTTAATACTGTGTCCAATTCATTGGTGTTGATTTCTGAAAAGCGTAGCGAAGAAAATTTTGTTCATCAAATGGTTGAAGTTAAGAATAAACCATTCAAAGATGTTGCATTTAATATTAAAATATTGTTTAAGGACGATACTGAATAAGTTTCGTTTAATGTCAGATGCTTTTGGAGGGGTTTCACTTTGTACTAGTCAACTCGTTTCCTGTCGCCACTCATCTAGTGCGTGGAAGGAAGGTAATTGTTTTCACACTTGGACACAAAGTTGATTGAATAGTGAGTGATTGCCTGTAGAGAGAGAGAGAGAAGCTCACAATCCTATTGGTACCATGATTGAGTCTGAAGAAGCAATAAAAAGATTTCTTCAGTTTCAATACATAAGTAGCCACGTGTGAAGAGCTCAGCTTCCACAATATTCTTTTCGTTCAGTCAACTAGTGAAAAAGGCAACATAACTTTGGAGCGCTTCACAAAAGGAAAGGCCAGTTGACCACGTGTGCTTTGGGAGGTGTCTTACGAGGTAACTTTGTGCTAATCAACACGTTTCCTGTCGCCACTCATCCAGTTTGAGAAGGGAAGGGAATTACTTTCACACATGGACACAAAGTTGATTGAAAAGTGAGTAAATGCCTGTAGAGTGAAGCTCACAATCCTATTGGTAACATGATTGTGTCTGAAGTAACAATAAAAAGCTTTCTCCATTTTCAATACACAAGTAGCCACGTGTGAAGAGTGCAGCTTCCACAATATCCTTTCTGTTGAGTCGACTAGTGAAAGAGGCTAGCTTCGAGAGCTTTCGCTAGCTTTCGAGCGATTCACAACAGGAAGGACCCGTTGACCACGCATGAAAGGATCCAGGCGATTTTTATTCAAAATTAGACCCCGACTGTCTGTCTGCTTCTTCTGTTATGTGCGGCATGACTCGTGTGAAAAGGTACTTCGTAGAAAATAATTAATATTGCAGGAATCTCAAAAAATTAATGTCTGCCGAGTGTAGATAAAATATAAAAGAGGCTGTTAAGATATTTCTTTTTCTGAAACATTCTTATCAAAACCATACCATTATGGTTTTGATAATTAATACCTTCTAAAAAAAAGGTATACCTTTTTTAAGATTTATATATTTTTTACATCTTGGGAGATTTGTTTTTATTTCTGTATGATAAAATGAAGGTGGGACTGTACAAAGCCAGAATTGAAAACAAATTCCAATGCTTCTTAAATCGTAGAGTAACATTTATAACGTTTGTTTGCAAGAGGAATGATCCTAACGAAGCACGCTATTAAATATAGGCTTATCTAGAGATTATGGAAATATCTGTGGAAGAAACAAATGAGTTCAAATTAAATTTAAGACAAACTATTAGAAAATTTACTATCCAGTTCTTAAAAAGAAAAACAGAAGATAATAAATTCTTTTTAAGGAGAAAAAAAAACGCACTTACACATTATCAAATTATAGTTTTTTAAGATTTATCTCTTTGTTTTAGACGAACCTTACTGCGAACCTGTGTGGGATTCTGTTCTGTGTTGGCCTGCTGTACCGGCTGGTGAAACGGCTTGGAGATCGTGCTGGTACGTTCTGCAGTACATTCCATCCCTAGACGTCAAAAGCGTCGTGCTGCCGCCAGGTAAGAACATTCTTTTTGTTTTAAATATCAAAATTTATGTTCAGAAAAATGCAGCTTAAGTTTTTGTTTTTGCGCAAGAGATATTTGTATGTAATCTCTTGCTATATTTTGGCACAATTTAGTGTAAAAAATGTTTTTAAATAATAAAGTATTTTTATACATTTCTGTGCATATGATATACAACACGTTTTAATCCATTGGAAAAAAACGCTATAAATATCCCTAGATCGTTAGTTAAATTATAAAAATCCCTCATGTCTCTTCAAATGTATTAACCCTGAAAAAACTTTAGTAAAAATAAGTAACCACAATTGCAAATTAACGATAATTGTCATATAGCTTTGTTGCAAGTTTTGAAGCTAGGAATGTATAAAAACTTTTCAAGGTTTTAAGAATTTTTAAGAAAATATTTGCTGTTATATACAAGAACATACAATCTAATATAAATTGTATGATGTTATTGATTTGGGAAGAATTCTAGATTTTGAAACTAAGCTAGAATCTATGTATATGCAACAGTTAAAGTGCGAAATCCGTTATTTCATAGAATAACCAGACAAGTCATTTAAAGTATATAAGATTATTGAATTAAAACGATTTAACTAGATATTCTATAGAATAACAATTAGTTGATCGTTTAAGTATGAAATACGGTACTCAAAAGTTCTTTTAACTGGTTCTAGCTGCTTTTATTCAGTTTTGAACCAATTATAGATGCTTTAGGG
Organism: Trichonephila clavipes; assembly: GCA_019973935.1. Classification (NCBI taxonomy): domain Eukaryota; kingdom Metazoa; phylum Arthropoda; class Arachnida; order Araneae; family Nephilidae; genus Trichonephila; species Trichonephila clavipes. The sequence goes on along the minus strand of BMAU01007237.1, from coordinate 61,159 downwards.
AAGGAGTTTTTAGATTTGGAACAAGAGATGGCCTAATAAAACAGTTGTGTGCTCTAGATCTCAGTTCATTATATGTGAGCAAGAATTAGTTTTCATTGAAGTTGTTCTGAATGTTGACACAACGCTTCAATTTGTTCTAGCGGCTCTAGACAAGGATTAAAAAGTGCCCGTGTGTAAAAAATGTGCAATAGTAAAAATTGTGCTTGTTTCAAAAATAATATATACAATGCAATTCAAAGTGTCATCAAACCAATCCTTGCTCTAATAAATAAAGAAAAACAGAATAAAAGTATTTCATAAAATTTAAAGTAATATTCTCTTACATTTTTGCTTCAAAAAGTTTACACAATGTATGTATGAAGAAACTGTTTTTCTTCCTAGCATGCAGATTTTTGATAACATTTAAGTATAACCATTTGTGCAATATATTCTCTCTCCCATCTTCTGTTTAACAAATGTTAGCAACATGAGCAATATTAAATTATACCCTCTGCTTTTCCCTACTATTTATCAATTAATCCTCCATTATAGGGATAAAATGTATATTTCGGAACATTTTAGCTATTTATGATCAATTAATTTATCTCAAATAACTTTGTAATTATTTATCTATCACTTTAATGGTCTGTCATTAGTTATTTTATAGACTAACATAGCTAGGTAAAGTATGAAATTTTTCATCTGTTATGTACTTTAAATGACTTGTCTAGCTATTTCATTAATTACCGAGTTATTCTATGAAGTAACTGAATTATACACTTTAACGGTAACACATACATAATACGACTTAGCTGATATTACAGTAGCGTTAATTTCATAAACAGAACCTAAATTTTCAAAAATATTTTAATTAAATAATTATTTTAGGAAATGAAAATGTATTTAGCAGATTTAAAATGTAATCAACATCGGTTGCTTATTAGAAAAATGTCTATAAGTAGTCTTTGATATACGTTTTAGGATGGGATATATGAAACGTAAGAATTTCTTTACTTGTGAAGGTTTGTCTTCCTTTTTTTGTTATGCTTTTGTTACTGGCGAAAACTCCCTTATAATCTGTAGCCAAAGTCACATTTCAACAAAGAAGATTTTCTCAAAAGTATTCCATTCTATTATTTGTTTTGAATTGTTTAACCCAGGAGGGTCATGCGGGCATAGAAATATTCAGGCTCACGAAATATTTAATTCCGGGCAAACTGTTTATGTGTTACCAATGACCTTCTCAGTATCCTCCTATATGACAGTCTTCATGTGAACTAAAATATGTTTTTCACATATCTTCCTCTTTTTTTTTGTGAGTGGCAAACAGTTTTTTACAATCTTAAGGTACTTGGGGTGACTGAGTTCCCCGCATGACCACTGTTGTTTCACAATTTATCTATAATAGGGATGGTGATCTGAGATCGATTTCTCGAAAAATCGATTTCTCGGGCAAAAATCGATTTTTTAAATTTATATATAGCACTGAATTGATTCAGTGTGAATCTATATTTCATTCTCTAGAAAGTCGACTTTCGATTTCTTTTCTTTTGGTAAAAACCATAAAATTATTTACAATTTGTTGAATGTACTCTCTTTAAACACTATTTATCGCAGGCAGTTGTGCACCTGAAGTGTGATTCTATACTTTACTGGGGCTAGAGCAAAAAAAAAAAAACTATTTATCATCACGTTCACTCAAGAGCCATGATGTATATGAGTATCGTGGAATCCTCTGTTACTTGTGAGCGCCTTTTTTCGATTGCCGGCAACATCGTAAGTGATGAGCGGAACTGTGTGTTGACTGACTCAACAGATGGAACAGAACGGAGCAGAGAGAACGGAACAGACTGCTGTTTTTAAACAGCTTAGATATTAAGCATTGGGAACTATATAAGCTATATTATCTATTTTCTAAACTTTTTAATGCACAACACATATATTTAGAAAAAATAAATATTTTCTTTTATACCTAATTCTTTGGTATGCGGTAATAAAACAACTGTAATTATCGAATTCTCTGAACTAAAAAATTTCCTGATTTTAATGATAAGAGGTCATTTATTATGGTATCTTTCTTTTTTTTCATAAAAAGGATTTATATTTACATTGTAAATGCAGACTTGAAAAAAATCTATTTTTTATAAATCGATTTTTTCCCCCTCGATTTAAAAATCGATCTTTTTCGGAAAAATTCGCCATCCCTAATCTATAAACAGGCCGCACTATCCCCATTTTAGTGACTCGGTGGTTTTGATTGCTGTGTTGCACGACTCGTTAATGGTTTATAAATGTAAAGGAATGGAATATATAAAAAAAAATGGGCGTCTACAATCTTTATTGGATGAAGTTGAAGCAGATGGAACAAGGGAAGAACCTGATGAAATAATTGATATCAAACATGATAGCGGAAGTAAATTTGAGAAAAGCGATGAACATGAAACGTCTGAGTTGAAATGGAAGTTTTCAAATGCTACCTAAAAAACTACATCAAGAAAGATATGAAGCCACAAGTGCACCACAAGACACACTGCACCATGTCAAAAAGACACAAGTAAGAAAAGCTATTTGTCGATCATCGAAAGACAAAAAAACTACAATAACTTAAACAAAATAGCAAATATCATTTCTGCAATGTTAGCGAACAGTAGTGTGATTGGCGTCTTTTATTAAAGTCACGCACATTTGAAAAATATTAGTTTAGTTTGAGTGCATTTTTTTTCAAATTATCAAAGAAAAATTGAAGAGTCCTTAAAAATATGTGTAAGTATACTTCCTCTTGATTAAATTATTCACTGGAATTACGATTCTTATCGTGCACAGTAAAATTAATTATATATAAAAAAAAAGAATTGGCGGAACTCAGTCACCCCACGCGACCACTAACTTTAGAATGGAAGGCGTGGTTTTTTCCAGGTTAAGCATATGAATCAGTCGATATTCGTGAAATTTTTTTATACGAGTACAAATTTGATAATAATGTTGCCAAAGCTATAAGCACTATAAACAAGGTATTTAGGTAGAATATTGTTTGCGTTGGTGTGAAAAATTTTAGAGTCTGGTGATTTTTCCCTACAAAATGAACCACAAGGAAAGTCCAAAACATCCGTGAAAAATGATGCCCTGAAAGCGTTGGTGGAAATGAATCCATCTGTTGTTGCTGTTGTTGGCGACACCACCTATCTCCACCTCCTCTATTTAGGCATGTCCTAGAGGGGAGGGAAATATTAGGAGGATATTCTCCAATACCCTTTGCACCTGTGGTTTCAGCGGTGACTGCCCACAATATTTTCGGACCCACTGTTTTAATGAGCACGTGCTCCGTGTGTACTCGGAGGGTATTTGGTGGCATCGAGCATCGAACCCAAGCCCTCCTGATTGGAGCCTGATGCTCTAACCACTAGGCTACCAACGGCCCAACAAATGCAACTATATCTGTTATTGTCGTTACATTGATGAAATACTTGAAAAATTGAAAATTATACGTCCGCATCACTTATTCATTGGTATTGCTTTGTACTTTTCTACGACAACGCTCGGCCACCAACGTCGAACGAAACGATTACGAAGCTAAATGTAATAAAGTATGAAATATTGCAGACCCAGCTTATTCACTGGATCTTTCACCAACCGATTTTTTTCAAGCATTTTGAAAACTTTTTACGAGCTAAACAATATGAAAAGGAACACAGTCTGAAAAATCCCTTGTTAGAATTGATTAATGGGCTCTATTTTCTTGACGTCACAGTCACATGATAATGATAACCACGTGCTTCCAGCCAATCAGTTCCGAAAATGCATGTGACGTCACAGTCACATGATAAATACAAGCGTGTTTCTAGCCAATCAGTTCCAAAAACGCAGGTGACGTCACAGTCACACGATAAATACAAGCGTGTTTCTAGCCAATCAGTTCCAAAAATGCATGTGACGTCACAGTCACACGATAAATACAAGTGCATTTCAAGCTAATCAGTTCATGCAATTCGTTATTGTCAACTTTTGCTCTTTTGCGGAAATTTTCTCTTAAAAAGTACATATTTGTCAACAAAAATAACTTGCATGTGCATACAAAATGCATTCTATATAAAAATACATGCATAAACTAAGATTTCTTTATAATTTAAAAATATTTTCGATGACATTTTTTTAATAATGCTTCAACATCTTTACCCTATCAGAAAATATGAAATTTCATCTAAACTTTGCAAATAGAACAACAAGTACAAGTTGGTTTAATGTTGGCTTTGAATTCAATGGAGAACACGTGTTTCTTTTTATAACGTGACCGTTATGAATTGAGCCCATTCTGAAGATTAGATTTTCTTCAAGACAAACACCTATGCATTAAAATCTCATTAGGAAAGGTGTATTGAAGCAAATGGATCCTATTTTGCTTAAATAAACAGCTTTTGAAAAAAGATATGCAGCTTATATGTTCACTTAAGAATCAGACATTTAAAACGCACTATCCCCATATATATACAATGAAAATAATTTTGATAAAGTTTTATACAAATAACTTGAAACGAATCTTTTCGACACTTGCATTCAATAACATTAATGATTGCATATCCTCTTAATCATTTCCGAATTTCCCTCTGGAGTTGAGTCTTATCATTTCCTATTTGGCAGAATCAATCGTCTCCGCAATTTTGCTTTTGAAATTCATTAACGCGCCATCTCGACAGGATCTAACTCCACCTCCCAATAACCGACTGGCCGTAATTGAATGCGTTGTGAGAGCCGGAATTCAAATCGTTCGCCATTCCCTTTGAATGGGTGGTGGTGAATGGTTTATTATGGGGAGAGTCAAGTCTCCATAGTGAATACACACTTGGATAAACATGCGGATATAGTAATGGGCTTTTCAGTTTTGCATTTCTTTAATAATGGATTGATTGACCACTCGAAACGGAAATTTGCTGATTGTTGACTTGAAAGGTAAACAGGGTGAGAGAGAGAGAGAGATAAAATTACTTTCTTTTAAGAAAGTTGTTATATTATTGTCATTATAAATTAATGAAATAAATTTTAAATACCATTATTTATATCAGTATATTCTTGATTGGGGTAAGGGATTTCATCCCGGGTTAAGGATATTAAGAATATCCTTTTCTCTCAGGAGGATAAATATTTTTCTTCCAGTGATAACTAGCTACATTTATTTCTTCCACTACTTCCGCAATTCCTTTGGTTCAATTCGGTAACATTTTCGATTGGTTTAAAAGAAGGTTAGAAGACAAAAATTTTGAACATTTAATTCATTAAAGTATTGCAATAAATTTTCCGGTTTTTTTAAAATTTATTTAATTTTTTTTTTTAAAATTTAAGTTATGAACTTCACAAAGGGGCATTTTTTAAGAACATTTAATTCATCCCAGTACCACTAAAGACCCGCCGTGTAGGGCAGCGATGCACAAAATAAAAACGTTTTGGTGTGGTGTGGTAGTTAGGAGAGGGGGTGCCAGCTCAGGTTTTTTGACCATGGTTCAAAAATTGGTCCGTCGCCAAAAGCCCTCGTATGAACAGGGCATCGTTAATATTAACTCACTCACTTTTTCATAGCGGCAATGATGCGCCTTTGTCCCACCCTCTGAGTCTACGCCGCTGTTCGAAGCGCTAAAATTGAAACAAAACACGAATTCCTTTAAAAATTGTTTATTTTATGTTGAAAAATAATATATAATCAATTGTAATCAATAATAATTCTCACTATAAATATTTATTTGTAGATCCTGGGAGATGAGTTATCTCGTCCCTCGCAATGAGATTAACGATGAAGAACGTAGATTAAGTATTAAGAAGATTGAGTATTTTGAAAGGAAATCTGGTGGTTGAAGTGAGGGAACTATTTTTTCTGACGGAAGAATAACTCTGTGATGCGCCCGCGCTTTTCCCGCTCCTCCCTCACATTCAAACTGCTGTGCCACGTTCGATGCATACGCTGTGAGCGGTGATCGGTTTGTATTTGCCTTGCGCCATTTTCGTAATCGTTTTATCCGTTTGTCCTCAACAAAGATGTGTTGTGCACAAACTATGAACAACTCATTCTACAAAAGAAAAAGAAAATCATTTTGATAGAAAATTGAACCTAACTGTTGAGGACAGAAAAGTAGCAAGTGTTTATCATTTTGGAATCTAAAATAAAGGGTTCCTCTTTTGAAATAACTTGTTTGGGGTAGTATGTAATATTTTGCTCAATATGAAGAGTCAAAGTTAGGTGACATCACATTCTCAAACCAACTCAAACTACATTATTTTTAACTAAATCAGCAAAGTTTTTTGCTTGACGTGACTGTGATTAATAGCACGACTATATAAAATCACGTCACAAATAAAAAATCATCGTAAAATTGAGGAATTTGTGGTCACAGTAAGTGATAATGTAATGGAGGGTTTCAAAAGGGGAGCTTTTGAAATAAAGATGCTTTGCAAATTAAAAAAGAAAATGGCTAAGATTGTTATGAATAAAGAGGAGCAAGTGTTGTGCCGTTCAGGAATCGTAAATAAATTGGTCCTTTTTTAAATAATTTGCGTAGGATAGTATGTACTATTTTTCTTTTTTATGGATAGTCAAATTTAGGAGACATTAATTTCTCATATCTCGACTCAAACTATATTAATTTCAACTAAACAAGGAAACATTTTTTTGTTTCATTTGTGACACAATGATTAACAGCACGGCTATGTAAGATCACGTTAGAATTGTGTAAAATTATGAAATTTTTGGTAGAAGTAACTAGTTATGTATTGAAGGATGTCAATTTTCCACATTTTCAAAAATGTTATCGTCCTCACTTAACCAAGTGTTGGGGAATTTCTTTTTTGAAAAAAATTTCCAGAACTGATATGACCACCCCCTTTTCATCCCTTGTCCGTTCAGTTCAGTTCAGTTCAGGTTTTGTGGGATATGGAGCAACAAAGGCTATGATCCCCTAAAAGACAGATGTTTCTTAAAAATTAGTAGATGTCAAAATATTTCAGTTTCTGGATAAAAAATCTGAATGTTAATCTGTTACATAGCTTTCTCCAATAATTCTTTGAAAGTATTTGAGGATGAATATATCTATTGGCCTTGTCCGTTTTATGTTCAGTTTCAGGACACTCTGTATTTGGTGAAATAATTTGCGCCAAATTTACGAATTTACTTTTCTTGCTTTGATTACGCTTGACAATCCGTTGTGATGTTCCATTGTAAAGTTTCAGCACTGTCGACCTTAGCAAATAACTTTTGCCAAATCCACTATTTTACGCAAACATTGGATACAGATAAATCATCTAACACAAAAATTTGCCAAGAAAGCGAAATGCGAGAAGAAACACAGTTTTCAAGTTAAACATGTTTATGTTCATTGTGGTAGAATTATGAATAATTTCATACGATTTCCATTTTCTCTTAAATTGATTAATTTGATCTGATTTTTTTATTAATTATTATAATACATCAAAGGATTTACGGGAAAATGGCTTATGTACGAGTATTGCGTTGATGCTGTACACATTATAAGAGAATCTTATCATTATTGTAACGTATTTTTAACTATTAGGATCATTATTGGTGAAAGCAGGCATTTGAAAAGTGTCAAATGTTATTATTTAAAAGTACTTTCTATTTTTCTTTTTTGATTTAAATATACAATTCTCTTTGTACGAGACAAAAATTGAAATTATTTATCGAACATCTGTTTATGTTAAAACACTATGTCATTACTTCTTTGTTTTTGAATAATTTATAAGCGTTGTATTTTGTAAAATGCAAATGGTGAATCAAGAATCAAAACGATGTCAGATTTAAAAAGTTTTGAAGTGTTTGCGACAGATTTTGATATTCTGTGTATTTTTATTCTTCATTTTTCAGTTCAGAATTAGAAAAATCTTAAAAAGAATGCCTTTGTATTTATTTTTTGTAATTCAAAAAAATTAAGTTATTATATATAGATTTATGTTTAAGAATTAAAATTTCATTATAAGGACAAAATAAAGTAATATTCTCTTAGAAGGTTATCCTTTTCGTTTAAATATCTTGTTGAAACTTTTATAGCTATAAAATGATTTAAGTATGTAGGAAATATTTATATTAGAGTTCTGCAAAGAAAAAATCTCCAGAATGCATGTTTTTTTAATTTTATTTCTTCACAAAAGTGTACGTTCGAATCATCATTTAATAATTCATTGTAAAACTTATCGGTACATTTTCCTCATTTTAAAGTTAATTATAGATCTGTTGCATTTTATGCCAAATAAGAACATAGAACGCTTGTTTTGTATAGGATAGATAGTTACAAATCTAAATCTTCTATTACGATAAAGGATATATAGTTTAAATTAACCTATTTTCTTATAAAATTATTTTTTAAAGTATTAATTAAAAATATTACTATAATTTTTATTTGTAATTACGACCATAAATTTTAGGGTATGGACATTAATTATTCATATCTCAGTCATTTTTCTTCAGTCAGAATTTGAGCTAGTTTTACACCATCCCAAAGCATACCAAACCATGCGCAATAAACTATATTCAGTTTTGAAAAAACAAGCATATAATCCTTTTAAGTTACTCCACGTAATAAAGGAACTATTTCAAAAAGTAAAATGTAGGAAAGTTTTTCAATAGTTTACCATAATAAAGAAAATATGTAAAAATGAGATGTGATAATCTTCGTTAATCTGTAATTAAGTGCATCTAAATCAATAAAAATAATTTTCTTTAAATAAAGATTCGGGTACAAACAATTTATAGTCACTCTGACTGATTTCTCTTCTTTTTTCTGGGTTTGAAGCATTTGGCGCTGGTATTGGCGAAATCTTTCATCGCTAAATCAAAAATGCCCCATAACAACTGAAACTCTAAGAAATTGTTTATGATAAAGTATTTTAAGCAATCAGAATATTGTTTTCAAAAACTTAAAATATATAAATCATCGATTGTGCTTACCCCCTTTTTTCATTTTTCAGGAGCTAAAGCCTACAGAATATGTGACAAGGATGGTAAATGGCTGTGGGGCAACTGGACAAACTACAGCGAATGTCTAAACTTTACCACCACTGTAAGTGTGAAATTGATTTAGAAAATTCTCAAATGAATCTCATATAGCATATTTTTCTATGTGCAGTGAAATTTAATTGGAAACCCTAGATACATAAGCAAAAGTATCTGAAAAATTAAAAAAACTTTTTAAAGAATTATTTATATTTTTAAGAATATAAAAGAAACTTATACAGCAGGCATACATACATTGAAAATTGCTAATGAAATACACTGATGGAAAAAAAAACTGCCAACAGCAATAAAGACCATGAAAGAAATTTGGCAGACGTTTTTATACACCTGAAAGATGGCATTGACTCAAATTTCACTCTTCGCACTTAAATATGGCGCTAGAGCGCTATTCAGAACTTGCAAATCAGGTTTGATTTAAATAAGTGCTGTAAAGTTCGTGAGCATTATTTGTCAGTTAAATTTGACGTATTGAGTTGATGTTTGTCAAGAATACCTTTAAAAAGACGAATAAGCCATTACCAATAGCTCACCAAGTTTGAACAAGGACGTGTAATAGGGCTACGAAAAGGTACATTTTCTTCGCGCGACATTGCAGAAAGACTTGGACGGAATGTATCCACTATGCACGATTGTCGGGAGAAGTGATCAAGAGATGGTGCTACCTCAAGAAGACCGAGTTCCGGGTGGCCAGGTGGCCCTACTGAGAGAAAAGACCGCTACATTCGGTATATGGCTGTGGCACATCGTACTGCGTCTGCGACTGAAATTCGAGCTGCAGTTGGCACCAGTGTGGCACAACGATCTGTTAGAAATCGGTTACTTCAAGGACAGCTCCGAGGCAGTCGCCCTGTAGCGTGCATTCCACTGACTTCAAGCCTTCGCCATTTTAGACGCCCGTGGGGTCAAGCCAGAGTTCATTGGTGGACGGAGTGGAGTTTTGTTCGAGAAAAGCAAAGAAATGCTTAAATTTTTATATAGTATATATACAGAACAATTTTTTTAAAAACTGACACTATCTAGTGTATCCTCTAGCTCGATCTAACAAAAAAAAATTGCACCAAACTTGGTGTGGAGAATAATAATGACATGAAAAGAAAAATTTCGTGGCAAAAAAATTAGTTCCAAAGATCGACAATAAATGCATTTATGGTGCTGTTGTAGATTACCATACACCAAGAACCAGCATAAAACACGGATATGAAGGGAAAATACAAATTTATTTTTTTAAATGCAACAATAGCGCTAGTAATTTGGGCCCTAAAGACTTGTAGACAACTCTGAAGAATAGTATTCTCAGTTGAGGTGAGCTAGTTCAAGTGAATTTGCGAGACAGTACCAGAACGCGCATTATTGATAATGCTGTATCGTCTTAATAATCCACAGTTTATCGCGAGCTTAGAACCCGACAGAAATTGCCTAAGGGGGCTTTATTGCATAATGCTTTGAAAGAAGCAATGAAGAAGTTTGAAGAAATATAGTGACAAATAATTCCGTGCAGAGGACGTAAGCCTGCATCAGAAGAGGTGAGAACAGATGTTGCAACTGTAGTTGCAAAGGATCTCAGAGAACGACTATTGGTATACATATCACTGACAGTGTAAAATATTCCTTATGATGTGTTGAGTACGACCATAGGGAATGTTGTGCTGATAACGGCACGGTGAGAATGGATGTTATATTGAATGTGCTCGAATTCCTTGCCATGGAAGTGAATGAGGTGAAAAAAAATTACCATTTGTGTGTGTGTGACTGTTATTTTGTATAAATTATTATTATGTTTTCGTTTTTTAATACCTTTTGTACTGTAAAATGCTATACATTCTCTTATCGGCGATTTTTGGAACTAACTTTTTGTTAACGGAATCCCACTTTCGTGGTTATCATTTTTCTCTTACCAAGTTTAGTGCCACATTTCTGTTGTTAGATCGAACAACACGTGTCTCTGAATAGTGTCAGTTAAAAGAAAATTCCCCTGTACTTGGTAGTAAAAAATAATTATATCTCAAAAAGACAGCAAAAGGAATGATTAACATGAAAGTATACAGTTAAATTGAACGGCAAAGAATCAAAAATTTTTTCGCTATCTGATTTTATTTATTCGAATAAAAATTGATTCTTAATACACATAAAAGAGTACTACCTTGAGGTATACGATACTTGTTAAATTTCAAATAAATGTAAAAATCGTACTTTCGTTTCTCAAATCCAAAACGTAAATTCGGTTTTTAAAATATTTTTGCTTTGTGGCAAAACAAACGTGTTAATAGCACGAGGAAATGAATAGGAAGATATATATTCCCAAGCGATAATTTCTTCACCCAACAGCTCCGAGATATGAGGAAGTAATAAGGTTGTGACTTGCTATACGAGTACATATCCTTGTAGAAAGAAATAGTTTATGTGAAGAGATGTTCCCTCCCCTTTGTTATTAGAGGATGCAAATCATCTTTTCGCGGAAAGAAAACAGAATCAATACGTCGCCGTTATTCTTTTATATGAATGATCCATAAATATCTAGTTTATTGTGAAAGTGTGTGGCTCCCAAAAATAGTTTTTATTTATCCGTAAAACACATTTTTTGAATATTTATAATTTAATATTCAATTTAAAAATTATTTCTGCAGTAAAAAAAGGGGAGTTTTATTAAAAATATTTCAAATTTTGAAAATATATTTTAGAATAATTTGTATATTAGCGTAGCGCTTAGTGTTTAGAACTTTGATTACTTTTAATATACAGAAGGTCATTCACACTTTATGGAAACGATTTTGATAATTATCCAAAGATGCTGTATTTTTTTATAGGCTCTTTGCTTCTATAAGATAGACATGATTTTTGACAATAGCTTTAGCTCGAATTTTCTATGAAAGTAAACTTTTTCTAAGTACTGCCATACCTATTTTACTCCATTCCCCTTTAACATGTAGCGGTATCATCAACATAAACCAGTAACAGCCTCCGGACAGAGGAGATCTCTTTTGTCTAGTGGTCATGTTATTTGGCTACGGATCCATAGGTCACGGGTTCTGTCCTATGGGATATGCGCCATTTCAATGGTGGTTTTGGCTGAAAAGAAAGGAGCAACCTACTTATCTGTCGTGGCGTCATGTACCCGCAAAAAGAGCATTCAAAAGTTGTCAGACCTACTTGACGCAACACCACCAATTACGAGTAACAGCAACAGCTCGCCATAACAAATATCTCGTTTGTCCACCGATTCACTGGTGGGGGAGTGTGTAGCGGTATCATCTACATAAGCCAGTAACAGCCTCTGGACAGGGGTGATCACTTTTACCCAGTAGTATATTATTTAGCTACGGATGCATAGGTCGCGGATTCTGTCCTATCGGATATGCGCCACTTCAAACCGTTTTCTAAAGTTCGTTCAGTGTTCTTGAGTGCCATTTTCCTGAGGCTAGTTTTACTAAGCCGACAGTACATAAGTCCATTGGAGAAGATTTAGATAATTTTACAGGTATTTCATCAAATTTTATACACTTTATTCCGGTTTCTGCGTCTATCTTTGCTAAATAAGCGGTTTTTGACTTAGACGTGTGACTGAAGGCTTTGTCCATATGAAGCTCAACTTCATAAATGTCGTTTCCATATAAGACTGGAATTTCTTCTACAAAAATTGGTTCTGAGATATTCTGCTGATAGTAAAGTGAATTAATTTTGGATTTATTTGAAACTTTTTTGATTTTTAATTTTCCGTTGTTTGAAAATCCTTCAACTATCATGAATCCATTTGGAAACTTTTCTCTAAGCTGACGAAGCCATTTCGTATGGTCATTCCCGTCAATTGAGTTATAGAAAATAGATCTTTTATTACAGTCCCTTAAATAAACCCATGACTCATTGATTGTTATTACAGATTTGTGTTTTTCATATAATTTTCTACAATTTACTTATATGTTATATTCGTTCAATATGTTTTGTTAAAAGCAGGTGAACTTTAGTTTTAAACAGTCTTTTAGCTTTAAATCTTTATGAATTATCTTACTTATAGCGCCGGAAGATAATCCTAGTTTCGGTGCAATGAATCTTTGAGTTGGCGAATTTTCTTCTAGGTTCAGACTTCACATTCTTGATAGTTGCTTGTGTTTCGAAGACTGTTAGAATACCTGAAAATTTGGAATGAGTTCGTGTGTTAACTGAGTCAGGTGTGTGACAATTATCCAACAATTCTTATCCCACTCTGCAAGAGAGAGATCTCGACAACGTGTGGTTTTAACATGATGGGGCCATAGCCTACACCTCCAGGGTTTCCATGGGTGTTTTGAGAACAGTCTACCAAGAATTGCTGATCTTCTGCGAGGGAACGTAAACTGGCCTGCATGCTTGCCTGATTTATCTCCTCCTGATTACTTCCTGTGCGGTAATCTCGTCCCTTGTTTACACAGATCGCTCCAAGACCCTGGAAGACGCAGAGAACAACATCCGAGCCGAAATTGACAATATCCTAGTTGATATGCTTGAAAAGGTGACTCAAAGTTTTCGAATGGGCTGCATCAGTGTATTGACTCTGAAGGGCAACATTTAACGGACATTGTGCTTAAAACTGTAAATTCAAAGTTCTAATGTTGAAACGCGGAAAATTACAATAAAATCGAATGAAATATGTAGTGTGTTTTATTGCATTTTCAAAACAAGAAGTTCCCAAGCCCCATCCTGTAGAAAGCATGCCGAACGCAACCATGTAAACGGGACTGCTTAGGAAAAATAATTACTGCCGAATCAACTGACGCCAATGATAAAACATTCTCAGACTGTTCTCTGTCATTATTTCAGTTTATGCATATTACTGTGCTTTCTCATATCTTTTATGTTATTTGGTAGGTATAATTTTGTGTAACAATGAAGTATATTTAAATAAATGAAAACAAAATCTGATAAAGCTACACATCAATCCAAATAGAATTGACACATTGATAAAAAACTGTTAAAGTCAGCGTTTCACAAACTGTGGGGGGCGAGTTAACCTTACAAGGGAGACGCGAGCATATCAAAATGTCGAAAATAAAAGATTTAAAAAAATTGCAAAATTAATGAGAGGCATCTAAACAAAATACATTCTGACATAATAAAAAAATAAAATACACATTTACGTGGATACTATAATATACTTATAAATGCATCTGTATTGCATAATGCATTTGATAATTAATTTATCAATACTAGGTTGGGAACAAGATTAATAACTACTAGTGACTCACATGGGCTTGTCAGATATAGGGTGTTTTTTTTAAAGGTATTGAACTTTAAATTGCAATAAAACACATTCGATTGAAAAAAAACATTCGATTGAAATGATTTTTTTTATTCGAAAGATAATCTTGTGGCATTACATTTTAAATATGATCAAGCAAGGCGTAGATTCGTCGAATGGGCCCAAAACGAGATTGCCGTTGTTCCCGATTTTCATAAGCGATGAAGCGCACTTCTGGTTGAATGGTTACGTCAACAAACAAAACGGCCGCATTTGGAGTGAAGCTAATCCACAAGTGTATGTCGAAACACCGTTACATCCAGAAAAACTGACTGTTTGGTACGCTTTATGGGCTGGTGGAATCATTGGTCCGTACTTCTTCAAAAACGATGAAGGCCACAATGTTACAGTCAATGGTGATCGGTATAGAGCCATGATTACTAACTTTTTCATTCCTGAATTGAACAATCATGATGTCCAGGAGCTGTGGTTCCAACAAGACGGCGCAACATGTCACACAGCTCGTGCCACAATCGATTTATTGAAAGACACGTTTGGTGACCGCCTAATTTCACGTTTTGGACCTGTGAATTAGCCTCCAAGATCTTGTGATTTAACACCGCTAGACTATTTTCTGTGGGGCTATGTAAAGTCATTGGTCTATGCGGATAAGCCACAAACGCTCGACCATTTGGAGGACAACATTCGCCGTCTTATTGCCGATATACGGCCACAAATGTTGGAAAAAGTCATCGAACATTGGACGTCCAGATTGGACTACATCCGAGCCAGCCGTGGCAGTCCTATGCCAGAAATCATATTTAAAATGTAATGCCACAAGATTATCTTTCGAATAAAAAAAATTCATGTCAATCGAATAATACATGTTTTTTTTTTCAATTTCAAGTTCTATACCTCTAAAAAAAAGACCCTATACAAAATTATACATTGTAACAAATGGTAATTCTTTATTTCTCTCGTGCTTTATATTAATGCTTTTATTAATGCTTTATATTAATACTCGCGCGCGCGCACATGCGTGCTTTTATTTATAAAATTTAACTGTAATTTTAATTATGGAAAGTTCTGGTCATTTCGATGGCAATAGGTAAGGAGATGGAATATTGAGTTCGGAAAATGAAGTCTTGAGTTATATGTGGCAAGAATTGCTGACATTTCTTTATTTTCGTGTTAAAACTGGCGCCCACACCCGTGGCCAAAGAACTACGACCCCGTAGAAACAGAAACTGCCGCTGTGACGAAACGCCGCAGAAAAATGAAAATTTAACCGTCTCTGTAAACCTTACTGTCCCGGAAAAAATTACTGGTATTGCGCCGCAATCCTTCTAAAGCAAGAGAAAATCCCTGGAAATCGAGAGACAAAGTGAATCATCCTGACTTCAATTGTCTGAAGAAAAGAAAAAAAAGAACATCTATTTCGTGTTAAAAGTTTTTGCTATAGTGTTTTGTGCATTTTTCATATACAAGTGATAGCAATCCAGCTACAGTGTGTTAGTGTGCTAGGGATAATTTTATTATTTTATTTCCGTGTTAAAACATAAAATTTAAAACTTATCTTCATAATTCGTACGGTTTATAATTAAAGTCATATTGTAGTTTTACCCTGTAGCTCTTTTAGTACGTTAATTTTGAAATCAATACATTGTTGTTCTATGGAGGTGGGCGCGATGAAAATTATGATTGAAAATTGGGTCGCAAGTATTGAAAGCTTGAGTAGCACTGGTACGAGTGCATTGTTATGTATTTTAACACACTTTATTAGCTTCCCTTGTATGTAACGGAATCTTTGAGCTCGATTTTTACCCACTTTAAAAGGTCAGATTAATTCGAAATTTTGCATACTTGTTAAGGACCGATGACAATACAATAATTTGATAATTGTATTCCATTAGCATGATCAGTATCATCAGGATTAACAATTTCCCATTTCCAGATTTGGCGACTTAAAGATTAAGTTACGAACCTAAAGAGAAAACGCTCATGTTTAATACAAATACAACAAACAAAAAAAGTGTTCTTTATGAGGAAAAGAATGTAATTTTTTACCATAGTATAAACAATTACCGAATTTTTCTGAAAATGGAAATAAATAAATGATAATTTAAAAAACTAAAAACAAAACCGCGCTTTTATTGTAGAATGAAAAATAAATTATAATTTATAAAAAACGAAAAAAACAACAACACCTGCTTTTATAGTTAATGGAACTAAAAAGTAAAAAAAAATTCTTAATATAAGAATAAATTAATTAACTAGAAAATTAATGTCATTGTGGTAAAAATGAGGGGTGCTTTGTACTACTTTTTTACACTACCTCTGCATTTTGGAGTAGAACTTGTAAGAAATTATAACAATTGATATCGAGCACCCCACGCTTTTACCACAATTACATTAATTTTCTCGTTAATCATTTTATTCTTAAATTAAGAATTATTTTTTTCTTTTTAGTACCATTAAAAAAAACTATAAAATCGTGTTTTTTAGCTTTTAAACTGCAATTTTTTTTGGTTTTTATTTATCTTATGTCTAAATAAACGGAAATAGACAGTGTAACAATAGACTATCCGCAAGGTTTAACCTCTCTAACTCTGGTTTTCATCCATGACGCCAAATTGACGATTTAAGCTACAACCACGCCTCCAATCAAGTGAGAGTCGCTACAGAATAGTATATGAATAGTCCATAAAATAGATTATAGAGAATAGTAGATGTTGCGGATATTATTCCCATTCTAACTATTTCCGGAATTATAGTCGTGTAGCTACTTGAGAGATAGAAGGTCTCTGAGGATTTCTCTTTGGCAAGTTTTAGAGGTTGCAAATCGTTTCAGCTATGTGCAACATATTCTTACCCTTTGGTTCTAAGGTTCCCAAACCTTTTTTTCTCATAGACCAGTGCTTCTCAAACTTTCAATATTTGCGACCAAATATTCAATCATAATTTTCATCGTCGCCCGCTCCATACAATAACAGTGAACTGAGTTCAATAATACTATACTTTGACGCTAAAACTACAATACAGCTTAAACCTCTTAAGTGCCACAGGCGTATATAAACGTCTCACTCAGCCAAAGCTTTAATTGCCTCGGACGTATATATATATGTCTTTCCGAAATACGATTTACTCTGCGCGCTACTATTCATAAAATTATTCTGAAGCCTTTGAAATACAGTAAAAGGACCTTGACAGGGCTTGCAAAGTATTTACTTATTTTAGAGAACACTTTGCTGATTTATTCCTCCCTCTTCTACTATACCACATATTCCACCCACGTGGAAAACGGTGGTATTGAGGTGCGAATCGCGTAACTTTTAATCAGCAGTTAGGAGTTAATTATAAACTGTATAGATTATCAGGATAAGTGTTAATTTTTGTATATAATTTTATACATGACAAGCCCATGTGGTCACCAATAATTATTAAACTTATTCTTGACTTAGTACAGTTAAATTAATTATAAAATGCATTGTGCAGTTCCAGTAGCACACACAGGAATTTTTTAAGGAGGGGGTCCAGGGTCGAAAGTTCACCATTCTTGTATCATGCTCCTTTTGATTTTGTCTATTTTCGGGGGCAAAACACAGTAAAAAACTAATTATTGAATAAATAATTAGCATTAATTAATAAAATTAATCATTAATAACAAATACTTAATTAAATTTTACGTACAATATACTTAGAATTATAATAAATCGGAAAAAAATCAAGGGGGCACCCCCAGGAGCCCCCCCCCCTTCCTTGTGTGCGACACTGTGCAGTACTGATACATTTATAAGTGTATGATATCAGTGCAAATGTGTGTTTTGTTTTTTTATTATGTCAGAATACATTTTGCTTGTTTACTTTCAGTAAATAAATAATTTTTTAAAATAATCTTTTGCTTTCGACTTTTCAATATGCTGGAGAACCCCTCGTAGGGTTATCCCCCCCCTTAGGGGGGACGACCCACAGTTTGAGAAACTCTATCATCGACTTCTTGCTATGTTTTTCGGTTTTGGACACCTACTCACCTAATATTGAATTTTGGCAAATTTGGTAACTTGTCTTTTTGACCTTAACGCTTTGTCATGTTTTTTAATATTCTGTGTTTTCTCTTCTATTTTCAATCATAAAGGATGTTTTTTTAGAGGTATAGAACTTTAAATTGCAATAAAACAACGATGTATTATTCGATTGACATGAATTTTTTTTTCTTCGAAAGATAATCTTGTGGCATTACATTTTAAATATGATTTCTGGCATATGACTGCCATGGCTGGCTCGGATGTAGTCCAATCTGGACGTCCAATTTTTGATGACTTTTTCCAACATTTGTGGCCGTATATCGGCAATAACACGGTGAATGCTGTTTTCCAAATGGTCAAGCGTTTGTGGCTTATCCGCACAAACCAATGACTTTACATAGCCCCACAGAAAATAGTCTAGCGATGTTAAATCACAAGATCTTGGAGGCCAATTCACAGGTGCAAAACGTGAAATTAGGCGGTCACCCAACGTGTCTTTCAATAAATCGATTGTGGCACGAGCTGTGTGACATGTTGCGCCGTCTTGTTGGAACCACAACTCCTGGACATCATGATTGTTCAATTCAGGAATGAAAAAGTTAGTAATCATGGCTCTATACCGATCACCATTGACTGTAACGTCGTGGCCTTCATCGTTTTTGAAGAAGGATTCCTCCAGCCCATAAAGCGCTCCAAACAGTCAGTTTTTCTGGATGTAACGGTGTTTCGACATACACTTGTGGATTAGCTTCACTCCAAATGCGGCAGTTTTGTTTGCTGACGTAGCCATTCAACCAGAAGTGCGCTTCATCGATAAACAAAATTCACTTATGAAAATCGGAAACAACGGCAATCTCGTTTTGGGCCCATTCGACGAATCTACACCTTGCTTGATGATCGTTTTGATGAATTGCCAAACCAAACTGAGAATAAATCACTTGACAGCTGTTAAATCGGTCGCCATCTCGGAAAGTAATGCCAACTTAAACTTCTATACCTGGGAAAAAACACTCTTTATAAAGGCATCGCAATGATTTTTAGAGTAACAATATCGTCGCACTATTATTATACAGTTTTAACATCCTGTAAAAGTCTCCTTTCTTCGGTAACGACTGATAGTACCAGCATGAACTAAACTAGTTTCAAATAATCTTTCAGCACAAACCTTTTCCCTTTAGTCCGGAAAACGTCTTCGGGAAGGAAATAAAATATTTTTCTCTTAAACCCAGAATGGTGACCACCATAAATCTTAAAAGATAAATCTCTCTCTCTCTCTCTCTTTATTGATTCACACACCCCAAACAATATTTTTTCACTAGTTTGATGGATGAGGAAGGAAAAGCGACAAGACGAATACCGTTACACAATAAGAATATATTTCTGGTAGTTTTATTTCGGATTATATTTGAGTGAGTTATAAGAAATGTAATTCAATTCCGTTTTTTTTTTTTTTTTTTTTTTTTTTTTTTTTTTTTGACACAGGATGCCCCGAAGACTCCGCTGACAGTGAGCCTCATCCTCCTGATCTGTTCCATGATCTCACTTTTCTTTCTTTCCGTCACCATTTTCATCTTCTTCTATTTCAAGTAAGTACATTTTTACTTGTCACATAGTCAGGGGACATTCTAGACTGTCCTCTTTTGATATATTTTGTTGATGTCTTGGATATTTATACCTAGAGATAAAGTTTTATTTTTTGTGATTTTGAAAAAGTGTATACATGAAACACAGTGAAATCGCTTAACTCGAAACTGAAGGGACTGAAATATTTTTTCGTGTTAAAGGAAGTAGCACAAAAAACCACAAATACAAAAAAATAAGATTATTAGAGTATTTTATTTGCATAAATATGCATATATTTTTTAAAAAATCAATGACTCAGAAACATTCACAAGGCCTTAAAGAAAAAGAAAATATTTATGGATTTTTTTTGGAAAGTAATCTGATTGTTGTTTCCTTTGAATAGTTTTTTTTCAGCATCAAATAACTGCGCCTGATTTTCATGATGTTCCTCATTTCGGATGATGTGGGAACAAAAGCTGCGTTATTCATTTCATTTTCGTCGTCGAAATTTCCATCAATGATAATTTTGATTTCTTTAAATGTAATGAATTCTTTCGATAATACAATATGACAGTCCAATCCGGCTGGTGCTTTCCATATTTTGTTCATTCCCAGAAGGGAATTGAGAAATATTTTCGTGTTAAACGATTTTTGTTTCATGTTATGAGAAAAATACATGAAAACACATAGTAGTTTGCGGGAATCGTTGTATTATCTCGTGTTAAACGATATTTCTTCTTGAACGTTTTTGTGTTAAGCCTATTTCACTGTATATTTTTTTATATGTCTTTTGAATAAGAATATAAATACAGTCGAACCTCTATATAACGAGCCTCTATATTGCGAATTTTTCTATACAGCGAACTTTTTCCTGGAACCTTGAACATTCCACGATTTTCTTCGTAAAATAGCCTCTCTATAGCGAAGTGCATTTTCTATATAACGAACGTTTTCTTTTGTGATTCAATTTTTTCTCTCCCTATTTTTGAACTATTTCTAGACATCTCAAGCTATTCTCTCTAACACATTTTATGGTTGTCATAAATCTTGAACTGATTTTATAAGGTTCCTATTTCCCCGAGAGCAGTAGTGTTATGAACGTTTCATCAAGAAATGCAACCATTATCCCCCATTGTCCAATTCACTAGAAACATCTTCGATATCCCCTTTCGCCCACAGTGAAGTTGTCCCATGTCCCCGTGTTCTAGATATAAAATATTGCTTGTTTAATATTACTTGTTTTTTTTAAATTAGAAAAGGTCTTTAAAATTTACTAATTTTAATATAAAATTATTTTCTTAATATTTAAAATACTGTGTATTCTTCGCCATTCTTTTTTCTTGTTTTAATTGCAGGATTTTTTATTTTTATTTTATGTGTGTGAGATATATAAAATAAACATATACTAATTTAAAAAAAGGTGTGAATAATTACTTTTTTTAATAGATATAGCTTATAAATTTAAAATTTGTTTTATGTGAATTGTAAAGTATATTAAAAGAAGAACCTCTATCTAACAAATTTTCCATGTAACGATTTATTTCCGGAATTTAGCGACTTCGTTATATAGAGATCTGACTGTATAAACTTATTTCAATAATATTATTATATATACTAGAACAAATTATTTTAAGGGCAATATTTTTTAGAAAAAAAACAATGAAGAAAAATTTACCTATTTTCGAAGCATTCTTCTCTTATAAAAACGCATCCATAATAAAAATAATATTTTGCTATACATTGTTATGATTTCTATACAAAGGATGTGTGAACTAGGAGTTTTTAAAAAAATTACATTATCTTAGAATTAGGATCAACTGAAATCATCCATCCATATATTTTGTTAGAAATATGCATAACTCCACATCTAATAGATGTATTTAAAAACTCCTAGTCCAGTTTTAGCTGTATAGAGACAAAATATGATAAGGACTTTTTCTTAAAAATAGAATGTTTTGAAAATGTATCCTTTTATTCTTCATTTAATACCAAAAAAAAAATGCTTTTTAAAAATTCTTCTTGTAATAATATCCTTGAAACAGTTTTATGCGTGTATTCTTCTTTGTGACATTAAATAAAAAAAGAAATTTATGTGCTGTTGCAAAATCACGGTTCCGAAATAAGCTACTTTAAAAAGAGAGCTTAAATTCATCGATGTTTAAATCAATTATTGAAATTATATATTAAATTTCAGTATTATATTCTTACATGATGTACATTGTTGTTTGGGTTATAAGCCTAGATGAGATAAAAATGTAAAATTTTCTATGAAAAATTGCTTTAGATATTTTAATATTCACGTGCTTACACCAATACCTTTTCATTTTGACTAAAACCGTTTTTACAAATAAATGTGAGTGGAATATTTCTTTATCATAATTTACAGATTTTTATAGGACCATCCTTATCCAGATGATTCAAATATATACATATACTAGCCGTCACCCGTTCGATTCACTGGGCATTTCATAATATTTTATGTCCATATATAGTTCTTTGATTACTGAAATCTTAAGTCCTAGTATTAAGATTTTTATAGCCATCGCCTGTTGATTTAAAAAGGATAAGGATAGGACTTGAATTTCTGAAACTAAAGGAAATTTATTTCTTATGCCCTCAATAAAAGAAACATGCTTGCTAAGTTTAAAGTGCCTAGGAATTTAATAGTTCAAAAAGGGGAATTTTTTTATCTCTTACCTCTCCGCAACCACAATTTGGAATGAATCTCCGCAAAACCAGATTTTAGCTAATCTCTATGCAACAAAAGAAACATGATTGCCAATTTAAATGTAGTAGTTTTACAGAAATTTTTGTCTGTAACGCCAGGCCTTTTGACAGACAATTTCCGAAAAACCCGTTCTTAGCGGATCTCTATGCAGAAGAAAAATCTTAACAAAAGAAACATTCCTGCCATATTTAAAGTCTAAACATATAATGATTCTGAAGATCTAGCGAAGAGCGAGTCCCTTTTCTCTAATATATATAGATTACAAAATGCGAGAATTTAAAATTCTCTTAAAAATATGTTGGAGTTTGGTTTGTGAATATCTTGTTTTCTTTAAAGAAATATGAAATAAACAAATCCCTCCTCCAATTCTATCACAATCAGTTGGAAGCAAATTTACTCAATTAGCCTTAAAATAATAATCATTTCTAACTTCACATGATTCATTCGACATTAGTAAAGTTGTTTAATAAGAAAATGAATTTTTCTTATTTTTCTTTATACGTTCATCAACTGTTTTAATAGTTTTAAGACCTGCAATATAAAACCTTTAATTCTTTTCCCTACATAAATCAAAATCATGTTTTTTACCCGTTCAAAATTTTGAAAATATCTTATTAATGCACGGGATATATATAGTCATTTTTCTTCATCATTAACTCTGAGTGTTCAACAAGGAAAAAAAGATCTACGCGTGGCATCTATGTCTAATTATTAAACAATTAATATTTAAGGTATCCGACTACCCTAAAATCGTGAATTTTGCCAAAAGTTGACTAATTTTCTTATGATTTTATTTCATAGGCCATCTTATTAGCTTTATATAAAAATACCAAGTTTATTATTTTCCATTCATTAGAATAAAAACTACAAGTGTCTTAGTAAAAGCAGATGCCGCTACTTCAAGCAAGACGTCACACTTTAAAATACGTTTTACTCTTAATGTGTTTTTTTTTTCAAAATGCTCAAACAGGGACTGCAATTGTTCAAAAAGTTTTGAAAATAATGAACTGAATTTTTTTTGTGTATCATATGTATAATAGTAGAAGTGTTTTAATCTTCAGATTTATCAATCACTATTTTATTACAAAATTTACAGTCCCTTGTGTGAATATAATCATTGTTTTTTCTAAAGAAATTTCATATAATAACTAAGATAAAGGGCTCTAGTTTTTGTAAAAATTTAAATTTCTCTTATCCTGAAGGTCATTTCAAAAAGGAATAGCAAAGCAACTCATCAAAATTGAAAATTTGTTCATAAACCTTTTGTACAAAATGGGCCCGTTTATGTAATTTTTTTTATTGTAAATGTTTACGCATTTTTTTCCCCATTTTAGTAATAATAATTTCATTTTCTCTTCTTAATCTTAGCATATTTTTCTTAAAATGTACTAAATAAATCTAAAAACCACATACAAAAAATTCCCATACCTCCATTTTTTTTAAAAAAGGTTTTCTCAAGTAGTCGGATAGTGACTTGTGCATTGCTTCGAGAGTTTTTTCACAAATCTTTTTGTTTCAGATATTTTATATTAAAGTTACATATTAAAAACTATGATTTTTCTTCAGGTCTTTGCAATGCTCGAGACTACGTGTGCACCGGAACTTGGTTTTGGCTCTCATCATCCACTCGCTGATGTTGATTGTTATTTCTCTTCCTGTAGTGGGTGGAAACAGCATACCATCCTACAGAGACATAGTGAGCAATTTCATTCACTTTTACTAACCATATGTGCAGATATCTGGTTTTGGTTGAGAATTTTTTCATTGCGCTTCTATATAAAAATTCACCCATATACAGGGTGATTCAAAAAGAAGTAAACACTTTCTAGATGCTATAAAAGAGTAACAATCAAAGACATCACCACCTCAGTGAACCATTAGGTCAGTGCTTCTTAAAGTTTCAATATTTGCGACCCAATATTCAATCATAATTTTCAACGCGCCCCCTATACAATAACAATGCATTTGTACAATTACACTGTACTTTCACGCTAAAGCTATACTAGCACTTAAGGTATCCGACTACGTTCGGAACCATGATTTTAAAAAAGCGCATAAATGGATAATTTTCATGATAATTAGTGATACTCAGATTAGAATACATGAATAAAATTGTTTTAAGGACATTTTGACAAAAAAATTCATTTAAATATAATATTTTGGCAAAAAATAAACTTAGAATAATCTTTTTTCCAAATGTTCTCCTTTTGTGAAAAATGGTTCTATTATAATAATATTTTGCCTGTATATAAGCTCAGACCTCTCTACAGAGGCTCAACTAGAATATTTGGAAAAATTCTCATTATTTTCAGAGTTACCACCCATTGAAATAGTTATTGGCGTTTTTTTCTTAAAATTGCTCCCCTCTGTTGTCGTAAAATATGAATAAACCCACTTCCAAGCTATATATTTCAAAAATTCTAGTTGAACCTCTGTAGAGAGGTCTGAGCTATATACAAGCAAAATATTATTATAATAGAAGCGTTTTTCACAAAAGGAGAACATTTGAAAAAAGATTATTCTAAGTTAATTTTTTGCCAAAATATTGTATTTAAATAAATTTTTTTGTAAAAATGTCCTTAAAACAATTTTATGCATATATTCTAATCTAAGTGCGACTAAATATCATGAAAATTATCCATTTTTGCGCTTTGCAAAATTCCGGATCCAAACGTAGTCGGATACCTTAAACTTCTTAATTGCCACCGGCGTATATAAACGTCTCGCTCAGCCAAACCATTAATTGCTCCGGATATATATATATATATATATATATATATATATATATATATATATATACATATACGTCTTTCCGAAGTATGATCTTTTCTGTGTCAACTGATACCCATAAAATTATCCGGAAGGCTTTGGAATACAATAAAGGAGATCCTTGACAGTGTTTGCGAAGGATTTACTTATATATATATATATATATATATATATATATATATATATATATATATATATATATATATATATTTCGTAGTATTTGCTTATTTAATCCTTTTCTCTCCCTCCCGAATACATCCCATATGCGTGCTCGCGGGAAAAACGGGGGCATTGGGGCGTAACTTTTAATCGGAATGAAGTATTAATATAGTAGCAGTACTCGCAGTATTATAGTAGAAGTAACTGATAGGTATTTTATAAGGTAGCCCAATAGTAGCCAATAGCCCAATAAGGAAGCCCATAGGTATTTTATAATCGGCAGTAAGGGATTAATTATAAACCTTACAAATTATCAAGATAAATGTTAATTTTTGTACGCAATATTATATATGAAAAGCCCATGGGGTCATCGGTAATTATTAATGTTGCTCTTAATTTATTATTGTTAAGTTGATTATAAAATACCTATGGGCACGCCTCACAGTTTAAGAAACGCTGCATTAGTTAAATGTAATTTAAAAGTTTGTGTCTAGCCCTTTACCGAAGCAACGTAAGCAATATTGGGAGTGTCATAAAACTAAACAGTCGAAATAGCGGTGTCCCCAGTGGAGAAGGTTTTTTATGTTCTTGAATTTAGAAAAAGTATTAGTATTTTCGATCACGCTTCAAAAAAAGAACCTGTAACGGGTTCTTTATTCCTACGAATCCAAAAATATTTTTTAACTGTGATTTTAGCTTAAAAACTACTTTCTGAAGAGATGACTTGATTTTATGCAAATGTAACTACTATTTAAGTGCAGTTGTTCAGTATGCGAGATAATGGTTAAGAGTTGATCGTTAAGCTGAAATCCAACAGTTAGTAAGAAGCGACTGGTGGTCGCGTATCTTAAGATTAATATGTGACGGAGAATTCGTCATGAAGTGGTTAAGAGGACTTGGTACCCTTTGAGCAAATTTCTTTATTACGTATTTAAAAATTATCTTTTAGCATTTTATACAATGTTTCTATTCAAGAAAACGATACTAGATGAAAATTTGCATATATTATTCACACAATTTTAAAAATTTAAATTTTTTGAAGAAAATTAGGGAAATTTTAAAATCCTACTCCTTTTGTAAAAATTAATTTTTTGACCTGCCATTTTTTATAAAATTCTTATGGATGTTCTGAACAACTTTAGGAATCTATTTTAGAATACCTTTATTCGTTTTCGAGGAAAAAAAATAAAATGTTGATATACAGTCTAAAAATCAATGAAAAAGCCAATGTGTCTTACATTTTATTTTTTTTTAAAAAAAAGTATTCAGTTTATAGAAAAACGGATCTCTAATTTTATTACATGCTTTATTTTTAACACGCAGGAAAAAAATGGAAGTGATTGGTGAATAATTGTTGAAGGAGTAGCATTTTGAATGCACTAAGGTTTCGAAAAACACAAACTGAGAAAAACCACTTTAAAGTTTATAATTCTAAAAAAATAATTATTATAAGCTTAATTAAACTTAACATACCACTTTAAGATATTAGTTATACATTTTTCTTTTTAAAATAATTGCATTTTCATATTTTTTCAACCCACACATTTTTATAAATGATCAACTTTTAGAGAGTACAAGAAAATTCAAGAAAAACGTTAAAAAATGTTTTTTCTGGCACGACAGAAAATTTAGCTGTTTTTCTTCTTATAATATTAAAGTATTACATTTGTATGAGAAATATATCAGGAATAAGAACTGAAATTATAAAATTATTAATATAAAATGCCTTAATTTAAAAATTTTACATGCACACATTTCACAAGAAAGAAAAATTACATTAATGTATTGCCTCGGAAATATTCTGCTTTTAATACTACACATTCTTTTTTATAGTTATTATTTCTATTTCTAAAATAGATTTTTTTATCATAAAGCATTTTTTAGCTTTTTTTCTAAAAAGGGGGCGTGGCTGAATTGCCTAATTTGTTTTCAAATGAAGTTTTATTCAACTTCTAACTTTCCGACATGCACGAGTGATATATCAATCGAAAGATAAAAATGCAAAGAATAAGATTAAATTAAAATAAAAAAAAACGATAGGTCTGTGATTTTGGGGGTACCAAGTCCTCTTAAGTAACCAGATTTGCAGCTGAACTAGCTGCAGGATCATTGAAAGGAGCTTTAATCAAGATAATGACCTTCTAGAATTTAGTAATTGGATTACGGGATATGATTTCTTATTTCCCCCCGAGTTAAGTTACAAGTAAATAGATTTCATAAATTGTTAAAGATTAAATAAAATTAGTTATTTGTGATCATGTCTGCTTCTTCCTTGAACTCTCTTACACCCTTGGCTTTCGGATTGCGACAAACCACCAACTAGAAAATTTATCGAGCAAAAGTATGAAAAATATAAAAAAAACTACGGGCTGTTTATGCAAACTTAAATGTCCTGGATAAAGCAGGAATAGCGTATCACAGCTGCTATCGATGTAATTTATACCTGACCACACATCTGAGCAAAGACGTCTAAAGACTTTTTGAGGCCCTGGGCCTCTACACTAATGTAGGCCCCCACCTATGACCAGTGCCGATTTAAACTCGTTTCAGGCCCGGGGCGCAAAAGATCTACGGGTCCCTTTGGCACTGGAGGATCTAAATTTAAAACGAGAAAATCTGTTTAAGTCCAGCTTATCCGGGTCCCTGGGCGCTTGCCCCAAGCGCCCAATGGATAAACCGGGACCATCAATGACACTTAAAAAGTGGACAGTACATAGCATACGTTGTCTAATACCGGAACAAACAATAACCCGAAAAAATGTGTGTCTTACAATGGCACAAACCGGCTCCACCGACTTTCGCCTTTTGACTGAAAGACTAATGATGGTGGTAGGTCTAGGTTTGTACGTGAACGGCGGTAATCAGATGTAGCCAGTTGAAAAATCGCCCGAATTTCCCTGTTTTTTGGAGAGTACAATCAGAAATAACATTTGATTGTTGAAATTATTCGAATTTTGATCTCATTGAGGTGGAGTGGACAACGAGATCGTTGACCTATGCTTTAAGACGTCCTTGCGTTTGAGTGACTACGGATCCGACGTGCCTCGTGTGGCTCAGGGGTCAAACATAGAACATCTGTGCCTGTCTCTAACATAACTTAAAATAAACCCTTACAATTTTGTTACAGACTACATGTAATATTTTACATTGTTCTTGCTTTGTAGTGCATTGAAATTGTATACTTCTTTATGAATCACCCTGTATAAAGGAAAGTATTTAATGTAAAATGCTCGGCCGAATGTTTTCCAGAGCTGGCTGTGCAAGACGGTGGTGTCCGTGAAGATGTACGCTGCCCTGTCCAGCATCAACTGGATGTTTGTGGAGGGAATGCTCCTTCACAGTCGAATCACCACCAACATCTTCCAGAAGGACGCTCCCTTCAAGCTCTATTATCTCATAGGATGGGGTGAGAGGGTTTTTTATTCTTTATCGCAACAGTCCTTAAACTGTGCGCCGTGAACCTCTGGGGGTCCACGGTGCTTTCTAGGGGGTCTGATGAAACATTAAGATTTCCCTCTTT
Organism: Trichonephila clavipes; assembly: GCA_019973935.1. Classification (NCBI taxonomy): domain Eukaryota; kingdom Metazoa; phylum Arthropoda; class Arachnida; order Araneae; family Nephilidae; genus Trichonephila; species Trichonephila clavipes. Next base: position 32,200 of record BMAU01007237.1, on the reverse strand, counting down.
TGCAGACTTTGAAGGCCCCAGAAAAATTGAAAGACGTGCCATACTAGACTAGATCACTAAAATGTCCCCTATGAAAAAACTCTACTTGAATTTGTATTTTGATCAAGAGCATTAAGTCAGGGAGGGATGATCAAAATCTTGGAGGTCAACGATGTCACGCTGAAACATAAAACGGGACCACGGCGATCAAATTTTAATCAGAAAAACAGAAAATTTCGTTAAATAGAGGTACGACCGTATTTAAATAAAGCTTTACACAAAGTAGCACTTTCCACTCTTTCCAAAACTAAGAACTGTTGGAAGTATAGGGTGTTTTTTAGAGGTATAGAACTTTAAATTGCAATAAAACAACGATGTATTATTCGATTAACATGAATTTTTTTATTCGAAAGATAATCTTGTGGCATTACATTTTAAATATGATTTCTGGCATATGACTGCCACGGCGGGCTCGGATGTAGTCCAATTTTCGATGACCTTTTCTAACATTTGTGGCCGTATATCGGCAATAACACGGCGAATGTTGTCTTCCAAATGGTCAAGCGTTTGTGGCTTATCCGCATAGACCAATGACTTTACATAGCCCCACAGAAAATAGTCTAGCGGTGTTAAATCACAAGATCTTGGCGACCAATTCACAGGTCCAAAACGTGAAATTAGGCGGTCACCAAACGTGTCTTTCAATAAATCGATTGTGGCACGAGCTGTGTGACATGTTGCGCCGTCTTGTTGGAACCACAGCTCCTGGACATCATGATTGTTCAATTCAGGAATGAAAAAGTTAGTAATCATGGCTCTATACCGATCACCATTGACTGTAAGTTGTGGCCTTCATCGTTTTTGAAGAAGTACGGACCAATGATTCCACCAGCCCAAAAAGCGCACCAAACAGTCAGTTTTTCTGGATGTAACGGTGTTTCGACATACACTTGTGGATTAGCTTCACTCCAAATGCGGCAGTTTTGTTTGTTGACGTAGCCATTCAACCAGAAGTGCTCTTCATCGCTAAACAAAATTCGCTTATGAAAATCGGGAACAACGGCAATCTCGTTTTCGGCCCATTCGACTAATCTACGCCTTGCTTGATCATATTTAAAATGTAGTGCCACAAGATTATCTTTCGAATAAAAAAAATTCATGTCAATCGAATAATACATCGTTGTTTTATTGCAATTTAAAGTTCTATACCTCTAAAAAAACACCCTTTATTTTTTATTTCTGTAGCTCAATGGAAGAACAACCCCTGACAAAATATAACGTTGGGAATTAAATTTTAAAGCGTTGTGAGAAAGAAATATTTATATCAATATTACAAGAGCTTTGTTCTGAAATTTAATGTTTGCACTGATAAATAAAATTGGCTTTGATTGTTCCGACACATAAAAGCTACCGCAACTCTTTTTTATTGACTCTTTAACTATTTCATAAAACACAGAAAATGTTTTTTGTCACTTCTGTTGGAGGTTTATGTGTACTTGTGCTCACATTCAAGAGAGTTTCTTACTTCATGTATGAAAATAAGCAAATGTTGCTGAAAATCACTTAGAGAAGTGTCTATGCATGGCGCATTTTTACTAATAAATTAAACTTTTGCTTCATTACGATTAATCTTAATATTTTTGCTGATTCTCAATACACTTTTTAATGAAAAACGATTTAATACATAAAACTTAAGACACGATCTTTGAAACGTAAATAAGCTAAATATTTTCAATAGATTATTATTATAATAGAAGGAAGAAAGGAAAACAATAATTATTTTTTATATAACTAATATAATTTATTTTTTACATTAATATGAAAATATATTAATATAATTGATATAATTATTTTTTAGTAATTTATACAGCAGAGAATGTCTGAGCAGCCACAACCGTGTTTTCAAAGAGCCGCATGTGGTCAAAGTTTGCCGACCCCCGCTCTAGACAAAACAAACCGTTCTAGACAAAACAAAACAAGAACAATTCACATTTTAATTTGTAAGGTGTCTTTTAGACAGCCCTCTATAATTACCAATTCTTAATAATCCAATATTTCTTTCGTAAATGTTTTGTAACGATTACTTCATAATACACGAAATAACTCGAACTTTAGAGCCATTTCAGAACTACTTTTACTAAGCCCCTGTTCGACGATAAATTATGTGTTATCGCTTCCCAAGGGAGTCTGTTATTTCGCCCTCTTGCTGCATTGGGAAACTCACGTCGCCAGAAAAGATACTAAAATAGCCCCATCGGAGAGTATTGCAAAAGGGGTTATTTTTCGTTTCGCTTCAGTATGGAGTCAAGAATTTCCCCTTGACGGAACATCTATCAACTGAAATGAAATGAGAATTTCCGGCGTATTAAACTCGAACCTGGAAAATACTTGCTTTTAGAGTTGGAAGAATTATTTTGTTACTGAGCTGATGGACATGGCTTACAATTTTGATAGAAGTAATTATAAATTTTCTGCAAAACTTTCCAACCAAGTGCACATCTAAAGAACTATTTTATTAGTAGAAATGCAAGTATAAAGACGAAAAATCTTTTCATTCGAAGTTTTACGGTTGCATGCTGTTTGATGAGTATTTAAATGTAGAGGATGGGAATTAGTTACTTAATCGTAGAATCTGAAAGATTTCGCTTTGAAGAGCGTTTTGAGACAAATATAAGGTCATTAAAGGAGTCGTATTAATTATTTTTGAGGTACTTTGTGAATATTAGATACGCAATTAAAAATTAATTACAATGTTCTAAAAGTTAATCTCAATTCGTTTGTAATTCTTCTATACTTATAAATTAATACATTTAGTCTAAAATTTTTTTCAGATTGTATTAATTCACAGACGCATATTTATATATATGTATGTAGGGTTTTCGCTCGAATCAATCATGTTTCTTGGACATCTTTATCTGGTTACTTCATTGAAGAGTCATTTTTAAAATTTACTTTCACATTTTATTGACGAACATAAAACAAAACATGAAAAACAACACGGACATATGCAACATACAAAAGCGTTCTACTTTACAATTTCGTTCACTTGACGTTACTGGGAAATTGGATCGTGAAGCAATCCTCCATACGATATCAAAAACAGTTCTTTGGTGGCCGACAAAAGTGGTAGTTTTGAATTGATAGGAAGCTACCGGATTGGTTGATCGAGCGAGGTAAGAGGGAGTGGCTAAGTGGTGCTTGCAGACATGTAAAGGAACGTGAGACCTGGAGCTACTTTACATTCTAGAGATCTTAGATTTAATACCTTTCACTACCGTAAGCTACTCAGATGTCGATACTCAGAATCAATGACTGATGCAATATTGCATCATCTTACTTAGAAATATGTCAACAAGGGAGTTTTTGAAGAGATAAGTTTGTGGTTAAAAAGGTATTTCCCTTTAGGCGGGTAAAATAAAAGAATTAATTATTACGTGACATCATGGGGGGATCATCAGGATCATCATAAATTAAAGAAAAAAATCATTTAAAAGAGAAATTGAATGGAGAATATATATTTTAGTTTGTATGTGCATTTTATTTATTTGATTTATTTGGACTGGATGACTAATATATGTGTCGTACGATTGAATAAACACACAATAGTGCAAGAATGGAGAAATAAATATTTACGTGAATGTTAACATGTTTACGTGAATGTTAACTTTAATTTAAAAAGGTGTCGGATACCAAAGCTCTTTTTTAGACGCTTGGGATGAAAAAAATATTGCAACCAAAGCATAAATAAATTGTACGTCACATACCAAACTTGAAGATTTTTGCGAAGGGGTTAAAAGATAAATATTTGTACCAAATTACTTATTTTTAACCAATAATTAATCTTTCCCTCCAATTATGAAGTTATTATTATTCGGGCACATACAAATTCTTTTTTTAATGAACTTTACGATCATTTGAATCTTTTTGCGCGTAATGTTTGATTCTTCATGTTTCTACGCAGGCATCCCATTGGTACTGATTCTGAGCTGGTGTTTCACTATGAGTTCTCAACTGAAAGGAGAATGCTGGGAAGGGTACGGACGATCGCCGTATGTGTGGATCATAACGGGGCCCATGATTGGAGCTCTAGGGGTGAATATGCATTTATTTCTTTTAATTCTCTCGAAGGATGTGAAAATGGAGGGAAAAAATAATTCACGCGCGAGATATGCTCAAACAAAATTCAACCAAAGGAAACTAAGAAGACGTTAGTTGATTTATCTCTTCAAGCGATACTAATGCGCATGCGTGATTTTTGTCTTATCAGAAATCGTCAGTAACCGGTAGATTGACGACAATTGAACAAATGTTATGTTGTCTTTTACATAAAATAACAAAACAACAAAAAAAATTGAGCCACTGCAGAAAGTTTTGAGTGAAGCTTGGAGATTTTCAGGGAGCATAAAAAGAATCAGATTTTAGTCAAGAAAAATATATGCGATATACACTAAATGCGATGATTTAGCTGTGCGTAATCTCGGAAAAATGCTTCTAACACTGACAACATTATTGGATGAAGTGTGTTGCATAGGTGAGACAAAGGACTCCAATAAAGGAAATAACTCCGAAAAATATTACAGTAAGATTGCTATAATTAAATACGCTTTTTTAATAAAGTTTGGATAATTTTTGAACACGCTGTTCTTTTGTCATACCATAAACCTGGGCTAATTACTTCTTAAAAAAATACATTTGAATTAATTTATTTATGCATAAATAAAATTAGTTTTATTTATGAATGGGCATAATAGTAATAATAATCTAGGAACATAGTAAGATATCACACTCCAATACACTCGACAGTAAAAAAATTGACGCACCAAGAAGGAACTCGCTGATTGTAATGAAATTATGTATGCAAAGGCATTTTGATTAGACGTGCAAATCATTAAACTTTGTTGTTCAATCAATGAAAAACGGCAATTGCAGCTTATCGGAACTGCGTACGTAGCAGGTAGATGCATGTAAACGCAAATAAAGTGTCCCGGACGGTAATAGTTCCATCTTCTTTCATTAGACGGTAAATTGGGAGCATTACATTTTCAACATTTTGAATTCTTTCGTGGCAGCATCAACTGAGGAAGAAAGTGACTACCAACAGTGGCTTCCAACGGGATGGTGCATTTGCTCATACATCTTACCGAGCCATGGATCGCATTTACACACTCTTCACTCCTGACAGAGTTGTTAGCAGATGTCAGTCTGGTCTTGGTCCTAGCTGGGGTCACCAGGTCACCCGATCTGTCAGAGTGAGATAAATTTTTGTAGGAAACCCTCAAGTCCAAAGTGCATTGCAACAATCCTTATAGTCTTCAAGACCCTGCGGCAGTACATTACTGATGGGATTACAGCAATTCCAATAATCCAGCTTTCATCTGCCTTCCGCAACTTGCTGACAAGGAATCAAAGGTACTAAGAGATGGATGGACGTTATTTTCACTTAAAGCTATAAGGACGCTATAAGTAACTGTAACAATGCTTCGCCGGAGGATTCATGTCCTTTACGAACATATGCCAGAGTTTAAAAAAAGGCGTGTTATTGGATTGAAAGAGTATTTTGAACTAGAATAATAGCTGGACATCTGAGTCACAGCGATGTGTCTATCAGAAGATGCTGGAAAAACCGGGTCCACATTAGTGGATGTCAGCTGTAGAATGGCACTGGTCAACCTAGGGTCACAACAGAATAGGAAGACAGATTATAAGAAAAACTGTCACACAGCATCAGTTTCATTGCTATTGTCTACTCAACGTTTTAGCCACACACATGTTCCCAAAATAGACTCAAAATAGAATGACAGAGGATAATGGCCGAGATTCATGTAACGTCAAAGTCACGTGATAATGTTAGCCACCAGTTTTTAGCCTAATTCAAAAACTCATGTTACGTCATAGTCACTCGATAAAAGCAATCTTGTGTTTCCAGCTAATTGGTTTATGCGTTTTGTTGTTAACAACTTTTTCTCACTGCAGAAACTCCCTTTTAAAAAGTACATATGTGTATAACATCCATTATATTTAAAAGTGCATGCATAAATAGTTTTTTTTTTAAATTTTAAACATCTTTGCGTAATTACGAAATTTCAATTTTTATCTAAGTTTTACAAATATAACAGCAGGTACAATTAGTTAAATGTCTGCTTTGAATTCAGTGGAAACACAACTTTATCATGTGACCATCTTTAATTGAACCGTCGACTCTTACACCGCTTATCTGTCACGTTTGTGCACCGTGAAGTCCAGTTACAGTATTAGATGTCTTAATCAACATGAAACTACGCAGACTGTGGATGTAAAGTATTTAATGGTTAGTATTTTTTGCAATTGTGTCCTGACGATAACTGTAAACGTGTCTAAAGACGTCCAGGGCAATATGGGGATATTGTCCTTAGTATCGCACACCACACAGGTCCACCATAGATGGCTGTAATCTGGTATGATGTCTTCTTTGATAGCAGGATCCCTTCGGTAATCATTTCTGGAACATTTACAGCACAGTAGTAACTGGTTTTATTACAGAACTTATTGTGTCTATCCGAACTTACTTATCTATAAGATAATTATGAATCGTCTCTTCAAGCATACCCAAATCCTACTTGGATAGCTAGATTACTTAAGCTATCACACGAAAAAAACCTTTGGGATATTAAGGAAAAGTGACTGCAACGATTCTGGATTTTTCATCGTTGGGTTTGACTGTAGTTATTAATTTGGCAAAAAAGGTTGCAGGTTATCTTCTTAGAACTCTATCAATCTGCGCCACGCTAAGAGACAGTTTGCATCCAAGTCAGAGATGTGGATAAACACCTTATTGACTCTTGCTTCATTTGTAAAGGTTGTGAGGATCTTTGGTCCTAGCCTATGGATGCGGGAGAAAGGGAAGGAAGACTAGTCATATCCAAAAACAATCTATTTAATTATCAAATAATTAGCAACACAATTCAAGTGTTTTTAAATAAGAAATGCGCCCAATCTAAACAATATGTGGATAAATAACGAGGTACACAAAGTATGAGAAGACTTTAAATATCGACCCACTTATTTCAGGATTGAATCTACTTTCCTAACTATCTGAGCACTAATTAAACTCTAGGGATTAATCGTCAATTTCATTTTTTTCACTTATTGAATATCTGAAATACGCTGTAAAATTGAATAATACCTGATCAGTAGCAATCTATCCTCTCTATCCCCTCACTTTCTCTCCTTCTAGCTAGCTCATTCTAGCTATATATATATAGCAGACATAATATAAATAATCACGGTTTCTTCTTCAAAGGGTTGATTGTGAATAAAATATATTTGAAAGACCAAAGATTTCCCAAGATGACTTTATAAATGGAAGAACGCGGATAGAGCCGTCACAAGGTCATTTTCTTAAATAAATTATAGAATTATTCTGAAATTGTAATATATTTCTTCACTTCCACCTATTTTTAACGCAGGTGGACAGACCTTTCTTTGTACGTCGATTTTTTGTTGTTGCAGTGTGTATCAGATGTCTTCTTAGAATTTAACTTAACCAGTTAACTATTTTTGACGAGTATACTCCTCATCGGGCAGTTGCAGGGTTTTGTGTCATGACGAGTATGTGGTGACCATTGGCCATTTAAGTTATATTTTTTGAGGAAAACAAAACATATCCTCAAATTTCAAAACGTTTAGAGTATCTTAAGACCAGGCCGGAGTAAAAGAAGTAAATAAAAATATGAAAAATTCAAGATGAACTCATGCGTCTCCGTATGCATGGATGAAACAGTGTATAAGTTCGCACAACGAGTTTATTTATGTGCGATGGCAACGTTTTCAAGATGTTAGCCTAAAAGGGGCAAATGCACAAATCGAAAGTTGATTTATAATAAGGCTCCTTCAGGTGTTAGCAAAAGCGTGACGCCGACTAGATGCTGAACCCATTGATAGCTACTGGCCCGGTTATCGAGTGGTGTAAATGCCAATTGTTTGATATTAGAAACACGTGCAGATATTAGTGTAATGGCACAATGCCGGTGCTGCTTAAAGATCATATATTTTATTGGGGGGAGAGGCAAGATGCGTTCTGGTAAAAAAAAAAGAGGACTGTAATCAACCCTATAGGTAATACTCCAGAACTTCCTTAGTGTCAAGGCAGGAGGATAATATTTTGTACAAAAAAAAGTAAAAAAGTGTGTGTTTAGGTCTCTCAGTCCGGGAATTTCGACGGTCCCTAAAATTCATAGAAACACATAAGAACTTACGGTCGCAAGGACCGTCTGCCGCATGAACCTGTGATCGAACTAAATTACTTTATTATTTTTAGACCAAGTAACCAACAGCTGGAGTAACAAACACTAAGAGAGGAACCTAGGTTAATTTTAGAAAATAAATCCATCTTTTTGATCCAATATTTTAACAGCAGCATTTACTCTATGGTTGACGAGTATACTCGTCATCATTCGATTTCTGTGGTACTTATAGTTGTGCTCTATCAAACGGTGGCTGCACTCTTGTTGTTGTCGTGTGTTTTTTTCCCTGAGATACATATGAAATACAAGTGGAAGAGAATAGAGATATACAGTACAAACAGAAGAATATAGACGTTTATTACATATGACGATGATGATCCCAGCATATAACAAGAAGGGGTGCGCTGCTTTCCATTCGAGACGGGATTCCATTACAGGCGAAAATCTGACTTCTCTTCGCTGGCTCCACTCTTAACTGGTAAAATTAAATGGGATTTGTAAGCATGTGAAGTTTGTTGTGCTTTATGCTTTGATCAAGAAAACAGAGATAGAGTGAGATAGACAAATAAAATCTTTGTAAACAATTACACTTCCTGCTGATAAAAAGTATATTTGGAGATTTTCTTTACCTTTTGTTAAACTTGTTTTAATGGAATACATTAATTTCACATGCGTTATCATGGGTTTTATAAACTCTCATGGCTTACGTATGAAAACCTAGAAACTCTTGAACCCACTGACCATTTCAAATAAGGCAAGAAAAATAAACTTGCCTATAAAAAGTGTAGGAGAAAGTCTTTTTAAAGGTTAATATTTCCTTTTTCCTCAAGGCGTAAAACTCCAAATATCAAATATATGATCTTTCAGAATATTCAGCGCAAAGCAGTGAAGCGTTGAAGATCACGGTCACTTCAACTGGAAAATATTTCGACTTCTTGCCGCCCTGGAAAACGTGATGAATGGGAAATCAGTAACTGATCATTTTTATCGTGTTTGGTAAGAATCACGCGATGAAAAAATACCTCTTGTCTCTTTTTCTGTTGATACCTTTTTTTTGGCAGGTATGAGGCTCAACTGCAGAGACTGTTAAAATCGGATGATGAAAAGCGTTTTAGCAGGAAGCCAGTTCAGATCAGAACAAATCGAATTCAAAGCTGTTGCCACGATAAATGACAAGAAATTGTAATGAGAAGCTAAGCTTTTTCTAATCGACATTTTCTCAATTTGCACATTCGTGTAAAATGTTCACATATAGAATTCTACTGAATATAACTACTTAGATTCTTAAGGTGTTGCTGAGAACATTACTGTGTTTAACTGAAAAAGAAAATCAATCAATTAACATAGGAAGATGATGACATACATGTTATTATTCAAGTTAACAGAGCATTAAAAATTACAATAAAATAACAAATTCTAGATATAAGTACAGTAAGACCCCGCTTAACGCGGGGTATACGTTCCATCAAAGTTGAGCGTAATAAGAAACATCGTTAAACGAGGTTATCTCATCATGTAAATAATGGGGTTAGGGGAAGATGGGTAGAAAAATGGTCTGGTATTTTACAGTGAAATTTATTAATTATGCTTTATACAACAATAAAGCAAAAGTTTATTGTTTACAAATATAGGAACATAATAAACGAATATGCATGCATATAATAATAAATAAAATTCTAAGTCAGCATGTTTGCATTTAAGATCATTGAGTCTCTTCTGGATTTCCGATTTTCTGCCTTTTTATGAAGAAAGTAGATTGGCTTAATGGCATATTGCGTTCAATTTCGTCGTCAATCCATATAGAAAGTCGTTTTCCATTTCCTCTATTGTATTATTTCTAGAACGGGTAAATCTAATTGCAGAGCTTGTCGTAGTTGCAGTAGGCGACGACAGTATTTTTTCTTTATTCTTAGAAATGGTCCTTATTGTCGATGTTGCCAAATTTTATGCAGCACCAATTTGAGATTGACGTTCACAGAAGTTAATCTTCTAATCACTTGTATTTTAGTTTCTAGTGAAATGCTTTGTCTTGTTGCTTTAATTTCGTGTTTTTTTATTATCACCCATGATAAAAACTAAAAATCATAATATTTGTCACTGTTGCAATCGTTATATTATATAAATTTTTACTTACAATAACGTCATCAAATGTTTGAAACGATAAAAATGCGTTCGTATAACACCGCAGGAAAGAAGAAACACAAATAAACTACTTCGTATATCGGCAAGCTACATGAAATTTCACGGAAACCCACAGTTCAATTAAATGGGCTTTAAAAACCGAAACAGCGTTAAGTGGGGTCTTACTGTAATTTAAAAGAAAGAATTTGAAAAATAAAAATAAATAAATTCAAAATTAGAAAATTTTATAGACTCTCATATTTTTCTAGCCCTTAAACCTATCACAACCTAGATTGCTATGTTTTTCTAGAATTGAGAGAATTTTCTGGAATTTATTAAGGTTATTCAAATGAGACATTGGCGAAGCTTCTAAGGCTTGAAGTAGTAGCCATTTTTCCAAGAAATTGCAGTGCTGCTGAACTGTTGATGAGACTAAGCTGTGCAGAATTAAAGAATTTCCAGAAATAACTTCTCTGTATACTGTAACCATGTGTAACCACAGATTTATGAATTGGATATATCTATTCAAGCGCGGTATTATTAACTTTTTGTGCAAAGGAGCCATGACGAGAAGTGAAATTTGTCACCGAAGGCTTGGAAATGTGCTTTAAACACTTATCCCAATACCAGACAGATAGAAGAATGTTCTTAAAGCGCATTACGGTGATGGATGAGACGTGGTTCCACCAGCAACAAAAAAGATGAATCAGAAATGGAAACATCCACTGACACCTTGACCAAAACATTCCCAGCTATCCGCTGTGACTGAAAAAATCTTACTGAACCTGTTTTTTGATATTCGGCGAATAATAATGTTGAAGAGGATGCTCGTGGGGATCGCAATCCCATTGTGACATTTCACAGAACTTTCGAAGGACCAGTAAAAGAGCAAGTGTGGAAACAAATGGCCTTGAGGAGTGATTTTACTTCATGATAACACTGCCACTCTGCCCAATGTAGTACAGAATACTCTGTATTCTTTCTACTGGGAGAACTTGGATTACCCGTCTTACAGTTCGCAACTATTACCTCGCGATTTCCATATGTTTGGTCAATTAAAGAAGGTCTCTTGAAAGGCTGCATCATCAACTGTATCATAGAATGGCTGTATCACCAACTGTGTCATAAAATAGCTGTATCACCAACTGTATCATAGAATGGCTGTATCACCAACTGTATCATAGAATGTCTGTATCACGAACTGTATCATAGAATGGCTGTATCATCAACTGTATCATAGAATTGCCGTATCATCAACTGTGTCATAGGATGGCTGTATCATCAACTGTGTCATAGGATGGCTGTATCACCAACTGTGTCATAGAATGGCTGTATCACCAACTGTATCCTTGAATGGCTGTATCACCAACTGTATCATAGAATGTCTGTATCATCAACTGTATCATAGTATCATAGAATGGCTGCATCACCAACCGTATTATAGAATGGCTGTATCACGAACTGTATCATAGAATGGCTGTATCACCAACTGTATCATTAAATGGCTGTATCACCAACTGTACCATAGAATGGCTGTATCACGAACTGTATCATAGAATGGTTGTATTATCAACTTTCGGCTTTCCTCACTGAATGGATGGAAAATATTTTACCTTCATGGGGCATTAAGCGTAATTATCTGTAGGCTTTCTCTCGAAACCTCACTACTACGCTTCTTATGGAATGAACATTTCTCAATATTCGATCTTTAATGTTCCTCTTGAATACGACTCTTACAATGGCATTACGTTATGATTTAAATGTAGTCTTATTTTTATACCTTTTATTTACAACTAATAAATTTCTTTCGTGTAAAATGAAATATAATTTTTTTAATGATGTGCTTGATAGGTCAATCTTATCTTCTTGGTGAACATTGTACGGATACTCGTTACCAAAATGAAAACAAGCTCAACTTTTGAAATCATTCAAGTCAGGTGAGTGTTTACATGCTGCTATGAATGTTTCTCGATTTAAATATGTGAAGATGTGCTTCCCTTTTTAAACTTCGAACTTCTCAATTACACTAATGTTGCTTTGCATGTTGGCTTATTAATTGTCTTATTAATTGACTTTATAATTAGTGAGGATATAACAGAACACATCTAAGCATCTAATAAGCTCATAAAGAATCATAAAGTTTAATGATGATGCAATTTTCTTCAGTAAACCGTTTTATTTAAATAGGTCTCTTTTTGGAAATTATTTAAAGAGTCGAAGATGGAAGAACTGAAATGATCTCTTTTGTAAAATATCTTTCAAGAACCGTAAATTAATCGCAGATTAGTACTCCCCAAACCTTTTACTGCCATAGACTGGTCAAAGTTTGATAATTTTACCGTGGCTAACTGAGGGGGTGTGTGTTGATTTTTGATATACGTAGAAAGCCGCACACAATACCGTGAGAAATACAGTAATATCCTGAATTTACGCGATAGAGGGGACTAAGTGATAACCACATAAGTCGAATTCGCTTTCGAATATAAATACGTATAAATTATTTTTAGTTAGGGGGCGGAGACGAAAGAAAGTATTAATTTAGAAAAATCAAAGTTTAGTAAAATCTTAGATAACACAAATACAAAATCGCAATCTAATTTTTTTTTAATGTGGAAGGTTTCATAAAATCTAACAAGTCGTATGCTGGCTCAAGTATTTTTTTTCTTACGCAGAATTTTCTCATAGAATGCTAATAAATTTGGTATTTCTTGTTTTGTTGAAACAAATTCTCTCTTCGTTGCAGTGTGTATTTTTTAACAATTTGTAACTATTTTTCAATGAAGCAGAGGTCTTTTATCAAATTCCCAACCGTCATTCGATTTTCTGATTGAACTGGGTCTAAAGACTCAAGTTCTTCAATATCTTCCCCTTGTTCATGCATTTCTATTGGCTCATCCATTATCAGCTCCTGACTGTGAGAATCCAGCAGCTCTTGAACGTTATCATTATCCACATCCAAATTTGTTTTCTTGGCAAGATCAACAACTTCTTCAATCACATTATCAATTTAATAAGGCTCTGATACTGATTCTTCCTGAATTTCAGTGACAAGAGAGAGTGAGAGAAAAAGGCGAATCGGCAAAATTTGAAAATCGCGTAACTCCGAATTCGCGTAAGTGTCGAGATATACTGTATGACATAGTAAATAAAATAGAAATGATTTAATGTTCCTGGGGTGGATCGGTACCTGTCTGCTAGATGATTCGAGTGTAGAGTAGTGGTGCATATGAAAATTCCTCTATAAGACGAAAGAAAATTCATTACGGTTGATGGAAAAAAAAATCAAAGAGATTTAATATGTAATCGTATTATAGGATTATACATCTTTGCTTTCTTTGTCTTACACAGCTTCTCTACCCATCACTAAGTGGCCGCGGTAGCCGAGTGGTATAGGTATCGGACCGTGGCTTGCTTTGTCACGAGTTCGAGCCCAGTACCACTAAAGACCCGCCTTGTAGGGCAGCGATGCACGTTAAATCTGTCGAGAGCTGAAACGTCCTCCCGTTGGTGTGGTGTGGTAGTTAGGAGAGGGGGGTGCCAGCTCAGGTGTCGTCCACGTCACTTGACCATGGTTCAAAATTACGTGGTCCGTCGCCAAAAGCCCTCGTGTAGCTGAACATTACGACGTTAATATTAAATCAATCATACCCATCACTAAACTACTGAAGTTCACACTGAACTCTCGATGGTTTTTGTTGAGAGGCGAGAAATATGTAACAAAATGCTTTTGTAAGAAAATCTTATTTATTTATTTTTACAAAAGGAAAGACAATATGTTTAGTATCAGTAAATTGACAGTACCCTTTCAACTTATTTTACACTGTTTCAGTAATTATTTGCAAAAATTGACAATTTTATCAATATCTTGCACCCAGCTATTAATAAACACGTTTTGCTAACACTATTAAATCCATTTAATCATCTTACATATCAAAGGTGAAGCACTGATTTTTTTGGCTTTTTTTTAAATGATTAGAAATATAAAAAAAGCGAACTTGATGTGATGTCTTTACCATCAGTTTGAGAAGCACCCAACTAACTTTTAACTAACTCGCACGAAGTACGTATAATCTACTTTAATGTTATACGATATTGATGTGATGTAGCGGTAGTATACTGACAGTTGGTGTGATTGTTTCCAGTACTAACGATTCCCGTTCCAGACGTGCCATGAAGGCCACTGCTCTGCTGTTTCCTCTTCTTGGCATTACTCACTTGCTGTTCTGCGTCAATCCCAGAGACGACAGCAAGCTGGAGGAAGCCTACATGATCACTAACGCCACGCTTCAATCCTCACAAGTAAGTTCATATGATTTTTCTTGATATACCTTAAGAGTAATAAATACATGCATGCAATTCTGTATGAATACGATTAATCTATTAAAAAGGATTAAAATGAAAAAAAGGGAATTGAGATAAACTAAATAAAATTAGGGTTTGCAATCTCGTGTTATAAGGGGTGCCCCAAAATTCACGCAAGGTTTGAATTTATTTGCATGATAAAGTGTGACCAAAGAAAAAAAAAGATCACTTGACAGCTGAAAATTCAGTGTTATTATAAATCGTGCACTATGCAAAAGAACAATTCGTTCCCGTTGTCGAACAATGTTTTAAAACGTACTGGTCATGTAATCTCCAGTTTTGGTAGTCAGAATAGGTCACCTATTGGTCATTTAATTTAGTAACGTAGGATTTTTTATCTTGAGAATTTTTGAAATGTAAGGCTGATGTCAAAAGGCATTTGACCATTCACGCCTTGAAGAGGAAGATTGAGTCCTGTATCGACGAAATACAGCCACATTTATGCAAAATTGTCACGGAAAATTTCAACTAACAAATGTATATAGGACCAGGAAAACCGTATAGCTTTACCTGATATACTGTATGTATATAGTATAACAAAATAAGATACCAAGTGAAAAAGTTATAAAACCTACAATGCCAAAGAAGAAAGAAACTGGAGTTCAAGAGACACAACAAATGTAGATACAAAAAAAGTCTTTGGACTAAAATGAAGACCTATTATGATTTCTAGAGCTGCTGTCGCTGAATTAGGACACTGATTTAGGTTTAGAAAATGCTTTATGGATCCACCTTCTCCGTACAGCACAAATTTTCGATAATAGGAAAAAATACAGAGCCATGTTGAAAAGTTAAGCCTATTAAATGAATTTATATATATATAAGCTTATTATATATATATATATATATATATATATATATATATATATATATATATATATATATATATATACATAGTGTACTTTATGAATCAATAAAAAAATTAAAATTATAAACTTGTGGTTTTTATGAAGGTTATTTGCGTGAAGTTTTTGAGACACCCTATATTTTCGATCCTGGGATTTCGGGATTACATTATCCAAACCCCAGTATTCATGATGAAAAATACTTGTTCATTAGCATAGTTGAAACTGCATAATAAAACTGATTACACATGATTAAACAATTGGTTTAATATTATTTATTAAAACAAATCAAAGCAAAACTTAATTCATCATTAAAAAAACAAATAAAAATACCATATAATGAAGTTAAAAAAAAGCATTTCGTCATTTCTTGTGTTTCTGTAAATACACTTTTAAAACACACAGCTCGTCCAGCTTTTCATCGTTCAAACGGCTTCTTATTTTTGTTATCCTGCCGATGAATTTGCTTGTTCAGACTCTACACTAGTAAGTTTTATCATCATTAAATAGGAATATGTTTAGAAGATTTCTCTTTTCGAATTTATAAGTGTCTGATTTTTGAAAAGAAAATGTTCACGGTAACCTAGTGGCTATGGCCATGTGGTCAAGCGTATCATGAATTCGAGACTTGTGTCATCGAAGACCCGTCCTGTAGAACAGCTAATGCTCGTTAAATCCTCCGAGACTCGATGTATTTCCATTGGCAGGGTTTGGAAGTTAGGAGAGAAATGTGTGTCGGCTCAGATGTCGTCCTTCCTACTTGACCATAGTTCAAAATTAGGAGGTCCGTCGCCAGTAGCTCTCCTGTTGCTCTAGAGTGAGACGCAGTTGATACGTATTTGACGTCAGTTTGGCTTTGTGCTAGGGATGGCGATTCTTTCTAAAAAAGATCGATTTTTAAATCGATTCACAAAAAAATCGAGTTCTAAAAGATCGTTTGATAAAAAATCAATTTTTTTCAAGTCTGCATTTACAACGTAAATATAAATCCCTTTTATAAAAAAAGAGATACCATAATAAACGATCTCTTATCACTAAAAATCAGGAAATTTTTTAGTTCAGGGAATTCAATAATTACAATTATTTTGTTACCATATCAAAGCATCAGGTATAAAAGAAGACATTTATTTTCTAACTGTATTTGTTACATTAAAAAAATTAGAAAATAGATAATATAGCTTAGATAGTTCCCAATGCTTAATATCTAAGCTTTTAAAAAACAACAGTCTATATATTAAGTCTTTTGGGATCCAAGCGGTTCCGCTCGTCACTTGAGATGTTGCCAGCAATCGAAAAAAGACGCTCACAAGGAACAGATGATCCCACTATACTCATATACATTACGGCTATTGAGGAAATATCATGATAAATAGAGTTTTTTTTTACTTACCAGTAAAGTATAGGATCATACTTTAGGTGCACAACTGTCTGTGATGTGTAGTGTTTAAATATAGTACATTCAACAAATTGTAAATTTCATGGTTTTTACCAAAACAGAAAAAAATCGAATGTCAATTTTCTAGGATGAAATATCGATTCAGTGCTACATATCTATTTAACAAATCGAATTTTTTTGCCTAAAGAATCGATTATTCGATTAATCGATCTCAGATCGCCATCTCTACTTTCTGCCCCACCTACCCGCAATGCTGGGATGTAGGTCACGCCATTAATGCGACGTCAATATAGAGTCACTCATTTGCGAACAGAAGAGCCGTAACCTCATCAAGTAAAGCAAAACCAATTAATATGCTGTTAGGTTGTAATTTTAATTTAAATATTATTTAAATAAGCAGTGAGCTTGTAATGCAGCACCAATGTATTTAATATATCTTTTAATTTTTCTCTAACTGTCTTTTAAAGTCGATTAATCCCAATCGAGAAGCACGTATTACTCTCCGAAACTGATACATTACAGGTTGAATTTGATGAAGTGTGCAACTTGAAGTAGATCCTGTGATCTCGGTAGCCAAGTGTCCTGTCTTGTGACTTTGGAGTAGCGTTTTTGAGTTGAGAGTTTGAAACCTAGTGCCACTTAAGACTTTCCGTGTAGAAGGGGAGTTGCAAGTTAAATTTGTAGAGGTTAAAAGTCCTCCCGTGTTGTGATGTGGAAGTTTAGAGAGAAAGTTGCCAGTTGAATGTTATCCTCGTCACTTGACTATCGCTTATAAGGACTATCTGCGAGGTCCATCTAGATCTCGTGTTGCTTCCTAAAGTGACAAAATCAATCAAAAAATCAAATTGAAGTAAATCTAACTGAAATTCCTTTGCATTATCCTTAGGTAAATTAATTCCGCCTCACTATGTTAGAAATACATTCACGTAGAAAAAAAGATTCGGCTTGAAGCTAGAAAATGTGATATTTGGTTACCAAAGAATATCGAAAATACTTTTATAGTAGATTTTTTTTAGATGGAGGAAGTTGACATATTTTTGTGTTAAAAAAAAATCTCCATATATCATGTCTGGCAAAAGTCGATACTTGGCACCCGATATTATTGACTATCAGTCATTTTTTTTCTGGAGTACCGAATAAATTATTGAATTATTTACTCATGAAATATTTTATGGCATGCCATCGATTAAATTATCGTATAATGTTTCCTGAAGCATGCTATTCGTAAGATAAAAATTAACTTTCTTTTGTAAAGATCAGTTAGTGTTGTTTCTTATCATCTTCTAATAATTCAATACTTGTATAAATATTATATATTTACATTTGTGTTTCATTGTGTTTCAGGGAATATTTGTGTCAATTCTATATTGTTTCATGAATATAGAGGTGAGAAACTGCAATTTTAATTGTTTTTCCTTTCTTAGAAAATGTTTCAGTTTATGGGCTTATTTAAAATTTTTATTAAGAATCACGAGTATATCGCAATATACAAACATTTCTGTTTCAGTAATTCATTAAGGTATCCGACTACGTTTCGAACCGTGATTTTAAAAAAGTGCATAAGTGGATAATTTTCATGATATTTACTGTCACTTAGATTAGAATACATGCATGCAATTATTTTAAGCACATTTTGACAAAAAAAAAATTTAAAATATAATTTTTTGGCAAAAAATTGACTTAGAATAATCTTTTTTCAAAATGCTCTCCTTTTGTTAAAAATGCTTCTTTTATAATAATATTTTGCCTGTATATAGCTCAGACCTCTCTACAAAGGCTCAATTAGAAGTTTTGAAAAATTCTCATTATTTTTAGAGTTACCACCAATTGAAATAATTATTGGCGTTTTTTTCTTAAAATTGCCCCCTCTGTTGTCGTAAAATATGGATAAAGCCACTTCTAAGTTATATATTTCAAAAATTCTAGTTGAGCCTCTGTAGAGAGGTCTGAGCTATATACAGGCAAAATGTTATTATAATAGAAGCATTTTTCACAAAAGGAGAACATTTTGAAAAAAGATTATTCTAAGTCAATTTTTTTGCCAAAATATTATATTTAAATAATTTTTTTGTCAAAATATCCTTAAAACAATATTATGCATGGTTTCTAATCTAAGTGACACTAAATATCATGAAAATTATCCATTTATGTGCTTTTGAAAAATCACAGTTCTGAACGTATTCGAATACCTTAAATTTATTCTCGACAACTTTATGAAACTAAGGGACTTCAAATTTCAATGGTTTTTAATAGAATGTTTAATTATTTTTGCCTCTATTTTTTGCTAAATTTGGGTTTATTATTATTAATAAACTAAAAAAAATTACTTATAGCCTAATTCAATAAATATGGCTATACTGGGTCATCGTGTAATCGATTATGTATAAGATATGTTCGTTTTAAAAGAGGGGTTTTAATTTTTACTTCACCTTTTTATTTCCTTTATCTTAAAAGAGTAAATATTTGTTTCAAAACAATTCTATACGTCTTACTATTTTTACAAATTTTGTTAAGTACTTATATAAGTAAATACATACTTTATGTATTACACAAAGCAGTGTTTGTTTTTCTGAATATAACATTGTAAATAAAAAATAGAAATATGCATTTATCTATTCAAAAATTAAATAAATCGTACATTTGATGAAAAAACATTGCCCATTATGTTTCAAAATCAAATTTTGTTTTTGTTTTTATATATTTAGATGTATTTACAGAGAGACCAAAACTTATAAATTCGGATATTCTTGGATTTTCTGGTATTTATGTATCACACCGTCGACCAATTTCGTCAAATCAAAAAACGTCGCCAAGTGCCGCGATATACAGCCAATAATAGAAAACTTTCCCGATCACTTTCGAACTCATCAAGAATAACGCTAAAAGCATTTAATGACATTTTCTGAATTGGGGACATCTATTGATTTGGCGAAATTCGTCGGTGGTATAATACGTAAGTACCGATTTTTTCAAAGCAGAATAGTTTCAAAAATAACTTAAAGATCCTTGCATAACTACCGGTTTAAGTCTCTTACAAATTGTTTTGTCAAAATATATTAGTTTAAATATTTTTGTAAAATATATACATCAAATGAATGAATAAAATTTCCCTTTATGGAAAATTCCATTGCATTCCAAATATGGAATACTACTGAATGCTCAATGTAAAACACAAATCATCGAGTCCATTGCAAAATTTGATCATTCACACACAATTCTTAACCACCTTTTATTTCTTTGTGTTGCTCATAAACACTATTTTATTTTTTAAATGCATTAATTATGGTGTTTATTGTCATAACGAATACAATGATGCAATTACTATTACTATGCCATTAATAACAATTTTTATATCTTTAAGTCGCATATTTGTCAAGGATGATCTGAAAAGTCTTTTCCAATCGGTCAAAATAAGGGTATCAAATACTTAAGACAGCTTTATAATGACTTCAGATAATAATTTTTTCAAGTTGATTTACTAAATTCCTTCTGTAGGTTCAGACGGTTGTGCGCAAAGCGTACGTACGTGCCGCCCTGCGCCGCAACCCCAACCACCGGTACACGTGGAAGTGTCGCACCACCCGAGCTTCCCAGACGAGTACCTACGTCTCCAACTGCGACACCTCCATCTCGGACCCTTCCCTCTCTGGCGCGAGAGCTGTCTACGTCATGAAGGACATGAGGAAACTGGACAAGGGACTGTTCAAGTACACTGGAAGAAGGTATTGGATCCAACACCTAACCAGATTAGTCGAATACGGAGTTCAAATGTTTTGGGCCCTTGCAAGCTCACATCAATAATAATCTTATTGACTTTATAACTGAATTCAGTGTTATATTTTTTTATATTTCCGCATGTTATTTTTTTATATATGGACTCATCAGAAACTAATCTGTAGAAACTCATTGGTTTATAATATGTTTATGTTTTAGACAGTTATGAGCTCAACGGTAGTCACCTCATTAGGGATAAAATTGAATATCATGTTTTTGCTCTTTCGGCAGTTTTGATTTCTTTATAGGTAATCAATAGTAAACTCATTAGTTTTACAGTCGATTGCAATTGTAAAACTAATGAGCTCTTTCGGTAGTCATTATCTAAAACATTGAAATTCGTAGGTAAACAAACGTATCTATGTAGGGATGTATATCCCAATTTTCTCAAGAATCACAAGACGTAGAAACTAGCAGAGGGTAACAAAATTTCGGGAATGATCCGAGGAATCCGTTTTGACCATTTATATTCCGATATTTCAATTAGTTAAAAAGATATTAATTAAAAACGTTAAAACGCATTTAAATACATCGTGGTGCTATCTGCAGAGAATATCGGAAAAAAATTATGTTTTTACAAAACAACGAAACTTTGCATATAAATAAATTTATTTAAAAATTAATATAATAAAATTATATATATATATATCTTTCTTTCAATTTAATTATTTTACAATTTTTTTTAAATAAAAAATAAGTCGAAATCGGTTCTTTTTTTTGAATACGAATTATAAGTTGTTCCGCTTAAAAAAATATTTTACACTAAAAAAAAGTTAATGCTTTTTTTTTCTACGTGTAGAACAATATTATACGTAATCTGTACAAAGATTGATAAATATCTTAAAAATTACGGTAAAAAAAAACAATATCTTTCTTTCAATTCAATTATTTTACAATTTTTTAAAAATATTTTCCGAACTTCTTTTTTTTTAAGGGGTTTTAAACCACGATCTAATTATTTTGTAATTTTGAAAATTTCTGTTCCAATCATAAACTATACTTTTTTTTAAAAAAAAAATGTACTTTTAGAACGAAAAAAATTGCCTAAAATGTCAGTAATAATTAATTAATTATAATTACATTCTTTATTTTTGTTTCATACTTTTTGATTACAAAAGCAATCGTTTCAATAGCTATCTGTAAATTTTCCTTTATTAATTACTTATAGAAATTTGATTTTAATAAATATATATATAAGTTTTTTAAAGGATTATTTCTATTATTTCATTACTAAAGGAATTCTTTGTTAATTAAAAAGTACATCGTCTATTATTTATATCAAGTTTGAAAGCATTAACATAAAAATGAAGCCCGAAAAATATCTTTTACTTTAACCAATAACGAAATGGGACATTGAAAAAAAATCTACCTTTATTTTAAAACTCAATTCAATGCTTTTCCCCAAAGGAACCGACGGCGCGATTGTTAAATCGGCTGCGCTTTATGAAACGGCAGTTCCCAGGTTCGAAACTGAGGAGGCAGAAACTTTCAATTTCGCATTACGCTACTTTTTAAAGCTTTCCTCTTAGCATCAAAATCGTTTTCTTTTTATTATTGTTTCATATTAATAATTTATTAAATTCGAACGCAATATTTTTTTATATAAGTCATACATTGAAATTTGAAGATATATCTTATCTGTGAGAAGGAGGGGAAGATAGAACAATAATTTAATACTAAAAGAAACCGTGTTCGGGCTATAGAGAGGGGAAAGAAACCTGTCGTAAATCAAAAATAAGTGGAATGGAGCAAATTTTGAAAAAGGGAAATTTTTTGACATAAATTTAGAAATCACTCACATTTTTCGCTTACAAACACACACACAGGAATGCTGGTGTTACGAGGAAAATAGAAAGCCCGAGAAACGCTGGGTTAAGTGGTGGAGGGTGGAAGTCATTTTGAAAATGAGTATTAGAAGCTCTGATTTTGCGAAAGAAAGGGAAAATTTATAACAGTAGAGATAGCCCGTGCAACGCCGGGCCATGCAGCTATTTCAAAAAAGGGAAATTTTTTGACACAATTTTAGAAATCATTCACATTGTGCACGTATAAACACATACGCACAGAAATTCTGGTGTCATGAGGAAAAGAGTAAGCCCGAACAAGGCCGGGCTAAGCGGTGGAGGGGGCTGGGAAGTCATTTTGAAAATGAGTATTAGAAGTTCAGATTTTGCGAAAGAAAGGGAAAATTTATAAAAGTAGAGATAGCCCGTGCAACGCCGGGCCATGCAGCTATTTCGAAAAAGAGAAATTTTTTGACACAATTTTAGAAATCATTCACATTGTGCACGTATAAACACACACACACAGAAATGCTGGTGTCATGAGGAAAAGAGTAAGCCCGAGCAAGGCCGGGCTAAGCGGTGGAGGGGGCAGGGAAGTCATTTTGAAAATGAGTATTAGAAGTTCAGATTTTGCGAAAGAAAGGGAAATTTTATAACAGTAGAAAGATAGCCCGTGCAACGCCGGGCCATGAAGCTATTTCAAAAAAGGGAAATTTTTTGACACAATTTTAGAAATCATTCACATTGTGCACGTATAAACACACACACACAGAAATGCTGGTGTCATGAGGAAAAGAGTAAGCCCGAGCAAGGCCGGGCTAAGCGGTGGAGGGGGTGGGAAGTCATTTTGAAAATGAGTATTAGAAGTTCAGATTTTGCGAAAGAAAGGGAAAATTTATAACAGTAGAGAGATAGCCCGTGCAACGCCGGGCCATGCAGCTATTTCAAAAAAGGGAAATTTTTTGACACAATTTTAGAAATCATTCACATTGTGCACGTATAAACACACACACACAGAAATGCTGGTGTCATGAGGAAAAGAGTAAGCCCGAGCAAGGCCGGGCTGAGCGGTGGAGGGGGCTGGGAAGTCATTTTGAAAATGAGTATTAGAAGTTCAGATTTTGCGAAAGAAAGGGAAAATTTATAAAAGTAGAGATAGCCCTTTCAACACCGAGCCATGCAGCTAGTTTCTAATAAATTCATCATTTTGTACATGGACTGCAAAATCAATTTATATTACAACCCGTTATCCGCGTATTAAGCTGAGTATATCATGATGTTAAACTAATATATGTTGTTTACATGTTATATAGTATATATATATATATATATATATATATATATATATATATATATATATATACTGCTGGACAATTGCTAAGGACGGATCACAAATTGCTATGTAGCATAAAATTAAGCGAGACATGAGGCCTAGTAGGATAAAATATAGTTGCCACACTGCTCAGACATTAGAATAAAGAATATTTATTATTCTGGTAAGTACAAAAGCTGTGAAACATCTGGAAGAAATAAAAAGTTCATTTGATCTGTGTACGGAGAAATGGAACAATGCATCTAAAAGTCAGCAGGCACCTTAAAGAAAGGAATCAGTACGGGATATGTCCACCGTGGAGTGTGATGCAACATTCCACACGTCGTACCATACTTTGCACAACATTATCCAGCAGCTGTTGAGGCAATTTATCCCATTCCTCTGTGAGTGCACGAATGAGGGTGTTCTTGTTTGTCGGAGGATAGTTTCGACCAGCAACTTGCCTCCCCAAAGCATCCCACACATTTTCAATGGGGTTTAGATCTGGAGAATGCGCTGGCCATACGAGACGTTGAATACCCTCGCTGTCTAGACAATCCTGAACAGCGAGTGTTCGATGACATGTTGCGTTGTCATCCATAAAAACAAATTTATCACCTACAGCACAACGGAAAAGACGAACATGAGGAAGTAGAACTTCATTAATGTATCGTTGGCCCGTCCTAGTCCCATTCGCAACCACATGTAGGCGCGTGCGGCCATTGATCATGATGCCGGCCCACACCATGATACTGCATGTCGGATATCGGTCCTTTTCCTGGATATTTTCTGGACGATAAGCAGTACCACTCTCGCGCCAGATCACTTGGCGTCTACAATCCGATGACAGACTGAACCTACTCTCATCTGAGAATAGTACGCATGCCCAGTCCTGTTCAGTCCAATTATGATGCTCACGACACCATTGCAAACGGGCAGTACGGTGCTGTCTGGTCAATGGGACACACACAACAGGTCTGCGTGCGTATAGTCCTCCAATCCTTAAACGTCTGGCAGCAGTTTTTCGGGACATCTGCTTTCCTGAGGCAGCAAGAAACTGATTTGCCACCTGCTGATCTGTGGTGTGTCTGTTCCTTTTTGCTGATAGGACGATATATCTGTCTTCTGCAGGCGTCGTACTTCTAACACGACCTACCCCGTGCCGTCTACTACACATTCCAGTAGTTTTAAATGACTTCCACAGCCGTGAAACAACGCTGTGAGCGATGTCGAACTCCCTGGCAACATCTGTTATTTTTCGCCCTTCTTCGATCTTTCCAATAATTCGGCCACGCATAAAATCATCTATGTCATGTCGGGAAGACATGCCAAAAATTTGAAGTTCGTCTATTAAATCTTTCCTGTAAAACTTTGACTTGAAACAGCAACTCTCCACACGCGTCAAAACCTTTAAAGCTCTTATGAACGCTATCACGTGATGAACAGACGTGGAAAAAAAATTTGCATAGTCATACTTCTTTTTACTAATATCCCGCACTTATTCTAATTTTCCACATTTTGCTTCCTTTCATTTTGTGGTTGCTATGGATGATAGTGTTATCCGTCCTTAGCAGTTGTCCAGCAGTGTATATATATATGTATGTATATATATATATATATATATATGTATATATATATATATGTATATATATATATGTATATATATATATGTATATATATATGTATATATATATATGTATGTATATATATACATATATATACATATATATATACGTATATATATATATATATAAATATATATATATATATTTATATATATATATATATATATATATATATATATTTATATACATATATATATAACTCTTGATTTAAAAAAGGCACTTGAAAAGAGGAAATATTTATCTATAATCTACAAAGCCCTTAACCTCTCTATCAACTCTCTTTAGGGGTAAATTTAAGTACCTTTTGTAACGGATAACGCCCCTTAAGCCCTGGCAACGCCTCTTGTGAGTTGATTTTTTAAAAAATCCGTTCTTAGAGCATCTCTACTCCATGAGAGGAACATGCCTGCTAAATTTCAATTGTTTTGGTCAGGAGTCGCTTTTCTCTTTTTATTTATATCTATTTATCCAACGCCCGTTATTGGCTTCTTGACCATTTGACGCCGAGCCTTCCGGTACCAACTGACGATGTCGTCAGCAGGAGCAAGTGGTCGCCATTCATTCTGAAATAGCCGCAGAGCTGGAAGTCCCCATCAGCAGCTAGGCCAAGCCAGTGGAGGTATACTCCCAAAAAGTCATGTCCGGTGGTTTGGCTAAAGCGCCCAAGCGGCTCTCTCCGGATGCTTCGGGATTGGTCCCACCCCTTTATATGTATGGATTGAAAAAAATTTCTATAGAGTACTATCTCTCGATTTAGAAGAAAGGACTTGAATTTCTAGCACAGAGGCATATTTATCTTTTACGCCTTCGTTACTTCCCCCTTGTGAGTCAGTCTCCGCAAAATCCACTCTCTGCGGATTTCTAATCAAGTTAACAAATATGTTTGCCAAATTTTAACTCTGTACGCCTAATAGAAAATTGGAATTTTTTTACCTGTACTCCCTCTTAGCTCCTCCCTTGGAAGTCGATTACTTCAGAATCCGTTCTTAACGTGACTAATCTTAGCAAAAGAAATATTCTTACCTAATTTCAATTCTACTAGCCTAATAGTTCCGGAGATCTAGTGAAGAGAATGTCACTTTTCTCCCGTTGTGTCGTTTGAGATAAATAATGGTAACGGGATATTTATTAATTTAAATATTTAGTTTATTTACATCACAGCTATTAATTACAGTATATAAGTTGAAGTTATTAAAAATATTGTTTAGATAATTAAAGTTCAAATTTTGTTGTTTGTGAGGGAGGAGAGTGCATCCGTTCTCAGCGAAGTTTCCAAACCATTTTTCTCTATGACTTCTCTAGTCTCCGGGATAGTAGCGGTTGGTCTTTTTACTCTCGAGTTACATCCGGTTCATGAGCTAAGTAAGGGGGTTTTCTCGGTGTCAAAGGTTGCCGGGGCAATGGCCAAAGACAAGACTGCGGGATATTTTAAGGGTTCTGGTGTTCATAGTGACGTGGTTATCTTATCCATAAAAATAAGCCAATTTACAGCTATGTGATGGGAAATGTTACACCGAAGTGTGTGGATTAATAAATCAATGTCAGGATATGTTTTTAATGTTCTTCAAAGAAATGTGTTTAAAATGAAAAGTACGGATTTGAAATAATACGAATCTATTTTTAACTGTCAACGCTCCGAGAAACTAACCTGAAACTTTTTATTTCAGGTCAGACCTCAATTCGATGAACATCAGCGATGTTTGAGGATGATTCCTAGGGTGACTTTTTCTCTACTCTTCTCTTTCACGTTTTGCTTTTAGGTGCTTTTCGGAAGCGGCATCAATTTCATCTGTAGATAAATATCTGTGTTGTATCAATAAAACTTTTCTCCATCTGATCGTGTGGTTTCGTAAAATTGTAGACTAAGACACTTTGCAAAAGCAATCGTTTGATGTATTTTGTATTTATAAAACAACACCTGAAATAAATTAAAAAAAATAATTTAAGGTTAATAAAAAAAAAGATCGCTGAAAAATTTCGACCCAAAAAAAATTCATTAAATCGAATTGAATATCCAATAATCCTATAAGGATCTTAGTTTAGTCCGATGCTTCTCAAACTTTAAACACTTGCGACTCAGTTTTCAATCATAATTTTCATCGAGAACCCCTTCATACAATAACAAGATATTGAATTCAATAATGCATTTTGACGTTAAAGCTACAATACGACTTTAATTATAAACCATAGAAATTATTAAGATAAGTATTGAATTGTGTATATAATTTTGTATGTGACAAACTCATGGCACACAGTTACTAGTATACATTAAACTGGTTCTTAACTTATAGTATTGATAAATAAATTATCA
The DNA here is from genome assembly GCA_019973935.1 of Trichonephila clavipes. Taxonomy (NCBI): domain Eukaryota; kingdom Metazoa; phylum Arthropoda; class Arachnida; order Araneae; family Nephilidae; genus Trichonephila; species Trichonephila clavipes. Next base: position 4,469 of record BMAU01007237.1, on the reverse strand, counting down.
CACACAAATACATTATGCAGTAATGATACATTTTTAAGTATATGATATCAGTGTGAATGTATGCATTTAATTTTTATTACGTCAGAATGTATTTTGTTTTACTTCCTTACAGTAAATTAATAATTTTTTTTAATATAATCTGTTCTTTTCGATGTGTTCGCCCTCCACATAGGATTATTGCGCCCCCACAGTTTCAGGAACGCGGGTGTAGTCTATACGCGGGTGTAGTCTATATACCCATATAGACTACACCCGATTCGTATCAAACAGTGAATGGTAAAGAAGCAATTATATCCCGTATCTATCCGAATATAAGCCGAGATCCATGTATTAATCGTTGGTGCTTTTATTTTTCAAAAATCTATTCGGGATTCGAAACCCGCATACTAGTCGAACCAAGAGAAAGAAAGAAAAAATTCTTATAATTTTCAAACATATCACAAAAATGCTGTGAAAATGGTGAAATATTTTCCAATCCGATTACGGTAAAGTAAAACGCCAACGACAATAGCTCTATTTCTGGTAACCCTATATAAAGCTAACACTTTTTTCCCATTCATTTGTTATCTTGTATTTGTTCTAGTCATACTTTGGGATCCATTTTTTTCTTTTGTGGAAAGTGAAAGGGAACAGAAATTCTTATACGCTACACGATCATTGTGACTTATGTTTCATACCCAAGAGGAAAACCCGCCGAGTGATGGACATTTGCATTCAGATATATCTCACAATGATTGAATATTAATTTTATAAACTATTTGGAAACTCGGATTCAGACACCAGCATTGAAGGATATATGTGCCATTTTTTATAAAATAAAAGTTCGATTCAAAATACCCAAAAGATAAAATATTAAAATCGCTTGCACACGATTAAAGGAAAATGCTAAATAAGCTGTTTTTTCTAAAGTACGCTTTTACCGAGATAAGCAGATTTATATAAAAGCCGAATCTGTTATTCAATTTGAAAAGTTCAAAATATTCTCGGCTTACATTCAAAAATATACACTGGTGTGCAAAAATTAAGGACGAGACGGTTTTTTCAATATAACTTTGTACAAAAGCTTTCCAAATCAACACATTTAATACCGTAAGATCCCCAATACGTAAGGACATGTGTAATGTAAGCAACACTTACTAAAAGAGAAATCAGAGGGATAAAAAGAAGCTTGATATTGAAAAAGTAGCATGGAGCGCAATGCGACTGAAAGCCGAAACATCCCTGTGATGGGTGTCCAGCAAGAAACATCCGGTCTTTAGTAGGGAATATGATCTCCCCTGACTGCTAGGCAGGTTTCACAGCGTCTGCCCATGCTGAGAAGGAGGATGTCAATGAGTTGTTGAGGCATTGCTGCCCATTCGTCTTGCAGCGCCAATCGAAGCTCCCGAATCGTTACTGGTGGTAAGGTACGAGCTGCCAAGCGTCTGCCTAGAAAATCCCATACATGCTCGATGGGATTGAGATCCGGAGATTGTGCCGGCCAATCCATACGTTCAATATCCTCACTCTCTAAGAGCTGTTCGGCAGCTACTGTGCGATGACATGGTGCATTGTTGTCCATGAAAAGGAACTGCAGACCCATAGCGCCTCTAAAAAGACGCACATATGGAAGAAGAATCTCGTTACAATAACGGGTCCCGTTGACTGAACCTGCGTCGAAGATGTGAAGGTCTGTACGACTGACTACCAAGCATGATGCCTCCCCAAACGAGAACACCGCGACCTCCATACCTGTCCCTTTCAATGATGTTCGAGGGATGATTGCGGCTTCCCCGCTCTCTCCAGATGAGTATGCTATGAGAATCGCTACTCAAACTGAATCTGCTCTCATCTGTAAAGAGTACTCGTCCTCATTCATTGTCTCTCCAATTCCGGTGTTCCCGGCACCACAGAGAACGCCAGAGAAGTGTGTATCTATCTATCTATCTATCTATCTATCTATCTATATATATATATATATATATATATATATATATATATATATATATATATATATATATATATATATATATATATATATAAAGTGTTTTTTTCAGGCATAGAAGTTTAAGTTGGCATTACTTTCCAAGATGGCGACCCATTTAACAGCTCTCAAGGGATTTATTCTCAATTTGGTTTGGCAATTCATCATGAATAGACTCACGCCTGAACAACGCTTTCAAATTGTGCAATTTTATTTCGAAAATAATGGTTCTGAGCAGAATACGTATTCCCTATTTTCATAAGCGAATTTTGTTTAGCGATGAAGCGCACTTCTGGTTGAATGGCTACGTCAACAAACAAAACTGCCGCATTTGGAGTGAAGCTAATCCACAAGTGTATATCAAAACACCGTTACATCCAGAAAAACTGACTGTTTGGTGCGCTTCATGGGCTGGTGGAATCATTGGTCCGTACTTCTTCAAAAACAATGAAGGCCAGATTGGACTACATCCGAGCCAGCCGTGGCAGTCATATGCCAGAAATCATATTTAAAATGTAATGCCACAAGATTATCTTTTGAATAAAAAAAACTCATCTCAATCGAATAATACATCGTTGTTTTATTGTAATTTAAAGTTCTATACCTCTAAAAAAACACCCTTTATATATATATATATATATAATAATCTTATATATAACGATGTCACTAAATCCCAGAAAAGCGTTCGTTATATAGAAAATTCATCTTTTAATATACTTTTTAAACCATTATAAGACAAAATTTAAATTTGTAAACTATACATATTAAAAAAAAGTAATTATTCCCACCTTTTTTTAATTAAAGAAAAGTGGCAAGGATAACAAGAAAAAAGAATGTCGAATGTATTTCACTGTATTTTCAACATTAATAAAATAGTTTTATTCTCTAAAATTTTTGAATTTTTTGGACATTTTAAAAGCTAAATCATATAAGTAATATTAAAATTATGTAACTTTATAATTAGAACCCGGGAATATGAGACAACTGCACTGAGGGTTAAACATGATATCGAAGATGTTTCTAGTGAACTGGCCAATGGGGGTTAAAGGTTTCACTTCTTGAATGAAACGTCCAGAACTCCATTGCTCTCGGCGAGTTAGGATCTAATAAAATAAGTTCAAGATTTATGACCACCATAAAATTTGTTTAGGTATCCGACTACGTTCGGAACTGTGATTTTGCAAAAGCGTATAAATGGATAATATTTATGATATTTAGTGTCACATAGATTAGAAAATGTATATAAAATTGTTTTAAGTATAGTATTGCAATAAAAAATTATTTAAGTACAATATTTTGACAAAAATTGAGCATAGAATGACCCATTTTCAAAACATTCTCCTTTTATAAAAAATGCTTCTATTATACGAATATTTTGCCTGTATATAGCTCAGACCTTTGTACAGAGGCTGAACTAGAATTTTTGAAATATCCATATTTTATAACAACAAAGGAGAGAAATTTTAAGAAAAAAACGCCGATAATTATTTCAACTGGTGGTAACTCTGAAAATAATGTGAATTTTTCACAAATTCTAGTTCAGATTCTCTGGAGAATCTTTACTTAATATAAGTAAAATATTATTATTATAGAAGCATTTTTTATAAAGGGAGAACATTTTGAAAAAAGATTATTCTAAGTTAATTTTTGGCCAAAATGTTGCATTTAAATAATTGTTTTTTGTCAAAATATGTCCTTAAAACAATTTTATGCGTGTATTCTAATCTAAGTGACACTAAATATCATGAAAATTATCCATTTATGCGCTTTTTTAAAATAATGGTTCCGAAAGTAGTCGGATACTTTAAAGAGAAAATAACTTGAAATGTTCAGAAATAGTTTAAAAATAGGGAGAACAAAAATTGAATCACAAAAAAAAATTCCTAATATAGAAACTGCACTTTCTATGGAAAGTGAAATGTTCAAGTTTCGCTTGAAGAAAATGTTCGCTATTTTGAAAAATTCGCAATAAAGAGTTTCGTTATATAGAGTTTCGTCTCTTTCTCTCTCTCTCTCTCTCTATATATATATATATATAGAGAGAGAGAGAGAGAGAGAGAGAGAGAGAGAAAGAGGGAGAGATTGAACTATAATAGTAGGAATTGCATAAAATTGGTTAAATGTGAAAAAATCGAAAATATGGGGGGTGCGACACCCTTTTTAGCAAAATAAATAAATCCTATGGGAGAAAGAAAAGTTCCTCTGGATGCTCTGGAATCGGAAGTATTAGGATTGGTATCTAAAAAAAACAGAGTGATGAGTGTTAAAACTTGAGTACAATTTTCTTCGCGTAACAAATCTCCTTTTGAAACTTATTATACGCAATATTAATAAAAAAATCATAAAAAGTCAAATTTTTGAATTAATAAATTAATCCTTAATATTTACAGCTATTATATGTTTAGCATAACTCAAAGTCTAAATCAGTTCAATTAAGTCTGCAATAACTTATATAAATGCCGATGTCGTTTTTTAAAACAAGAAACTCCTGGTATAGTTTAGTTCT
>BMAU01007236.1:0-43470 GCA_019973935.1 Trichonephila clavipes | reverse complement strand
GTTTCAACCGTGCAAGTCTAAAATCGGATTAATAATTAACTCTATTATACAATGTAAGTAAATAATAATAATGAAAAATAATTTTACCTTTACAATTCAAATAAATCGTACTTGTTGAGTGTTGAAAAAAATGATGATATTTCTGGAGATTTCTTAGAAACATTTTCTTTGTGTTTCTTAATTTTTCGTTTTAAAGTGCCACTAGGGTTTACTCTGTTCTTGCTCTTAGTTTGAACAGTTCACCACTTAAATAATCAGAAAAAAGAAATAGAATTAATAGAGGGAAATGAAAAGCCAAATTTAAACCTTTCATATATCGGCAGGCTGTTAGAAAGACTCGTTTTAGATTCATTGTATTTTGGTCAAAGAATTCCACACTTCGGGCTAGCTATTATATAGGACAATTAAATGACAACTGCCAAAGTGACAATGTTCCTAGACCTACCTTTTCGCAGAAGGAAAGACATCTTTAGAAACCTTCCTGACTATGAATGCACATTCGGTTTTTTGGACGTCATACAAATTAAAAAGAGACGAGATAAACAAAATCTATTATTCACTTTCATTGCACTCTAGACAAAATTTCGAATAAGTGTAGCTTTTGTATCCACAGTAAATCATTCTACAGACGAAGGGATATCGTCATTTACAAGCAACCAACATTCTTTTCCATTCTAAACGTTATCTGCATTTTACCACAAGCAATCTTTTGACGAGAACTTTAAATAGCATTTTTTTGGTCTCCTTTCCGAGTCCATAACACTTTGTTTTTTGAGTAAGACGACTTCTGCTTTTAAGGATTTCTTATTGCGAAAACAAAGATGTATAGTTCATGAAAAATATTTAACCGTTTGAAACCAGTGTAAAAAGGCACTATGTTAATTAGACTAATGATAATATTTTACGACTTTTTGCTTACATGTGTTGGTGCCCTGAAGCTTGACGGCCCCGTATCATTGCAATTGGTAATACGGCTGCAGCTACGCCCTTTGATTCGAGGTTCCTGCCTCAAAGTATAATAAGGAACTGCAGATATTTTTAGAGACGAACACAAATATATTCCTAGAGTTTCTCAAGATTAGCTGTAGTATTTATTTTTAGACATGTACTATGTAATTATTTTAATAAAAAAAATATAAAAATAGTACTAAGTACACTATGATTCAGCCAATACTTTGCCTTAAATATGTATTTCGGTCCAGAATCTGGCACTAACTTCTTTGAACACAGATTCAGCGCGGGAACTCCTGTTTTAGGTAAGTTATATTATTCTTGTGTCATTGTTTGTGCAAATTTAGTGGAAATTTAAAAATTATATAAAAAATAATGTATAAAAGTGTGTGAATTTAAGTTTTATTGCTATTTTTTTATTTTCAATCAGTTAGGTTAAGTTCAAATTAAACAGGAGTAACCAGAAAAATTGAATTCTTTAATATGGTTGTTCAATTTGTATATTTTTTTACTCAGCCATGTACATTAAGATTAGTTCTGGAAGATGCTTACAAAATCAGGTTGTGTTAGGTGTGCATAAGTTCCTCTTTTTTCTCTTAATCGAGACAAAAAAAAGCAAAAGTGTGCACACAAAAGAAGGTATATGATCAATCAGGGTTAGAAAAGAACAATATTTTCCTTGTACTCTTGAATCTAAATTATTAAATGTCTTATAGTATAGGTGAAAAAGTTGGTGAAATTGTGAAATCGGGCGCTTATCCGCCAAATTTTGAAAAATCGCCAATTTGGGGAGTAATTGCGTGTTGTGTTTCGAAGTTGCAACCCTACCACAACGCCGGAGCGCGAAATTAAAGATGGAGGAAGGAAAATCATTAAAAAATAGCATTTTAAAGTTTTCAAACTGAAAATCGCTGCAAAAAGCAGGCATTTAAAAATGGAAATAATTTCACTTACCGTTAAAAATTGCTGCTATTTCCGACATTTATGACGACGATGTAGTTGCCTACTGAAATTATACCAGTGTGCTACTGAATATTTCTGAGAGCACCTTCCAAACATTTTTATTTTTGCATCACTAACAAAATGGTGTACACATCAATACTACTCAAAATTCAAACCAAAACCATTTCTTTACACTCCTAAACACATGATGGGTATCCTCTTTCACTTTGGACTGAATTTTGCATACCATTCAAAAACGATCATTCTCTTTCTTACCCATTCTTTCTCTCAATTCCATACTTTTTCCACATTTCGGACATACACACGATGATCCAATCAAACCTTCTTTCATGCATCATTCTAAAACAGCTTTCTTTCCAAGCACAGGCAACATGGCAAAAAAACCTTTAACAATAGTAATCGTAATTTTTCATGCATTCATTCAAATTAATCCTAAGAGCATCCCTGGAATATCATGGCAACCTTTTGAAATTTATGTGGAGAAAGAAATAAAAATATTACCTGTAAAAAGTAATTCCCAAAACGAAGAAAACTAAGCCGAACAGCTGACCCAACTGGAGCAAAAGAAATAACCGTTTCCTCATTAACGGAATTTTTAAAGTAATAAAAGTTTTCTGCTCATGCGCGAGAAAGAACTTTAAAGAATTAAACTGTTAAAATAAAGGAATTTCGAATGCGCTAACTTGCAGTGATATCGTTAAAATGAAAGAAATCTACTGCGCATGCTCAAAATTTCACCAAAAAGCGACTCCTTCACTGTAAAACAAATTCAGAAGGGTTACCAGATTTGGCGCATTTATCGATTTGGCGAGAAAATACTTGGTGCGAGAGGCACACAATTCGACAAATAAAAAAAAGCGAAAGTAGGAATTTACCGTGGGCGAAAGTAGGAATTTACCGTCTTCACATGCCACTCTTACAACTCAGCCGTAGCATTCGTGCCGCAGGTTGGCTGCATCTGGCCTTAAGCATTCATATCGGATTCCCCCCTCACTGTTGTGTTTTAGAAGCCGCGATTTTTCAGTTAGTAACCACGTTTTCTTCATAAAAATTTGAGGAATAGATTTTCTTTTGAATAAAAGGTTAAAGTAATGATTGTTTTTTGTATGAATGAAAGATTGATAGAATCTTGTTATAGATGTCCAAAATTTCTAAAGAATTTTTGCATTTAATTTCTTTTTCTTGATTTGATGTTTCCTATGTTGTTCATTTTAGAAACCATGTTTTTCGTATCTTGACATTGTTTTGTGAACTGTAGGTATAGATTCGAACTGGGTACCTTCCGATCCTCACACCAGTACTTTATCGATCACACCAAGACGATCGTCTTCGCGTGATGTCTAAGTACTGGTTTACTTAGATACCGCTACACTACTCTCCCACCAGTGAGGTGGATAGGCAAACAATTTTCCCCTCTTTATTTGTTTTTGGAGAGAGAACATGTTTTTTTTTTTTTATTTTAATTTATTTTCTTTCTTATTTTTTTATTTTTATTCTTATTTATTTTTCTTGCTGAGATGAGAGAAAGATGATCTATCGTTTGTTTCGGAGAGAGTATGTGTTTTATTTATTTATATTTTTCTTCTCTTTATTATTATTTTTTTTTCACTATCCCTTATTTTTATTTTTTTTTATTTACTTTTTTTTTTCTTGCGGTAGATGGCGCCATTACAGTTCAGAAAGTTGCGTTTTCTTGCTTCAGTCCAGGGTCACCAATGTAGGTATAGATTCGAACCGGGTACCTTCCGATCCTCACACCAGTATTTTATCGATCACGCCAAGACGATCGTCTTCACGTGATGTCTAAGTACTGGTTTACTTAGATACCGCTACAGAACTATGTTTTTCTCTCTTGTTTTGGTCTCTGAGGCCATTCTGAAAACCCGTTTCTCGTGTTTTTGTCCCTGATGCCATTTTGAAAAACGCTGTTTCTTCCTTGGTGCCATTTGGCGAAAAACTTTTGTTATTAACTATTGCAGTGTGCTGTGCTAGGATTGTACCTCAATTAGTTCCGATTTGAGCTCATTTCAAGCCCTGGACGCAGAACATCTACATGCCGCCTTGACAGTGTCCGATCCAAACTAACCATTATACCAAATGGGCGGTAAATAATGATATTGAGCAATTGATTTACAAAATAGCTTTTAAATATAGTATGCTTTTAGGAGTATTCACAGAATTCAAATGTAATGTTTCAGAACAGCTTAATCAATATAACTTAAGTAAAGATTATCTCTAATAAAGATATTAATAATCACAGATTAAAAATTGGGTACTTACGTATTATCACAACCGTATCGGTGACATTATATGAGACTAAGCACATGGATGCCAATTCAGCGGGTATGACGCATAAGAAATCATGGATATCAACTTGGTGAGTTATCTTTTACGTTGGCATTGTTATAATATGTATCAAACATTGTGAAATAATGTTATTATAGTTTATGTTGATAAAGTGCCAAGAAATTTTGCCTTCATATGTAAATACTATTATAATTTAGATAATGATCAAATATTTGGTTAAAGTGTAGCATAGGGGGAAACTTGGTTCAGTCCTTTTTTTTTTTTTTTTTTTTTGGCAACTAAAAGTGTTCGCCAAGGTAATTTTTTTTGGAATAATTTGTTATTTATTTTAAAATGAATTTGATATCTCACCATGACATTTAGATAAAAATCGCCAAATCCAAAGTGCCCCTCCATACTACACTTGAGTCTTCCTAAATAATTAAGAATACAATTATCATTGTTCCTAGTTAGATATACTTATTGTTACCTTCATATTCAAATTACAATTAAAATTACTTATTCTTTTATTTTAAACATAGTAATATTTTATAGATAAATACAAATATATTCCTACAGTCTCTCAAGTAACTGTATTATTTATCTTTATACACACACAAGTACTATATAATTATTATATATTTTTTACTACTAAGTACTAAAATTCAGTTAATACTATGCCTCAAATTTGTATTTCGGTCCAGAATCTGACGATAACTTTTTTTTAATTACAGATTTAGTGCAGACTATGCATTTTTAAATGCAACTTAGGTAAGTTACCTTTTTCTTGTAATGGATTTCGAAATTCTATCCATTGTTTTCAATAGAATTTCACTCAATATCATAAACAGAAAGGGTTGGCTAGCCAGAAAACTTGTTTAAACTCTGCACTTTTACGTAGATTATTTTATTTATTAGAAGTCCTAAGTCAACAATGTTAGTAATACTGCAGCATCCATATTTTATTTTATTTTAATTCTAATATCTTTTTCAAAACTCTGTATCTGTTTTGGGGTGCTTCATTTATCCAGAGTGTTCTAATGATTTCTGTCTCTGTAGTAGAGAATTATTAACTATACGTATAGTCAAGGTGTTGCCGAATTCGATTGAGAAATCACCATAGAACAAAAGGTCACAAACAACGTTTAGTCAGGCTAAATTGTAAAAACAGTTACGAAGGGTGTGATGTTGATTGGAATGAAAAGGGGCAGTAAGAGGTAAGAAATACATTTATTAGACGAAAAGAAGATAAATAATATGAAAAGTGCATCACAGCTCAATGTCAGAAATGCAACAAGTGATTTTCATGGAAATTGTTCACAGTTGCAGCCGCATAAGTCATAGCATATCTAACACTTATTTACAAAGTATTGTTGGAAACGTTCAAACACATCTGGTACGCTGGTGATGTCTTCTACAGCAACACGATCCGTGATGTGAAATCCTCCACTGTAGCCATCGGCATCTCAAACATGAGCAATTTCAGAAGAAATCCAAGGAATTGAGATCTAGGTAGTTTGGAAGGCAAGCAACAGGTCCATTGTGTTCAATTTACCTCCCAGGGCCCATATCAGCTTATTTCCTCTTTAACATAGTCTGACATTATTACCAAATGCAGCTTAACAACCTCGCTTTATTCAATGCCCACCTATGACAACTTTTTCGTTGCTTTTATTCTCCCTAGATAAGTGGGAAATTGGTATATGTGCAGGTTTCTTCAACCCTAACTGTTAAATCTACTTGGTGCTTTGGAAGTACTTCAATCCATTAAACTACCTTATAGAAACTACAGACTAACATTTTTAAGTTAAATCTGACACCATACCAGACTAGAATGATATAAAACATACAACCTCTGTCAATACATGTGTAGCTGCGGCCATTGGTGTGGTAGTTAGGATCGGGCTGCCAGCTTAGGTGTCGTTCTCCTCATATGATCATGGTTCAAAATTACACGCTCCATCGCCAAAAGCCCTCGTGTAGCTGAACAGTGCAACGTTATTATTTGATCAATCTGACAATACATGTTCATTAAAATGTATTTTTTGAATGAATGGCATTGAAATATAAATTTGAATATTATTGAAGTTTCTGCTGACTGAGATACAACAATTATGCACTAAGAAAGATGCTGGTGGTTTATTTTATGTGAATCTGGTAATGTGCTGTTAACAGACTCTTCTCGTGTTGCTAACAGCCATTGTGAAAATCTAGTTATAGGTACATAAACCTGTGTGGCTTCCTTTATTACTACATAATTTACATGTGGCCTCTAATGGTACAAAGGTTCCCCACCTCTGTAACAGATTATATTCAAGCAATCAAAGTTGGTAATTATCTTTTTCCTACATTTTAAATGCATGGAAAAACGTAATTGCATGTGTTTAAGTGGAGGGAAATGTAACAGGAAAATAAGGGAGTTTGAAAAAAATTGCTCTGTAAGAAACACATGTGCTATTAAGATATTCTTCTATAAGGAATCACTAACAAAGCAGTCAAAAATTCAAGGTCTAATCCTTTTAACGAAGAATCGCGAATAAATTTTTTAAAACATAGGTTTTAATCCCTTAATGCGAGATGAAAAGAAACTAGTTTTGAAATAGAGTATTCAGAATTATCATTTAGAAAAAAAATATTTAAAATTTCAAGTACCGTAAAATTTGCCATATAATGCACACCTCCTTTTTTTACAAGGGAACCTGAAATGTACATGCACAATGCTCTTATGTTTTGAAGTCATTTATTCAAGGTATTATTCTTAGCTTTTGAAAAAAATAGTATACTTTTAGAACTAAATTCCTTGTTCATAAGGAATGTCATTTCTTGTAAGAAGTCTTTCTTTTGATGCTCTCATTTTACACCATTTTAACATGTACCTGTAAGTTCTGATATTTTTCCTGTTAAAAGTGTGCATTATATGCTGAATTTTATGGTAAATACTAAGTTCTTGCTTCTACATATTTCTGCACGAGCCTTAATGTTCTCTCCCCTTTCATCTAGGTAAATGGCATCCTTATAAACAAGAGATCAAAGAAAGAATTGAAACCGTTAGCAAGAACTGAATCATGGCAAATTGCAGTATTCGTGAAATTAAATGTTTTAGTTTCACTTGGGCCATAGAAAATTTCAGTTTTTGTTGGCAGAAGAGGGATGAAGAAATTTTGAGTCCACCATTCATTGCGGACACAATTGAGAGGAGCAGGTGGAAATTGATGCTGTTTCCCAAAGAAGAAATCTCGCATAAAAAAAATGGCTCTATTTCTTTTTTTCTCAAAAGAGAAGAGGACAGTAAAGGACCAACTGATTTGCCAATATTCGTGGAACTCTCCTTCCTTGCTGCAAACGGTTCTGTTGTTATGTCCAGTGAGATATTTGAATTTTCCTTTCAGAGAGATGAAGTTGGTGATTTAATGGAAATCATGAAAAAAGAATTACTTCAATCCCAAAGACAACAATTTCTTCCGAAAGACACTCTAACTACTCGCTGCAGGATGTGGAAGAAATTTGGACAAATCACAGAGGATAGACAATGTTTTGCTCGGACTCGAATAGGAGTAGAAAAGAGGTCATTTGTCTGGAAAATACCAGAATTCAGCTCCTATAGAGAAAGAAAATTTGATATCAAATCCATTTTGGATGATAAAATAGTTATGACTTTGAATCTCTTTCTGAAACATAATATTGTTTTTGAATCTTCTATATTTCATGACTTACAGGTCTGTCTTGTAGATAGGACATTAAAAAGTTCAATTTTTCATTTTCATTTGTTAGATGTTTTTGGAAATAGAGTTGAATTTCTCAAACGAAAATTTATATTTACAGAACATAATGAACACACATATCCATTTTTCACCTCACAGAAGGAATTGTATTTGCCGAACGACGTTTTGACGCTGCATTGTGAGTGCTCTTTTACTACTGGAATTGTGTCAGAAGAAATTGAAAAGATTTGCCAAGGGTGTCCTTTGATGCAGGAAGAAAACTTGGCTTGTAAGGATGTGGAATCTAAAAATGAATCTCTTGATTTGACAATTATTCTGCAAGAAAATCTAGAATCTTTATATAAAGAGAATTTGCTTTGTGACACGAAACTGGTGACGAAAACCAAATCATTCCTCGCTCATAAATGCATCCTAAGTGCCCGTTCTCCGGTGTTTAAGGCAATGTTTAACAATGACATGAGAGAAAGAAACAGTGAATGTGTAAACATTGAAGATTTGGATGAAGACACAGTCCAGAGAATGTTGTTGTACATGTACACAGCCACTCTGCCAGACCTCCAGTGGGACAGTGCCTGTGATCTGTATACTGCCTCCGACAAGTACGAGATTCTCAGCCTGAAGAATGAGTGTTCTTCCTTCTTAAAGGATAGCCTCTCCCCAGCCAACGCTTGCAATCTTTTGATTCTTGCAGATATGTACCAAGATGAAGATCTGAAGTCAAGTGCTGAGGAATTTATTTTGAATCATAAAGAAATTTTTAATACTTGTGAATGGAAACTCTTCATGAAAACAAATCTACAGTTAGCCGCAGATTTAATGCATTTAAAGTTGATAGCATAAGGTAAGGTTTTATGTTTATTATGTGAAGTTAATGAATTCAGTTTGTGTAAAAGATATTTTTAATGTAATATTGTTTTTTTTTTTTTTTTTTTTTGGTATTTGATTTACTTTGATATGTAAAAGTTAATTGACTAACCTTACCCTGTTTTATGCAACTAAACTAATCATCAAATTTAGATTAGGCACTCAGGCAAAACTATTTTTTCTCACTTTTATTTCCCGCTTTTACAGTCTAGAACAGGGGTACTCAACCTCTTTTTCTGCCGGGCCGCATACATGTTACGTATTTCACGTCAATGTCAGGATTAATGGTGGGAGGGTAAGAAATGCTGTACGATTAATATAACATAGAAAATTTTACCCTTAACTTCGCAATTTTTTAAATTTCTATGAAAAAATTATATCAGCTAGTTCTCAAGTAATAAGGTGAAAAATATGAAGAAAAAAATTAAGTAATTTTAAATTGAATTTCAGTCATTTTTTTTTATTTGTTGCAGAAGTGCAACATTGCACAGTAGTGCGGTAGATTACAAAAAAAAAATTTTGTATGAGGATTTTATTATTCATCATAAAATGTTTAAATTTCTTGCCTGGTAATTTATTTTATCTATAAATGAGAGAGGAAGCAAAAAATATAATGGATTCTTTTTATAGCAAAAACACAGTTCTTAAGGCATCAGAGATTTTTATAATTGTTGTGATTTCTGGAAAAAATGTACTTCCATCTAGTAACAAAATTAGCATGTATTTCGTTACAGTAATCTTTTTCTTTCTCAGATAAGTGATTTGTAGGTAATTAAAAATATAAGTTTGTTAAATAATAATAAATCATATGTTGCAGAAATGCAACAGTGCGAGATTAAAGGTTAAAATCCTAGGAGGACCCAAATATTAAAACTCCAATTTTTTTTTCTAAATTTTTGTCATAAATTTTACAATATGGTAACCATTCCATTTCATCCAAAATTTTTGATTTTCAAATCACCTAAAAAATGGCAACCTAAAAAGTACAACGTGTTTCGCCTTTATCACTGAAAAACACGTCATTTTGACATTTGAGAAGGTTTGCTCTCCACCGGTTGTTGTTAAGAATATTGTGAAAGGAAATTATTGAATGAGGATTCGACTGTTTCTTTGTGCTCCTGGGCACAAAGGGGAAGAAAGAGACATTAGAATGGTGTATGAAAGCTAATTTAATTGCTTGTTTTGTCCGACTTTAAAAAAATAGCGTTTGTCAATTGTCTTGAAACAGTTATTTTCTTAATTTTTTGCCGCAAGATGTAAAAGATAGCCAAAAATTGTTCCACTGTGAAAATGGGCACTCATCTGGTTTATTACTAATCAGCAAAGCTATAATAATTATCTTGCGTTTGACCAGATATTGGTTTGGCAAGAGCATGAATGCAAAATTAAATGACTTGAAAGTTAATAAAACAGGTCACAAGTTGGTGGATGACATTTTCATGAATTCCTTGCATCGATCGCAATGGGTGTATCCACCAACGGAACATGACGAAATGCAAGCGTAAGGTAAGTGCCTTTTAAAATGATTGATTTAATGTATTTCTTCGATTTTATATTTGCGAAACGCCCCTTTTTTTTGTAAATGTAAATCATGTTGTACACACTGGTTTTAGAATGCTTTTTTAAAATGAATTTCATTACTTTCTCCGTTTTTCTTTTTATATAATGATTAATTTAATGTATTTAAAAACGTTTTCATCTTTTAAGCGCCCATTTCATTCCCGAAATTTACGCTGTGTTCAAAAGAAAATTTCGTCTTTAAATGTTAAAAACATTCAATTTGGCGCTTTTTGAAAATTTTTGGCGCCAAAATTCAACAGTTGGTATCCTAAAATTTTACCTTAAAAAACCAAAATCCACGGAAGTTGATCAAATATTAAAACTCCTATTTTGCTTTTTCTATTTTTGTCACTAAATTTTCTAAATTGGAAGCATTTAAGAATCACTCTTTCATAATTTTTGCATTAGTAAACGGTTTCATAGGGTGCCTTTGTTACCACTGTGACATTATCACTGACAAAACACTTTGTTGCTGTTGTAAAGATTATTCAAGATAATTTTATCGCCTCTTGAAATAATATTTGAGGAAAATGTCATTGAATGGGATTCCTGTAATTGGTATTTATTAAAAACATCACATTAACAAATGAAATTCAATTATACGGATCCATGCTTGTTTTTCACTACACAATAGTTAGCTTTTCAATTGTCTTGAAACAGTCTATTTCTCTTAATTTTTTAAGTTCTTAAGATGTAAAATAGTTAAAATTAAGAACTCATAAAATGGTTGCTACTCATCTGTTGTCCATTATTACTAATCAGAAAGAAAGAAAAAATACCAATTAGCACTTATTTGACATTGAAAGCAAAATTGAAACTTCATTTATTTTTTAACAAAAATTTTGCTACCAAATTTTCATTAATTAATGAACTTTTCAGAGCAATGGGCCATTAAAAAGGCCCGGTGGGCCGTGTAGGTTGACCTATTGCTGATTTTATATATAATCTAAAATAAAACAAAGATATGTTTGCTGTTAATCTTAAGTATTTTTATGTACATTAAGTTTATGTATATAATTACCTAATTGTAATTATTATTTCAAATTGAATCTACTTTCATTTTTAAAATACCAAAAATAAAAGTATAAAAAAAAACACTTTTAAGCTAATACGATGAGTTTTAAATTTACCTGTGTTCAAAATGGTGAAATGAGTCTTTAAATGTTAAACACAACATTATTCTTGATAATTAGTATAGAAATTCTAACATTATATTAAAATTAAATAAAAAAACCAAATTCAAAACCAAACAAAATCCACTAAGGTGAAGATAATTAGTGAGATAAAAGTTTCTCAGATTTTTTGCTTTAAGGCTATTGGATTCTTCGAGGTTTAGTTCCAAACAAAATTACTTCATTTTTATATCCTTTGAACTCACAATATTATTCTGAGCTGAAATAATATGCTGTCTCTCTGTCTGTCCGAAATTTTCGTTTTTATAATTTTTCCGTAGATATAATATTTTAACAATTTTGAACTCACTTCTCAGTTTATTAATTCATACATAAATAATTAACACGTGAAATTCTAATGTTCCACATAAACTATTCTATATAGCAAGAATAAGTTATTTTTTTTTCTGTCTGAAATGATAATGGTCTGTTAATTTTTGTTCTTAAGATAAAATTCAATATTAAGAACTTATAAATTCTGTTCTCAATCATTATTACATAGTAAGTTAAATGCATATTAAAGAGAAACAAAAAAAGTCTTCATTTATTTTTAGTATATTTTCTTGGTTCACAGATATGCACTGTAATAACATCTTTTTCCTCATGCCTAATGGAATGCAATGTTATGGCATAACTATTTGTGTAGTGTTTACCTATACATAAGGATTTGATTTTATATAATCTAACTAAAACAACAAAATCTCTTCTTTTTTTTATATATAGATATTTCTGTGAACTATTTTAAAATGTTAAACCTCTATTAATGTGTTGATTGAATTTCATGTTTAAATTCACCCAGACATTACAAAAAGAGTCTTCTTCATAATCAATAAGAATAGTTTTAATTTCATTTATATTTGCATAGCCATAAAATGGCGAAATTAATTCTTATAGGAATTTAATGAATTAAAATATAGCTTGATTCATTAGCACATTGCTTTTCTTTATTAAAAAATTGAAGTAAGGGCAAAAGCAACTTTGACACTATATTTTATATATAAAATATGTACTTTTATTTATGTTGCAATATTTTTATATAAGCTACTTAGTATTTTGATGCAAGTAATTAAACATTTATTCACGTTCATTAGTTAGTAGAGAATTTTCTTGCTTTCTACAAATCCTTGTGTGACAGCTAATGGATAGATTTATTAATGGACAAAAGATGAACACTCTTAAAAAACTTTACAAAGTTTCAAGAACTTCTCTCTGGAGCCGTTTCAATAGCAGGAAAGATAAAGTCTCTGTCTTCTCTCGGACAACACACAGATTCTGATCTCAACTGATTCACTTCTGAACTCCACGGACCTTTATAAAGCCTCCTGGAAATTTGCAGAAGAAACTATCTTAGAGACTTCTCAATGGTTCCAGAGTGATAACCTTTTTCTAAAAAATTATTGCCAAGGGTGATGAAATCAAAAATATGGGAGCCCTCTTACATCTTCTAGGGTTATCTTAATCTTATTTTTCAAGTTCATGCTGGGAAGCTCACATTCCCTGTAGAATTCAATTCGCCCCAAGCAGTGTTATAATTCCAGGCAAAACCTGTGTCATGTTCCAAGATTTTTTTTATTGCTTATGCAAATACAAAAATACTATTGACTCTAAAACATATTAATTTTCTGTGTAGTATGAATTAAATAAAATTTTTGTCTTTTCTACTTATTTCAGAATCCATTATCCATGTCTTGCAAGAATAGACATTTTTTCAATGTCCATACCTTTGTAAAAATGGCATGAATTCCAGCTGAAAGGTTTTATGTTGCTCTCTTCTCTGGAGGTGGAAGGAAACATTTACAATGTTTTTCGCATTAAAATATATTCAATGTGAATGATTTTAAATCATTTTTATAAATTTTATCCTTTTCATATGAATATAATTAATTTCAATGACTCGAATAATAATTTAGCATGAATATTTTGATGATAGTAAAATGCAGGGAAAAAAATTTCATAAAGTTTTTTTTTCAGAATGCAAAAAAACTTTAAAAAAATATTTTAATATAAATGAATAATAAAATACACTTTTAAAAAAAATGTGTGTTTGCTAAATTTAGAAAAATTTTCTCAGCTCACCCTCAGCCTGCATAGTTTGACATGAAAAAATTTTAAGACTACATTACATCCAAGTATAAGACTTTTTAAGATGAAGTCTAATTACGAGGGACATTCCAAAAGTAAGTATCGGGGGTTTTAAGATAGTGCACTGGATAAAACAAAAAGTCATCTCAAGAAACTACCTTCTCTGCTGGTTATACGAGGGAAATAGCATCAGTGTAGGAGGAACGATGCATGCACAAAATGTCGAAAAAGAGAAGAGCACACATGCTATAATCCAATATAAATGGCCATATGTGGTCAGTGTGTCCATTATTCTTAAGAGCCCACAGATCATGAATGGTGAAGATATCATGTTTCATCAAATGGTTGGGTGCTGGTATTGCATGTTCAATGAAAGAAGGCAGACTTTGTGGAGGATGAGAATTGAAATAGGCATCCCTCCACATCCATGAAGGCAGCACTGCCGTAGTTAGCTCCTAGGGGCCTTGTTAGTGGGACTGTAGTTACACATGTTGGGGGGCCCATATCATTGATACCGTGGGAGCTACGCCCCTGAAAGGAAGACAACATTACTTTCTTTGCAGGGCCCTTTCTAATCTTCCCTGTGCTCTAGGCACTTCAGATTGTTACGCCCTCTCCCCCCGTATTTCCAGAGCACCCCCTCCTTCAATTCTTACCTCGCGGGTTTGGTTTAGGAGGGATTTTTCCCTCAACTGACTTTTCCTTTTATTTGTTTTTGCTCCTTAGGCGGTCTTCTATTATTCCCCCCTCTAAGAATCTGCTGTGGCATGGATTAGCCTCTCTTGTTCATTTCTTACCTTACGGCATCAAGGACCTCCCTCTTCCTTTTGTAATTAGTACAGTAAATTCATAAAATCGTTTACAACAATAGTATTGAATAAACATTATTATATGAACTGTTTTAAACTTGTTAATCATTTTTTCTATCACTTTTCCTTTACTATCTTTTACTTTTAGATATCCTTATTCTTTGTTCAATCACTGTCATTTTACTCGTACATCGTATACTCAGTGGCGCACACAAGGGGCGGACCCCCCAAAGCACTTGATATTTTTCCGATTGATTATTATTCTAAGTATATAGTATATAAAATTTAATTAAGTATTAGTTATTAATGATTAATTTTATTAATTAATGCTAATTATTTATTCAATAACTTGTTTTTTTCCCCCCAAAAATCGACAAATCAAAAGGAGCATGATACAAGAATGGTGAACTTTTGACCCCCCCCTTTGAAAAATTCCTGTGTGCGCTACTGCGTATACTCATCAACTTTCTTCGAGACGCACTATATACATTCAATGGGTTCTCTCACAAATAGAATTAACAAAATAGAATCAACAAAAGATAGAATTAAATATACTTTAGAGCAGTATTTTGCAAATTTTTTTGTGACATGCCCCACTTTAACCTTTCTTAAGTTTTTATGCCCCCTCTCTCCCCCATGTAACATACCTAATGTTTAATGTTAAATTGATTTGTTCACTTAAGAAACATAAATGATGGATTCTAGAAATAAATCACTATCAAATTCTTAACAAAACACAGTAAGTAAAATTTCAAAATATATAATGAAAAACAGAAATTAAAATTCAAAATAATTTTAATAATGATTTTTCCATATTAATTTGTCATTTTAATTTAGTGAGATCCTTGCAGAGATTTTATATTGGGTTCCAATTTGGTTAGCTTAAGTCTCAAATCCCCACGTTGTGTTATATCCAGTCGATTTCTTTTTTTAAAAAATCATTTACAGCACTAAATCCATATTCAGCCAAAAATGATTGAAACGGTAGTAATAGTTTTCTTGCGCAGTTGGTTGAGTTTAGGTATTTGATTTCCCTTTCCTCACAAAGCCATGCCATTGCACCTTTTATACTAAATAAAGCTTTAAATGATTAATCATTTTACAATTCGGCGAGTTCTGCTTGATACTGCGTATTTGATGTATCAGACAAATTCACTAACATTGGCTGCATCATCCATGTTGGGAAATCGATTTGTTTTAAATCTAAAAATCTTTCTTTAAAATTGGCCGATAAATTATTCAAATGATTTACAATAACAAGCAAAGCGGTATCAGTTACTTCACATTCTTGAATCCAGTGGAACTGTTCAAAGTTTTTGTTAATATGTTTCTTACATAACTCGATACTGGTAATAAAACCAAGTATCTTCGCTTTTCCATCGACAAGAGTTTTATTTGTTCCTTGAAGTTGCTTATTTAATATGTTTAGTGTTTCAAAGATGTCGGCTAAATAACTCACAAATGCTTTACCGTCGATTGTCAATAGGTGCTTCATTTCTGGTTTGTCGTTCAAAAAATCACTAAGAGTATCAAACAGTTCCATAAATCTTTTCAAGCAGTTTTCTTTTTAGATAACCACCTTACTTCAGTATGAAGTAAAAGTCTCACATGGTCTTCATTTTGTTCTTCACAAAATAGCTTGAAAAGACGCTCACATTTGGCACTAGTTTTAATAACAACACATTTTATTACAGTATGTAGTACTTCGTTTACAACAGGTGAGATGTTTTTGGCTGCCAAGTTTTGCCTATGAATAACACAATGCACAAGAATTATTTCTGGATTCACGTCTTTCATCCATTTTAAGCAGCCATTTTTCTTGCCGATTATATTAGGAGCACCATCTGCAGCACAAGATGTTATATTTTTCATTGGTATATCATTGACATCTGAGTAGTTTTTTAGCTTATTAAATATATCTTCCAAGGTGGTGGTACTTTCTAATCTTTTACAAAACAATATTTCTTCTATAAAATGCCCTTTAACAATATATATTACGTAAGTTATCAATACAGCCTCACTATCTCTAAACGTTGATTCATCCATTTGCACTGAGAATTTTCTTGTTTTCAGCTTTTCAACAAGTTGTTTTTCAATATCTTCGCCCATTTCATCTATTCTTCTGCTAACAGTATTTTGACTGAGTGGCATAGCTTTTACATTTTTGTCATCTTTTGCAAGAACCGTTTTGAGGAATGCTGATATTGACGGTTTTAAATTATCTCCCATAGTGTGATTTTTTCCAGTTTTAGCGATGAATATAAAGAAATTTGATAACTAGCTTCAAGAACACGATTATTAGTTGAAGTATGGGCAGTAAATAGCGACTTTATTGTTCTTTTTTCAAAGTTTTCCTTCAATGTTTTAAAGTAACTCAAATCTGAATTAATATGAGCAATATGTTTCGCCTTCAAATGCGCCTCAAGACGACCTCGTTTCATTGATTCGTTACTCAAGAATTGCTGGCATAAAAGACAAAAAAGAATCCGCGCTCATCTTGAACAGCAGGTATGAACCCAAATTTTAAATATTCCTCCGAATATTGACGAGTTTATTTCTTGCTTGCACTACTCATTTTTCTATGGGCTATAAGAAATAAAAATAAAATCAATAAAGAATAATATTAAAATATCTGTTAAATTTAATTCTGTGACATAGAGCAAAAGTATAGTAAAAATGCATATTTATTGAAATGTATATAACACATTTACTACACTGCCACCGCAAATCAAAAGGTACCTATATTTTTTCTGTTTAAAAAAAAATTATCTGGAAAGTTATACTTCTAAAATTAAAATAAATAAAAATACTTACCAATTATATCTATACAATAAATATGTATATTTATAAAAACGAGTTTCTACTACAGTTTCGACGAACACTTACTTCAGATTAAGACCAACAGAATGATGTAAAACACTACAGATGTTGCGATAGGCCAATTAGGTGCAAACAACTGCGCTGTTTAGCAAATTTCTTGTCTGGCCGGGGCTATGTCCCCCTCTTGGCAGACGGCACACTCCGCGGTGAACCCCGGACGAAGCTAATCACCCAGTTGATATTTTGGTCTCGTCAAACGAAATTTATGCCTAATAATTATTTAAGAATTTGCTTTTTTTGATAAATTTGGCATCGATATCTGGTATTGCATTTAAATGGCCCGGAGCGGAAGGGTTAGTGTTGTGTCGTATCCATTTTCGAATTGCCCCCCTGTGGGGCGTGGACCCCACGTTGGGAAACACTGCTTTAAAGAATACTTCCTGCTTACTCTTCCTATTTGGGGGAAAGACCTAATTGGTGTCACCAGCTTATTATTCCCAGGAATCAGCAGACGGCTCTATCACGCTCTTTTAGTGACCACATCAAATCTCATACTTTTCAACAGGGCCGGAGTGTCATAGGTGCGAGGCTGATCAGGCCTCCAGTCGCGTTCGTAATTGCTTGAATTTTACTGCTGATGAGGTCTTAGGAAATCCTATTTTATTTTTGGTTTTATGGAGATGGTGTAGCTTATGCTACACCACATATCTGGGATAAGAAACAAATGTTTTCTTCGAGCTTTGATCATTGCAAAATCGTTAATGGCATCCTTGTTTGTAATTTGGCGATTTGTGTGTTTCCCCCATATTTTAAAGCGCTCATTTGAGCTGAAATTTTCTATACACGATTGTTTGGGGGTGACAATACGATACTTTAATGATTACTAACCGTTTGGGTCCCAAGCAGCGTGATCACGCTGTTGAGATTGTATACCGAGAAAACCCAGTACATTTCGAACGGGGGTAACTGACGATGCGTTACCGATTGTTCAAGTCGCGTGCTCAGATTTACTGAAGCAAGCACACCAAAATATTAGTATACAGCTCTTTTTAAGGGGAGTTGGAAACCTCTATACTGACAATGTTAACTTGGCTGTTTTCGATGTACCTTTTCTCAAAATCTGTTATATGTACATGCTTGAAATTTTTCATACAATTAAAGTACACCTTTCTCATTATATACTGAAATGAGCTTTTAGCTAATTTTGAAATTGTTTAAAATTTATAAAATATTTTCTCTGACCAGTTTTCACGTAAAAAAAAATGAGTTTTTTAAAAAGTTCATTTACCGTAAAATTCGCTGTATAATGCGCACCCCCCTTTTTTACGAAAAAATCCAAAATATTAGTATACATTGCTGTTATGTTTTGAAGTCATTTTTTCGAGGTATTCTAAACTTTTGAAAAAAATGGTATACTTCTAGAACAACTTTTAGTTCATGAGGCAAGTAAGTCATTTCTTTTAAATAAACATACGTATAGAACTTTTTTTTTTCTTATATTCATCGTTTTTGAAATTTTTAAAGCTATCGTTTTTATACCCGGCGTATGACGCGCTTCCTTAAATTTTCATCTTATTTTTTGTGTTAAAAAAGCGCGTTATACGCGCGCTGGATTTTACGGTAAGTATATATTAGCCATCATTATAAATACAGTCGAGCCTCGGTATTGCGAACTTTTTCGTGGAACCAAAAACATTTAACGATTTTCTTTGTAAAATAACCTCCCAATAGTGAGGTCTATTTTCTATACAACGAACTTTTTCTCTTTTGATTCAATATTTTTTCTCCCAATTTTTAAAGTTATTCTCCCTTTTAACTCATTGTATGGCGGTCATAAATTTTCGAAAACAATAGAATTATGTGCGTTTCATCCAAGTACAACCTTCAACCCCCATTGTCCAGTTCACTCGAAACATCGATATCGCCTTTCACCCTCAGTGGAATTGTCTTTTAACTAGTCTCCGTTCATTTAGTGATCAGCCGTACTGGTAATTTCGTTTCTACTAGCTCGAAAATGTCGAAACGTAAGTACTTGAGCATCAAAAAAAAAAAAAAAAAAATTTAACTCTTCAGAATTTGAATAAATGCATCACAAAAAACTTTCCTTGCAGTGTTTTTTTATATATATGGGTAATATATATAAAATAAATATATATTAATTTACTAAAAGGTGCGAATAATTGCTTCTTATTAATATATAGTGTTTGAGTTTGAAATTTGTTTTGTGTGGTTTATAAAGAAAATTGAAAGGTGCACCTCTTTATAACGAACTTTTTTTCGGGATTTAGCGACTTCGTTATATAGAGATTCGACTGTATATCATAAAAAATATTCATACCTGTGAACAAAAGTTTTTCGGAAAAGGTACATCGAACATCAAATTTTACATTTTGAGATAAATTGATTTTAATGTATATAGTGAGACCTCTACTCGGCTAGGAAACAAGGCTCAGTTTAAAATAAAAGCTAAATGTTTTGGTTTATATCAGACGCGTTCAACTTTTAAGCAAAAACGAAGTTCTTTGTTTACATTTTTCGCCATTCAAATGAGCGTGGCCCATTTTTAACGATTATTGAAGTGAGAAACTTTTTTGGGCGCGAGAGTGAATGAGTAAATTGCCCAGTTTTGCGAAACAGTGAAAAAACGAACGGAAGTAGTCTTATCCCCCATCCCTCCGAATCGTCGCCATAGTAAGGAGAGTGCGAGGGAGGAAAAGGGGGCATGCGTCATATCGGTGAAAAAGTTGGATAATTGCCTACGCCTCCGACTGGTCAACTTTTCCACCTTCCGATTAGGGGTAATTTTCTCAACGACCCGGGAACGTTATCGACGGTCGTATCAGTTGTAGTGTGAGCATTACGGTGCAGACAAAATAGCTCTCGCAGCAAAAGCGTGCCTTTTTGCAATTTTCTTTAGATTGTTGGTTGCATGGCGATGTGTTTGGTTGCCAATTTATTTCTTTAATTTTCATTTGCGTTGAATTATTATTAATTCTAGTCAGAATGCCTAAATCAAATGCATAAAAAGGAAAAGAGTTTCGTGAAAGGAAAAAGAAAAAAATTGCAGCGCAAGTTCAGTCGAAAAAGTGACAAAAAAAAAAAAAAGAAAAATAATGCAAATTCATCAGGTGCTACTGCTAAATCTCGATCAGAGTACATGAGAGAATATCAAGCACGAAAAAAAACCATTGCAAAATACTCTCTTAATGCCGAGTTTGTGGGATGGGAATGCTAATCAGACTCTTCTTAAGACAGCACAGATTAATACGGACTTTTTGAACCACTCTGTGCCGTCAACTACAGAACCCTCAACAAGTCTAGTGCGTGTTGGAACTGATGCATGTGAATCGATAATAGATTTTATCTTACGTTACAAAAGCTATGATTTCCATAAAAATGCGTGGCCGCGGTAACCTAGTGGTCAAAGTATCAGATCGTGGCTGGCGTGTCATGAGTTCGCACCGATTGCCACTTAAGACCCGCCGTGCAGGGAAGCGATACATGTTAAATCTGTCGAGAGCTCAAATGTCCTCCCGTTGGTGTGGTAGTTAGGAGAGGGGGAGTGCAAGCTCAAGTGACGTCCTCGTCACTTCACCATGGTTCAAAATTGAGAAGTCGCCAAAAGCCCTCGTGTAGCTGAACAGTGCGCCGTTAATATTCACTCACCCATAAAAATGCTGACAAAGATTTTCAAAAGCTATTCGTTGATAATCCTTTCGGTCATAGGTGTTCGATTTGTGACAAAATATGATTTAGAGATGATTTGAGAACGCCTGTTGCTGAGCACAAAAATATTTTACCGGGCATTAATCTAAAAGACATTAAAGCATGCTATAATTGCCGACAAAGTTTAAGTAGGAAAAGTATACCAAATTTATCAAAATACAATGGTTTTGTATACCCAGAATATCTTCCTACTTTGGATTTGGTGTCAGAAAGACTCATCTCGCCACGAATATCTTGCATGCAAATTCGGTGATTGAGACATTTACACGGTCAGTTTGGAATATTAGGGCAGATAATCAATGTTCCTGTATCCATCAATACAATGGTCAACCGATTGCCTCGAAATGTTGATGATGGCTACTGTGTCAATATCCACATCAAACGGAGGAAAATTCACAGAACTAGCTATCTAATGGGTTTCGTTACTAAAATAACCATCAAACCATGGTTGCAATATTTGGTAGCTACTCCATTGTACAGAATGTATGATGTTACAATCGATGATAGTTTCTTGAATTTGAACCAGAGTACGTCTCAAGTTCCTCAAGAAGAAATCAGCGAAAATATAACTATTGAAGAGAGTCTTACAGCCCAGCAACAGACGTTGTTATGGAATGAAGAGAAATATCTTCGTATCGTACCTGGAGAAGCTAATGTACCAAGAAGCTTGCTATTTGATGAACATGCTGAGGAGCTCTCTTTCCCAGCAATTTACTTGGGTCATTTTAGAAACTCCAGGGAAAAGAGGAGTTACATTATTCATGATAGCCACAAGTGAATTAAGACGTGTTGATCATCGTGGAGTGACCCCACAGCATTTGCTTTAAATTGCAATGAAAATCATGCGATTGAGAGAATAAGTTTTAATTTTATTTGATTTATTATAAGTTCCCCCAACAGTTTAATATTATTAGATGTATTTCGCCATTTACGGCCAACGTCGCCAAAGAAGTTTCACTTCCATTGCGTGGCGTTCCACGCTCCATTTTTTTTAAAATTATAGTTTATAAAAAACACGCTTTTAAAGTGAAAAAAATAATTCTTAATATGAGAATAGAATGATTAACGAGAAAATTAAAATCATTGTCGTAAAAGCGTGGGGTGCTTTGTATTACCTTTTTACTGAAACTCATCATTTCGGAATAGAACTAGTAAGCAATTATAACAATATAGAGCACCCCACGCTTTTACCTCAAAGGCATTAATTTTCTCGTTAATCATTTTATTCTTATATTAAGAATTATTTTTTTTTACTTCGATTCACTATAAAAGCGTGTTTTTAGTTTTTTTTAAAACTATAATTTATTTTTCATTATTTAGTTGGATCTACAATAAAAGCTTGTATTTTTAGTTTTTAAAACTATCATTTATTCTTTGCTGAATTAATCCTTGAGTTTGATATTTGGAGCCGGAATTATGTGGCTGCTGGAATTAGTCTTGCTCTTCAATGGATATTAATTTACAGGTCTGAAGGGTACTTATTCTCTCCATCTACGGGGCCTCGGATGAGTCCCATATCGTTGTATTTCAAAGATCTCTATATATACAGGTCTAACTTATGAAAGTGTCAATAAGAAATATTAAATGTCAATCGTATTATCACCTCTTAAATGTAATGCTTTATCAGTATAAAAAAATATTTAGCAGTTAGAACATCAATTTTTATCACCTTTTAAACGTATTGCTTTATGAAAATAAAAAAAAATATTTTGCTGTTGGAGCATAAATTTTTTTTCACATGCACGAGTCTTTTTTTTTTTTTTTCATTTTCATAAAAACTAGACTTATATTATGCTAAGAAATTGCAAACTCACCCACTCTCCTTTCTCACATAAAGAACACTTTTTCTATTAATAACAAGCGTTTTCCTTTTTAGGGTTGCACCTTATTAAGGGGTAGGGTTTTTAGTCGCCAAATCTGGAAATGGAATATGCAATTAGTCGCCAAATCTTGAAATCCTTATTTTTGACGATTCTGATCAGGACAATAGAACAAAATTATTGTATTGTCATCGGTCCTTGACAAGTGTGTAAAATTTCGAATTAATTTGACCTTTTAAAGTGGGTAAAAGTAGAGTCCAAAGATTCCATTACATACAAGTGAAACTTATGAAAGTGTGTTAAAAAGGTTTTATAAGGCCCTCTAATTACCCTAGAGCAGTGATTCTCAACCACTGTGACGCCAAATTTCAAAAGTGTGCCGCCAAATTTTGCAAATATATAATGTTTATATTATTAAATTATATCATTTAAAAAGAAAAATATTTTTAACATGAATATATATTCAAATCCACAAAAAAATAAATTATTTTATTATTTGCTTTGCAACGCGTTTTTTCTTAGTGCCAAATTATGATGAAGCGGCGTGCATAGCAATAGGAATATGTCTCAAGTCGCGGCGCACATTTGCCACTTCTGCGTACAAAACGTGTTGTTTTAGTGATAGTTGGGATTCAGAAGGTGTTGCATAATAGTTACTGCACCTTTTCTTTCGTTAAAATTGGCAAATGTATGTGATTCGGTTTAATATTAATTTATTTGCATGTAGTAATATTTTGCATTAATTTATTTGCAGATCCTTCTGACAATGGATAAATGGTTAAAAAGAAGAAAATTTAATGATGATAATAGTGATAATGATAACGTTAGGGACCAAGTTAATGAGCCAACCCCCGGCACAAGTAAAAATACTTCTTGCTCAAAAAAATACGTTGTCCATCAGAAATATAATGATGATTTTTTGAAATTTGGATTTACCTCTACAATGGAAAATGACATAGTTGTTCCCGAGTGTGTGATATGTGATTTTAAATTATCAAATAGTGCTATGGTTCCTAGCAAACTCCAACGTCACTTGGTGACTAATCATCCTTCGCTTTCAACAAAAGATAAAAGCTACTTTGAAAGGTCTTTATCATCAAAAATTAAACAAGTAAAAGTTTTTGAAAAACAAGTATGTGTGTCTGAAAAGGCTCAAGTAGCTTCTTACGAAATAGCCGAATTGATTGCTGTTAACTTAAAACCTCACAATTCGGCTGAAGAAATTATATTACCTGCTTGTCGCAAAATTGTAAAAACAATGATTGGTGAATCAGCTGATATTGATATTTGCAAAATACCACTTTCAGATTATACAATCCATCGCAGAATTAAAGATATGTCAGAAAATATTGAGCAAAATACTGCAAAAACTCTTGCAAATTCGAATTTTGCTCTACAAGTCGACGAAACAACAGATATTACAGGAAATGCTCAATTAATTGCACTCGTTAGATTTATTCACGAAAATGATATAATTAATCAATTTTTATGCTGTCGGGAGTTACCTGATTTTACAACTGGTAAACATATTTTTCAAGTAATTAGTTCATATTTAGAAGAAATTAAAGTTTCTTGGAAGTCATGTATTGGCATTTGCACAGATGGTGCTCCAGCTATGACTGGACATCTAAAAGGATTTGTAGCACATGTTAAAGAACTGAATGAGGATATAATAGTTACCCATTGTTTTTTGCATCGAGAAGCACTTGTTACAAAATTTTTGCCATCAGATTTGAAAATAGTTCTGGAACAATGTGTTAAAATGGTTAATTATATCAAATCAAGACCATTAAAAAGTAGATTATTTAGTAAATTATGCCAAGTACGAATCCTTGTTACTCCATACAGAAGTAAGATGGTTGTCCAACTTGATTCTATCGTTAACACTTCGCTATGTTTTTCATTGAATCGCCATTATAATTTAAGAAACGGCGTTGCTTCCGAATATTACAATTTTAAAATAAAATAAATACAACAGAAAGTAATATTAATGTATTACACTTTCAGATATAAATTATTTACACTACTTTAAGCTTTCATTACGCAAAACTTTTAAGAATGTGTTACTTTTGGTGAGCAGAGATCAGCTTAGGGAGGTATTTGGAAAAATCGACCCTCAAGAGTGTTACGAGGAATTATAAATTTAAAAAATCCTTTTTATCGGCTATTAGATCTATATAGTTAAGATTTAACAAATATGTTTTTTTTCTTTTTTTTGGTTCAGCTGATATATGCAAAATTTTTTTTTGTTTAATTTTCAATTAACATAAAATTAACTTATTAAAAACTTTTTTTCATTCAATCTGTGTTGTATAATTTTTCAGTTCACCCGTGCGAAGAACGGGTATACCAGCTAGTATGATATATTCTCTTCTTTCTTTAAAAAAACCCCCACAAATATTATGCAATTGAGTGAAATAATGAATAAATCTTTCAACAAATAATGTACATTTCACATAAAAAAAAACCAATATATGTGGGACGGGTGTCTATAGGGGCAATGATAAAATTCTTAACGAAAGAAAGCATGAACCAAATTTAAAGAACAAATCAATTTATTAAAGTAAGAAAACAGATTATATTTATAGATTTAAAATGCTTACAAGAAAATAGATTAAAAGTTAATTCGGAAAAAGAACAGGATTCACGAGTAGAGATGGGGGCGTCAAACATTTCTAGGTTTAAAGAAATGCCGTTTCTGAAGGCCAAGAGACATCGAGCTCACTCCGTCGTGTGCGAGTGAAGGTAAGCAAGCAAAAAAAAAACGATCCCGAGCTTAGGGATTATAAGCGCTCGACGTCATTGCTCGAATCCCTGATTGGGCATTGAGATGCCTCATGCGTTTGACGTCAGACGCTCCGAGTTCCTCGATTGGCCTCTAAATTCAATTCAGTTTGTTTGAGGCCACCATCTCCTACATATCTCTCTCTCGAAGTACACTGGAAATTAAAAATATTCTAATTATTCGAAATCGTAAAGAATACAACTTTCCTACAAGTTCGGCCATCTTGGAATCACTGACCCCAGTGATTTGACATAACGTCGAATAATTTGCTCTAGAACATTAAAAATTTAAGAAAATACAACACAACTCACGCAAACAAAAAACACCAATGACAATAGATAAAAATAAAAGAGAAGCACAGTACACAATGAATTAAAAAACGTTCAATCTCTCATCCCGGTGAATAAAATTTCATTAAATCGGCGGAAGAAGAGGTTAATTTAGGACCTTCATGGTTACCTACTCTTTCTAAATTATACCTATCTCTAGGTCTAACTTTGATTACTTTGTATGGTCCTAAAATTTAGGCCTTAATTTTAAACCTGATCCGAATTGTGTTCTCTGGATGGCCACTAAGTCTCCCTTCTGATACCTGGGTGCCCTCTTGCGTTTCCTATCGTAGGTTCTTTTATTTTCTGCTTGGATCTTCTGAATATTTCTTTTCGCATCTTGTCGTAATTGGTTTCTCTGTTCCTGCAATTCTTCTACCATCTCTTCCATTAATAGGTTTCTCAGGTAAAGGTCTTCCTTATTTCTCATGGTAACGCCAGTCAATAGTTCAAATGGAGACCATTTGGTACTTCGGTTGGAGGTGCTATTTAGAATTCTTTGAAGTCGGTCTACGAATTTGTACCATTTTGTAGGATCGTCGATTGACAACTTGGTCAAAACGGGGATTAGAGTTCGGTGGATTCTCTCCACTTGACCGTTTCCTCGGGGTACGCAGGTGGTGATCTGTAGATTTTGGATTTTCTCTTTGGTACAATAATCATCAAATCCTTTAGAGTTAAAAGGAGAACCCTTGTCTGTTATTATTCTTTTGGGATTGCCGAAAGTCTTTTGTTGTAGCTTTAATTTATCTAGTGCATCTTCTAGGGTGGTGGATTTTACGGGATAAAGCCAGGTAAACTTAGTAAAGGCATCAATTATTGTGAGGATATGTTGATATCTTTTGTTGCTAGACGGCAAAAGTCCAATAAAATCTACATGATAAGTGCTTAATGGCACGTCCTCTTTTGGAATAGGATTTAGAAATCCCTCCTTTTTCCCACACTTTTTGTTAGCTAGAATACAAGATACACAGTTAATGATCACGTTTTGTACTTGTTTGCTTAAATTAGGTATAAAAATTCTCGTTTTACAATTTCTTCTGTTTTAGCGGATGAGAAGTGCCCTTTCTCATGAGCTAACTTGATTAGCTCGGTTTGCATATCCCTTGGTGCAGCTATTAATTCGCGGCCATCTACGTATTTGTACAATATTTCATTTTTAATAAAAAAGTCCGTAGCATTATTTGTTCCTATTAGTGACTTTAAATTTTGAATATTTTCGTCTTCTTGTTGGGCTCTTTGTAGTCTTGCGGTGAGAGTATCGCTTGTAATTATGGTGACTGGGTACCTGCTCAGAGCGTCTACATGTTGCATTCTCTGGCCGGAACGATGTACAATCTCGTAGTCATACTCTTCTAACAGTAATGTCCATCTTGCTACACGAGTAACTAAATCTTTTTTGTCCATAGTCTTTTGAAAAGCTGAACAGTCCGTTATGATTTTAAAATGATTTCCCAGAAGGTAGGTGTGAAATTTCTTTAAGGTATCCGACTACGTTCGGAGACTTTTTTTTTAAGTTTTCAAAAAATCCCTAATATTTTTACATTATCAGTTTCACTTTTATACACAATAATAAAAAGTACAGTTAGAAATAATATATGTACATAAAAATTTGCAAAAATTAAAATTTTTAAAGAAATTTTAATCAAATTTTGGAATTTTTTCAAACACTCTATTTTTTAAAATATTTTATATTTTCCATAAAATATTGCTGCAATACATTTTTAAAACACATTTCTAGAGAATGACCTACAACTGTTAAATTACTTCTTTTGAATCAAAAGTTATGGCCAGTCGAGCTTGCGAACTAGGAAATTCAATCAAATTATCGTAACTTTCAGAAAGAAATACAACTATAAAATAACTAAAAATTGTTCCATTTCTTAGCTCATAGGTCATTCTCTAGATAATACCAATAATAACATTTGTGTAAAATTTCATACAAGTATCTCTAATAGTTTTTTAGATATCATGTTTGAAATATCATGAAATTTACAAAAAATGGTTTTGAGAAAATGCATTTAAACTTTATAAAATCAATTTCAAAACAAAATATGACAAGTATACTACTAAAACTCTCCTGATTTATAAGTAACACTCCCACTCTTTGGAAGTTTGTTAAATTTTTTCTTTCTTTGGGCCTCCTTTTTTTTTTCTGGTAGATTTTATAAAAGGCAAAAAATGTTGTTTCGAGTCACCGACTCGAAAGATGTCAACAAATCTCTCATTACGCAGTATATAATTCCCTGCATTTATGCCAAATGCTTTCAAAATACCTAACACATCAATGAAAGCTTTTTTAAAAATAATGACGGTAATATATGGGTACCCAAAGAAAATGGGGTACCCATATATTACCGTATTTGGGGTTTTAGCTCGATAAAAGTTTCTTTCAAAATGATTTGCCACAAACAGGCGTTAAATGATACATTTTTATTTGTGTCTTACCGTGGAGGCAATTTTATAATAACTGCTTATCACTCTGCTTTGTGTACACAGGTTTAACAATATTTTAAAGTTTCACAGAAATACATACAATTTTTTCTGTTTATTGTTTTCTGGTGTCGTTTCCTCGTTGATAGTCACACCAGTTCTCAGCTCAAATCGGGCACGGCCCATATATGGGTTTCTCCCTGTTGGAGCAACAGTGAAAAAATACTGCTATTGTAGCACTTAGCATAGCTTTGGCGTTAGTGCTAAAACAGTGTAGAATTTTATTAAACATAACATTGATAAGTTTTTCCTTCTCACCGAGGTTTTTCTCGCCTTTTTTAAAAATTTTCTTTTCCGACTACTCAATCTTTCTTAGAAGTATCTTATGCACTCATATGATGACATTGTTGACACCATACACATCTTTAACAGAAAGGTATCCTTGGAATCACCATCACAAAAGAAATACATATTTTTAAGATTTCGTAGTGCAAAAACATACAAAGATTTTGTATGCACTATGTTTGAAGTAAATCCCAGATGATTGCAGGAACACGCATGTATGACTGGACTTATAGAATTCTAAAAAACTTTGATAACATTTCTAAATCTAGAATTTCCCAGTGTCAATGTAGTATAAAGTTTCTATAGAAATCACATTTAACGATGAATGTCCATGTGTCTCTGCCGTCAACGGATATTCCACATTCTTCAACTGACATTTTGAAACATTTTATAATGCTTTTCGCTTAAAAGCAGTGTCGTTCATGGCATCTTTAGCCGTTGGTGTAGCAGCACAGACAAGACTTTCTTTCACAATGTCTAAATGCTCCTTTTGTCATACAAGGCCAGTTCAGCTTAGCACATAGCTTTTCACAGGTAAATATCATCTTTCAATCACTCACCTTCTAAAAATAGGTTGCAAATTAATAACATTTTGCTTTTTTAGCTTTTCAGTAGCTGAAAAAAGGACGATAAAACTTTAATCGGAGCATTTTTCAAGTCACATTAGAAGTCAGTCCAAACATGTAATCTTCATGCAGGTACAGATTGTTCTCAAAACAATTGGAGAAACACAAACTTGAAAACACACTTCCCAATTTAAATAAAATATTCTATTACCTCTTAATGTTCCACTAAAACATTCTTTGTTCTGTAAAAATACCTTTACTTATCCCAGTTTTCGTTCATCACAAATTTGAGCACTTCAAGTCAAGAACATTACAAGTCAACACTTCCACTGTTTTTGTAAATGTCTCACCAGCATAGTTGCGTTTTCAAGAGGTTAATTTGATTCAATTTTGATAATATCAAAAGCAGAATGTTCAGAAACAATTAACAATTAAAAATTGTGCAATTAAAGCAAAAAAAAATCAGGTTTTTGAAGAAATTTGCGAGCAACATTCGAAAGATTCAAATCAAAACAAAAACATATGAGGTCAGAAGAAACAGATGTTGCCAATCGCAAAAGTCCAATTAAAAGATTGAAATTGTTGCCTATCAATAAAATAGTTTAAAAAAATGCCAGAAATTGTTTTTAAAATTATAATGGGTTGAAATTGCAAAAATTATGGGTAAAAAGCATGTGAAGCAGTCAACTTCCGGTTTCGATTTCACCTCTTCCGGTTTCAATTTCACCGCTGTAATAATATTTTAAACACCTGTAACTTTTTTTCTAATTATCGCACAGACAAAACAAAGGCAGATTTAGAAAGATAATTCTGTGAATTTTAAAAATATCAAATAAAAAGAAAATGTGATTTTTGACCGAAAATGACGTTTTCAACGTAGTCGGATACCTTAAAGCGTTGACAACAGCAAGAACTTCCAGTTCATAGCTACTATATTTTTCTTCTGCTGGAGTCGTTTTCTGCGACATATATTGGACAGGATGTAATTTTCCGTCTTCTGCTTCTTGGAGTAAAACGGCGCCATATCCTTGTTGACTCGCATCGGTATGTAATTCGGTAGTTCTTCCTTGCTGAAAAATGCTTAATACTGGACTTTCAGTCAACAATTTCTTAAGCTTTTCGAATGCTTCCATTTGGGGTTGCTCGAACATAAATGGGTTGTCTTTCCTTGTTAGGTCACTCAACGGTTTCGCTATTTGAGAGTACGCTGGAATAAATTTGCGAAAGTAACCGGTGAGTCCTAAAAAGCTCTGCACTTGTTTGACTGTTGTTGGTACCGGAAACTTCTTGACGGCTATTGTTTTTGCAATTGAAGGACGTATTGTCCCATTTTCGACGACGTGGCCCAAAAATTCTACTTTTCTTCTTAGGAATTGACATTTTTTAAACTTCATTTCTAAGCCATACTTCGAGGCAACCTCTAATACTTCCCTTAGTTTTTCTAAACCTTCTTTCTCATCTTTAGCAGGAATCACCAAATCATCCATGTAAATTATTACAATGCCTTTCCGCATGAGCTCTCTGAAGATACTATACACACATCTTTGAAATACGCTGGGGCTGGTGCTTAGACCGAAAGGTACTTTATTAAATTCGAATTGTCCGTCTGGAACAACGAAGGAAGTGAGGTGCTTGCAATCTTCATTAACGTCAACATGGAAAAATCCATTTTTTAAATCTAACGTTGTGTACACTTTGGCTCCCTGTAGTCTATCTAATACATCCTCTATCAACGGCAATGGAAAACGATCCTTGACTAATTTCCGGTTCAGTCTTCTGTAATCTACACACAACCGGGTGGTACCATCTTTCTTCTTAACTAATACAATTGGACTCGCATATTCGGATGAGCTTGGTCTTACAATCCCTTGTTCTAACCATTCATCGATTTGCTTGTTGACATCCTGATTCTCAGAAAATGATAAGCGGCGTGCAGGTTGGTAAACCGGTATGTCGTCTTTCAGGATAATTCTCATGGACACACATTTGTCATTTCGGTCTTCTTTGGCTCATAGTTGGAGAATAATTCAAACAGTTCTCTTCGTATTTGTGGATTGGTAACATGTTGAACTACAATTTCGTCTTCCACTTCTGCTTCGTAAACTTGCATTTGCAGGAAACAATTTTTATCCTCATGTTTTCGGAACTGAACACTTTCTTTATAGAAGCAGACAGAGGCTTGCTCCAGTATATCTGAACCTATTACTGCTTGTAATTCCAAACTCGGCGTAGGTACGACATGTCACGTCAGAGAATATTCTTCTCCATCTAGTTCAATCTTTCTCTGGAACGACCCTTTTGTTTTGACTTCGTACTTCCCCAGTCCGATCAATACTGAAATGTCTTTCGAGAGTTTCGACGGCTCGATGATTCCTTTGCTTACATCTTCTCGAATGAGTGAAACTGAACTGCCGCTGTCAATGAGAGCTTCAATAATCTTGTTCCCATGGTTATTTTTCTGGTCTTAATTCTTTCTCGAGAGATTTGTGAGCAGATTTGGATTGAGGAGTCTGTAGAGTTATTAATTTTCGAACATTTGGGGCGCTTCGTACAATCCACGGCATAATGACCTGGTCCTTTACAGTAGCTACAGGTTAGTCGTTTACTTTTCCCGGAGTAGGAGGTACCGTTCAATTGAAAATGTTTTCTCTCACGCCTATTACTTCCACCCTGGGGATATTCAGTTCTTTGAAAGTAAGTATCGCTTGATCCGCTGGCTTCGTATCTTCCCTTGGCAAATGAATTGTAAAATTTCGGTCTTAATGTTCTTCGGACACTTTCATACTCTTCAAATTTTTCTGCTATCTCGGCCGGTGAGTTAATAGTAGACCATTCATCTAAAAAGTGCTCCCGAAGCTCGTACGGTGCACTCTTCTTTATTTGGTCGGCTATAATTAGTTCTCGCAGCTGGTCGAAAGTTTCTACATTTGAACCGGAAATCCATCCATCGAAGTATGTTTGTATTTCATAAAAATAATCTTGCCAAGTTCGTTCATTAGATTTTCGGTGAGAAATAAAGAGTTGACGAAGTTTCTCCGGGGATAACTTAAATCTTTTTAACAGTAACCCCTTAACGTGGTTGTAATCGTTGCATTTATCCGCTGGCTCTCTGGCAATCAAATGAGCAATGTCGATAGGAATCAGTCCTATAAGCTTCTGTACCCAATCCTTCTTCGGCAAGAATGTCAGTTCCGCATGTCGTTCAAATAATGTCAGGTTCAAGCTAATATCGTCCTTCATATTAAACTTATGAAAAGTTTTGTGGATCACTTTTGGTGCTTGTACATTTTCGGGGTTATTCATAGTATTAGCATTCTTTTCAGCCTGTATTCGCAACTTCTCTAATTCATATTCTCGCTCTTCTCGTCGCAATTTCTCTTCTTCTGTACGTATGCGATCCTTCACAATGCTATCGATCATTACCTTGACATCATCTTCGATGTAATCTGGGCTTTTCACGATGAGATCCTTTAGCTTGGGTTTAGTCAAGCTCGCTTCGACGATCAACCCTAACTCTTCAGCGAGTTCTATTAGATGCTTCTTTTTCTTTGAAAGAAATGCCATTTTTGCAACCAAAGATCAAGAGTGACGGCTCAGAGAACAAATTAAAAATTTTAAACCAAGCCCAATTTTCCCCTAAATACTTAATCCGGATGCGAAACGTTTATACAATAACGCAGGAAAAGCTCCCTTACTCAACCAAGAGGAGAGACAAAACGTAGATAAAAATACAATTATAACAGGTATACGAATAAAATTCACAAATACTAAAAAATTCTAAAATCGACACTAAAAATATTAATACAACGAAATCGAAAAATTATGACAGTAATATCTCAATTTCTCGAAATGTAGTCAATAAAAACACACTGGAAGAATCTATAGCAAAGCAGCATTCCTTAAAATTAATAACATATCATAAATTAAAAGTAAACCACAAAATATTCGTAAAAAGTATTTTAAAAAAATAGACAAAATATCTATTTCCCAGTTGCTAAAAATATCTAAAACAATGCACAATTTTCACAAATCATTCCTATTCGCAATCAAATCATTTAGTTAGCCACAACTACCGCTAATTAGACAACATACTCTTATTACAAAACACTTTTACGAAACGAAATTATGCGAGGAGAAAATAAAATATTCACGATTCCTAGTTATTAATCACATGAAAAAAGAATTTTAAAATGACATGAACAGACGATAGTTTTGTAAATGTCTACAATCGTTATTTGATAAGAAAGTACCACACTGACCTGGCGATTCGTTGATTTTCGGTGATGACGCCCGAAAAGACAGAATGGATCACGACGAAATTCTTGAACGATGCAAGTTGATCTTCACTGTAATGGATGACGACGCACTTAGGATCATTGGCGGGAATTAACTGGCGATTCGCTGACCCTCGATGACGACGCTCGAAAAGACAAAATGGATCACGACGAAAATCTTGAACGATGCAAACTGATCCTCACTGGAATGGATGACGACGCACTTAGGATCGCTGGCAGGCCTTTCTTTAAAATAAACTGGCGATTCGCTGATTTTCGGCGACGACGCCCGGAAAAATAGAATGTATCACGACGAAATTCCTGAACGATGCAAATTGAAATTCACTGGAATTGTTGACGACGCACTCAGGATCGCTGGCGAACTCTTTCCAAAGCAAACTTTAAAAAAATACATTAGAAAGGAAGTTGAAATTGACACCGACGGACGGGTGAGGTCTCGACGTTTTGAAAAAAAAGGAAAGTCGCTGAAAGGTGAGCACGAGGAAAAAATAATGAATAAGGCTATTGCTATATATATATAGGCAAATGCCTAATTCGAAGAAAGGAGTTTAACATCGCGGTCGAGCTCCCAATTTGTGGGACGGGTGTCTAGGGGCAATGATAAAATTCTTAACGAAAGAAAGCATGAACCAAATTTAAAGAACAAATCAATTTATTAAAGTAAGAAAACAGATTATATTTATAGATTTAAAATGCTTACAAGAAAATAGATTAAAAGTTAATTCGGAAAGAGAACAGGATTCACCCGTAGAGATGGGAGCGTCAAACATTTCTAGGTTTAAAGAAATGCCGTTTCTGAAGGCCAAGAGGCATCGAGCTCACTCCGTCGTGTCCGGTGTGCGAGTGAAGGTAAGCAAGCAAAAAAAAAAAAAAAACAATCCCGCGCTTAGGGGATTATAAGCGCTCGACGTCATCGCTCGAATCCCTGATTGGGCATTGAGATGCCTCATGCGTTTGACGTCAGACGCTCCGAGTTCCTCGATTGGCCTCTAAATTCAATTCAGTTCGTTTGAGGCCACCATCTCCTACATATCTCTCTCTCGAAGTACACTGGAAATTAAAAATATTCTAATTATTCGAAATCGTAAAGAATACAACTTTCCTACATATATATATCCTTTACTTAGATATTCTGCTTAACTGACATTTGATTTATATATGAAGGGTGTTTTTTTAGAGGTATAGAACTTTAAATTGCAATAAAACAACGATGTATTATTCGATTGACATGAATTTTTTTTATTCGAAAGATAATCTTGTGTCATTACATTTTAAATATGATTTCTGGCATAGGACTGCCACGGCTGGCTCGGATGTAGTCCAATCTGGACGTCCAATTTTCGATGACTTTTTCCAACATTTGTGGCCGTATATCGGCAATAACACGGTCAATTTTGTTTTCCAAATGGTTCTAGCGTTTGTGGCTTATCCGCATAGACCAATGACTTTACATAGCCCCACAGAAAATAGTCTAGCGGTGTTAAATCACAAGATCTTGGAGGCCAATTCACAGGTCCAAAACGTGAAATTAGGCGGTCACCAAACGTGTCTTTCAATAAATCGATTGTGGCACGAGCTGTGTGACATGTTGCGCCGTCTTGTTGGAACCACAGCTCCTGGACATCATGATTGTTCAATTCAGGAATGAAAAAGTTAGTAATCATGGCTCTATACCGATCACCATTGACTGTAACGTTGTGGCCTTCATCGTTTTTGAAGAAGTACGGACCAATGATTCCACCAGCCCATAAAGCGCACCAAACAGTCAGTTTCTCTGGATGTAACGGTGTTTCGACATACACTTGTGGATTAGCTTCACTCCAAATGCGGCAGTTTGTTTGTTAACGTAGCCATTCAACCAGAAGTGCGCTTCATCGTTAAACAAAATTCGCTTATGAAAATCGGGAACAACGGCAATCTCGTTTTGGGCCAATTCGACGAATCTACGCCTTGCTTGATGATCGTTTTGATACATTGCCTAACCAAACTGAGAATAAATCACTTGACAGCTGTTAAATCGGTCGCCATCTTGGAAAGTAATGCCAACTTAAACTTCTATACCTGAAAAAAAAACACTCTTTATAATTCAGCAATATTCTAATACCATAAATCATCCATCAATTTGAGGTGTGATTTAAAAACATTCTTTCTTTTTTAGTCATTGATACTTAAACTGAACAGAATTTTATACTTTTCACAACAATTATATAAACTGATGTTCAATTAAAAATATAGTGTATTCTAATATTTTATAAAGTCTCAGATTTGACACAAACATACATGAACTGATGTTCGATCGAAAAAGAAATAATATGTATCAATATTTCGTAACGTTTCTGGTGAAACACACTAATTATTTGAACTGGTGTTCAATATAATTATATATTTAATTTTTATATATTTTCTGATGAAACACAATAATTATCTGAACTGATGTTCAATAAAAATATATTTTCAATCTTTCCTAATGTTTCTGATGAAACACAAACTCTTGGAATAGATACCATTAATTAGAAAAATGTTTTCTATGACAGAAAATACATATTTCTTGCGGTGATCATTTAATGATTATAATGACTTACACCGGACAATGTTTTCTCTGACGGAAAACTAAAATATTTCTCAACTTAAATCAAAAAAAAAATTTTTCCTATGACAGAAAACTAAATATTTCTCGCGGTGATCATTTAATGATTCCAATGACTCACCCGACCAATATTTGTTATTTTAGACATTCTATAATGAATCAACATAGATAAGTTAAACTGTAACTTATATATTTTACTCTTTTACTATAATAACATATCATCTATTCCAAACAACTACAGCTATTGATAATGCACTATATATATATATATATATATTTACACATTACAATACAAACAATAATAACTTTAATTTGTGAGTGTGGACCATCCTTTCTTACCTGGAGCAAGGATGAAATCTGTAAATCCATTCTTATCGACTGCGCCACTAAAAATTTGTACGTAGGTTCTTTTCGTTCAAATGAAGATTCCAACATTTATCCAAAATCCAGGTACAATAAAGTCACTGCTTCTTTAGTGGCTAAAGAATTTCATTCCAGAGACAGCCACACACAACACAAAGCAACATATAAAAAGAAAAACTAACTATATACATCTAATTTTAAGTTGTTAACACCATTTTGTTACTATCTTTCTCAACGTAATCACTATATCGCTCATTCTAGCATGTTCTCTCCTCATTCTGCCATGTCCTATCGCTGCCATGTTGTTCCCTTCCTTCTCTCTTGTTCCCCTTTGTCCTCCTTCCTCCCTCTTTTCTCTCTCCTCGATGGCCGCGCCACCTGTAAAGATTTTTAAACTTCCGGGTAAATCTTACAGCCGGCAACATCGAAAGTGATGAGTTTAACCGCTTGCATTCCAGTAGACTTGACAGACTGTTGTTTTAAAAAAGTTTAGATGTTAAGCATTGGGAACTATATAAGCTACATAATCTTATTTTCTAAGCTTTTTAATGTAACAAATATATTTAGAAAATAAATGTCTTCTTTTATACCTGATACTTTGATAAGGTAATAAAAATAATTGTAATGTCGAATTCCCTGAACTAAAAAAAATCCCCTGATTTTACTTATAAGAGATCGTTTATTATGGTATTTTTCTTGTTTTTCATAAAATGGATTAACACTTACATTGTAAATGCAGACTTGAAAAAAAAATCGATTTTTTAGAAATCGATCTTTTACACCTCGATTTTTTTGTGAATCGATTCATCAGGTTACGATTCGAATCGATTTAAAAATCGATCTTTTGCGGAAAGAATCGCCATCCCTACTCCAGTTAGATAATAAAAGTAGATATTCAGTTTTAAAATGGTCATGGGCTCGTGCCTGACGTGTTATGAGTTCGAGTCTTGTGCCACTGAAGACTCACCGATTAGAGAAAATGAACATCGCTTAGCACGAAAAAGTATCCCTTCTGGGAATGAACAAAACACCAGCTAAGCAGGTTCATCATCAAAAGAATTCATTGCA
This sequence comes from Trichonephila clavipes, assembly GCA_019973935.1. NCBI lineage: Eukaryota > Metazoa > Arthropoda > Arachnida > Araneae > Nephilidae > Trichonephila > Trichonephila clavipes. Next base: position 5,924 of record BMAU01007236.1, on the reverse strand, counting down.
GTAGGTGGTGATAATGTGTATCCAGTCCCGATTATGGCAAACAAAGACATTTTAGAGTTTGTTCCAAGCTCAAAAAATATCATTGATGCAGATTTGAAGACGAAAATAAGCTGAATAATGCAATTCCTCATCCCACGTCATCCGAAACGAGGAACATCTTGAAAAGTATACGAAGTTATTTAGATGCACATTCCAATGGTGAAATGAATAACAAAATGGACGACATCGAACAATGTGTTGACAAATTGATGCTAATAAATTACAGTTTAAAAAAAAACACGCTTTTATGTTTAATCGAACTAAAAAGTAAAAAAAATAATTCTTCATATAAGAATAAAATGATTAACGAGAAAATTAATATCATTGAGAGGTAAAAGCGTGGGGTGCTTTGTGCTACATTTTTACTTTAACTCAGCATTTCGGAAGAGAGCTAGTAAGAAATTACAACAATTGATATAGGGCACCCCACGCAGGGGCAATAGGCTCAATTCATGTGACGTCATAGTCACATGATAGTGATAGCCACGTGATTCTAGCTAATCAATTCAAAAACTCATGTGACGTCATATAGTCACATGAAAAAAACAATCTTATGTTTCCAGCTAATCAGTTCACGCACTTCGGTGTTGCTAAGTTTTGTGCTCTTTGCAGAAGTTTTCTCTTAAAAAGTACATTGTACACACAAAATGCATTTTATTTAAGAGTACAATCATAAAATACAATTTTTTTTAATGTTAAAAAATCTTTTTGAAGAAATTCTTTTTTCCTAACATTTTAACATCTTTATCCAAATATGAAATTCGAAATTTTATCTGAGTTTCACAAATACAACAACAAGTACTATCAGTTTAATGTTTGTTTTGAATTCAATGGAGAGTCCGTGTTTTTGTCTTTGTCCTGTGATGTCATGAATTGAACTCATTCTAAAGGTGGCATTTGGATTGAATTCGAAAAAAATATTTTTTTGTTTAAAAAAAATTGATATTTTCTGAAATACTATTGGGTGTGAATTTGGTATTTCATTTTTATTGCGTCTTACTTCCTTATTTTGTACTCTGTATTTTTAATGTTAGTTTTCTTTCATGTTGAAACTTAAGAGTTCGAGGCGGGATTTATATTTTCAATTATGAAATCTGATATGTTTACACATTTTTCACTAGTACCTTTCTCTCCATCCCGGTGTGGGGGCACCGCGGACATTTCTTTTAACCATACGACGTCCAGTGTCACAGTTATCCAAAAGGGAACAGGAGCAATAAGAGTTTTTTTTTTTGGTAGTCACAGATGTTTTATTTTATTCTTGAATGGAGTTACTAAAGGGTGTTTTTTTAGAGGTATAGAACTTTAAATTGCAATAAAACAACGATGTATTATTCGATTGACATGAATTTTTTTTTATTCGAAAGATAATCTTGTGGCATTACATTTTAAATATGATTTCTGGCAGAGGACTGCCACGGCAGGCTCGGATGTAGTCCAATCTGGACGTCCAATTTTCGATGACTTTTTCCAACATTTGTGGCCGTATATCGGCAATAACACGGCGAATGTTGTCTTCCAAATGGTCAAGCGTTTGTGGCTAATCCGCATAGACCAATGACTTTACATAGCCCCACAGAAAATAGTCTAGCGGTGTTAAATCACAAGATCTTGGAGGCCAATTCACAGGTCCAAAACGTGAAATTAGGCGGTCACCAAACGTGTCTTTCAATAAATCGATTGTGGCACGAGCTGTGTGACATGTTGCGCCGTCTTGTTGGAACCCCAGCTCCTGGACATCATGATTGTTCAATTGAGGAATGAAAAAGTTAGTAATCATGTCTCTATACCGATCACCATTGACTGTAACGTTGTGGCCTTCATCGTTTTTGAAGAAGGATTCCACCAGCCCATAAAGCGCACCAAACAGTCAGTTTTTTTGGATGTAACGGTGTTTCGACATACACTTGTAGATTAGCTTCACTCCAAACGCGGCAGTTTTGTTTGTTGACGTAGCCATTCAACCAGAAGTGCGCCTCATCGCTAAACAAAATTCGCTTATGAAAATCGGGAACAACGGCAATCTCGTTTTGGGCCTATTCGACGAATCTACGCCTTGCTTGATGGTCGTTTTGATGAATTACCAAACCAAGCTGAGAATAAATCACTTGACAGCTGTTACATCGGTCGCCATCTTGGAAAGTAATGCCAACTTAAACTTCTATACCTGGAAAAAAACACTCTTTATAAGGTAAAAAAGACGTTTGTGATCCCACCCTCAATAGATTCTTTTTAGAAGAAATTAGCGTACTGAAATGAGCAATTCCTTCTCTTGCATTTTACTCATTTGAATTGATAACAGATAATTATGTCCTTATAAGGACATTCGAAATTATAATTTCGAACTACTTTGTGTATTTAACTTAACAATATTATATATATATATATATATATATATATATATATATATATATATATATATATATGTATACATTATTTTATGCTCCTCTGTTGTACGTAAGAATAATTTAAGTTGTATAGGTGTGTATATATGTGATCAATTTACCTTTTTTAATAATTTTCTGATTTGGAGACAGAGGGACGGCATTTTCCATTTTTGCCCGGGGTGGCAAAACTGTAAAAGCCGGCCCTGCCTCACGCTTTTACCCCGACGACATTAATTTTCTCTCTTTAATCATTTTATTCTTATATTATAACCTGTACTCAAATATAACACCGGCGGCTAGCTCAAAATTTTTTAATTGCTTGTACATTCTAATTAAGCACAGTTACAAATACATAAAAACATTTAATACGATACAAATAATAAGGAGTTTTGCGCGGGCGGACACATTGGCACGTCTGCTCTCCAACCAGGTGGCAGTCAGACTCAGTAAGTATCCATACGGCAAGGAGAGGTCGCTCTAGTACCATCTTTTTGTCATTCGTTACAATATTAAGAATTATTTTATCACTTTTTAGTTCGATTAAACGTGAAAGCGTGTTTTTTAGTTTTTTTAAGCTATAATTTATTTTTCATTTTTTAGTTCGATCTTCAATAAAAGCATGCATTTTTAGTTTTTTTGATTATCATTTATTCATTGATGAATTAATCTTAAATACGTCATTTTTAGAATCTGGAATACCCATTGGAATCCTATCAGTGCGTCGATACGGCCTGGCTTGCAAAATGTAGAAAATCTGGAAGAGCTAAGTTTCAAATATTTCAGGCGAAAGAAGGTGTTGTCAATTATATTTTTCACTGAAAAGAGCTCAATATTCTCTCTGAAGCTTGCATCTGTATTAGACACACTTTATGAATCGAAGAGTTTGGGAGAAATTATTTAATCCGGTGACCTCTGAATCAATTCTCAGCTGTTTTTGGTAAAAGGAAGCAATGAATGATGTTTCATTTCACAAATCCGACAAGAGAATTTAGAAAAATAGACTGTCCGAGTTTAGCGGTTAGAACAGTGTGCTTCTAATACTTTTTATATTTGCGACCCAATTTTCAGTCATAATTTTCATTGCACCTATCCCCCCTACAATAACAATGTATTGAATGCAATGCGACTTTAATATTATAACTTGTAATATTATCAATATATGTATTATATTTTGTATATGACAAAAGCCATGGAATTCACTAGAAGTTACTAAAATTGCTATTAATTTAGTATTGATACATGAATTATTAAATACTTGCCGCACTTATAAGTATCATATATTAGTGTGAATATGTGTTTTATTTTTTATCATATCAATGTATTTTGTTAGGTAAATTAATAATTATTTTAAATCTTTTATTTTGGAGTTTCTGAAATGCTCGCGCCCCCCACAGTTTGAGAGAAATGCAAGGTTAAAATATAAATATTATTTTCACTTGCACGAGTCTTTTTTTTAATTTACATCTTCAGAAAAACTGGGCAATTTTTTTATATTATGGTAAGAAATGGTTGGCGTAAACGTTTTCTCTATTATAGGGTTGTAATAATCTTTTAGTCGCCAAATCTGGAATTAGTCACCAAATCTGGAAATGGAATATGGAATTAGTCGCCAAATCTGGAAATGGTATTTGCAATGAGTCGCCAAATCTGGGAACGATATTATGAATTAGTCGCCAAATCTCAAAATCCTTATTCTTGAGGATCCTGATCAGGACAACGAAACAAAATTGTGAATTTATTGTATTGTCATCGGGCCTCGACTGGTGTACAAAATTTCGAATTAATTTGACTTTTTTAAGTTCGTAAAATTCAAGTTCAAAGATTCCGTTACATACAAGTGAAACTTATAAAAGCGTGTTAAAATACAAGTAAAACTTACAAAAGCGTCTTAAAAAGACAATGCAAAGAAAAGACCAGTACAGTTTTTTCCAAAAACTCAATAAATGTTTCGTTTTCAAAACCTTGAAAATTTTGTGTTAAATTTTATTGGGAATGTGTGTGTGTTGTGACAAATCTATACGGAACTTTATCACTAACCTTCTGAGACGTCTTTTTTAGGGAAATTTAATTCCCTACCTATTTCCAATTAGCTCCAAAGAGAGGACAGGATTCCTTGTTATATATATATGCAGATTAGATAAAGTATTTAAGTCAAACGGAATACTAAAGTTAGAGCAGTAGGAGAAAGAGATTGAAGCAGAAAGTTATAATAGTGAAGTTAGATTTATAATTGAAGATTTCTTATTGGATAATTTAATCTCAGAGAAAAGCTGAGCTGAACTGCAGTGTGGTAAATATTAATTAAAGTCTCATTAAAGCTTGTTATTACGAGTGAGATTAAAATTAAATGTTCAATAAGAACATTGAATATAATTCTGGGATCTCTTATCGCGGTAATCTCTGCGTGATCGATATTCTAATTGTTAATTAATTGGATCATTAAATATTTAAGTTAATTTAAAGGAAAGACCCTTTTTCTTAAACCTCATATAGCAATTTCTTGATTTATTTGTTATTAAAAGTCTTTGATTCTATTTGGGAAATATTACCAAATAAAGAAAGTTATTTTTAAAAATGGCTACTGGTTCTTATATGACTCCAATTTATTCCCGTTCTCAAAGTGAGGTCCAAGGGGACCTTCACAATGTTTTTGTTTCATTGAGTTTTAATTAATACATGCTTATATATACATATCTATGTAAATAAAATACACTCTAAATAAATTAAATTTTGTTGAGTATATGATTTTTTTTTTTTTCATGCAATATCTTTTTACTCGAAAAAAATATTTCACTCCCCTCAGTTTCGTATTAATTTTTTTTTTTACTGCATAAAAGTTATTTGAAATGTATTTTATTGTTACAAGACCTAATAAACAAAATCGCGAGATGTCACTGTGGCCGCGGTAGCCGAGTGGTATAGGTATCGGACTGTGGCTTGCTTTGTCACGGGTTCGAGCCCAGTACCACTAAAGACCCGCCGTGTAGGGCAGCGATGCACGTTAAATCTGTCGAGAGCTGAAACGTCCTCCCGTTGGTGTGGTGTGGTAGTTAGGAGAGGGGGGTGCCAGCTCAGGTGTCGTCCACGTCACTTGACCATGTTTCAAAATTACGTGGTCCGTCGCCAAAAGCCCTCGTGTAGCTGAACAGTGCGACGTTAATATTCAATCAATCAATCAAGCGAGATGTCACTACAATGACCTTAAAACTTCAGTTCATTTTGTAAGCAAGGTTTTAACAACCAATAATGTGCAATACATTCAAAAAAATGACCCATATTTCCTCAATATTTGTTTTTAAAACCACTTGTATTTAATACAAGCAAGAGAAGAGGCTACTTAATCCTTATTAGTATTTTATAAACACGCAAAAACAGCTCAATGGATGTTAATGAAACTTTACAATAATATAGCTTATACATCAGAATAACACATAGGCTATAATTAATAAAGATATTGTGTGAAGTGTCGCAAAATATAACGACAGTTGTCAAGTAAGT